>OY821522.1:4048608-4648608 GCA_963682025.1 Cordilura impudica
CATCAGCCTTCACCACTGGAACCGTACAAGTCTCCACTCACCCCGAAGAGGAGAGGACGTGTGAGGACCAAAGTCGACACATGTTTTGGCCCACACTAACATTTACCCATTTACCATTCAGTTGCCATGAATTACATTATAATACCCATCTATGTTAGGAATTCATAAGTAAAATGATATAATATTATTGTGACATTCCAATACTAAAAGAATTAAACCGCACCTTTAATATCGCCATTAATAATAGTAGCACATTTACATTTCTCACTTTATATGAATTACTTGATAAGCATGTAAACTAGTCTTAGCATCACATTCATTTCTCATTTTTTATATGAATTATTTATTTAAATTTTGAATTTATAACTGCTTCATTTACAACCAACATGTTCTTCTACCAACTGCCAAACGCGCCTACCGGCAATTAAATGTACTCAACCAGAAGAGTTGTATGTATGCTAACGAACAACAGCCAACCACTCGTCTATTACATCAACGAGCAACGAACATAAACCACACGTCAGCAGCGTGCTGATTGGTTGATGGTTCAGCATCACTTGGCTGGCGTCGTTTTGGTAGCATATAAAAGAACGACAATATAGAAAAATAAGCAGTGTGGTGGAAGCTTTTTAAAGAGTAAGTTTGTTCTTAGACTATATCTTTGAAATCAAACAACGATAACAGCCTGAAGATTCATACATAAGAGCAGCTGGCCGTAATATGAGTGACGTATAGTCATTCGGATTGTGAAAAGGGTGATCAATCAAGCCTGCCCACGGTAATACCAATTTGTTGTTGGCTATTGGTATTTCCAAAGTCAGCTTTGATAGGCAGGAATACTATGTGTAGATCGAGTGGGTTGTTGGCCGCTCGTGCTATTATAGCCTTCAATTGCTGTGAGTGACCCCTTTTGGATTGTTTGGCTATATGGCAACTAGCCGAGTATAGAAGCTTCACGTCAAATCCAGTTGTTTTGTATGTAATTTCTGTACAAAATAACCCGTTTAAGTAAATAAACGATACGTAATATAGCGTGATTGGAAAACAAATTAAGTGCATTTCATTTTCTGTAGACGAATCCTTGGATTCCCCCGTTGAACCTACCCCTGCATCAAGGTGGGGAAACACGTCATTACAGTGTTTCCACAAAAGGGACTACTTCAAACATTTAGTTCATCGGCTGGCATTGAACGCGGAATTCCAGGTAAGATTTGGCGAAAATCACCCGCCAACAGAATCATTGCGAAACTAAACTGGGATTTATTGTTTTATTTAATGCCTCAAAAAGTTTTATTATGCACCGTATATTCATCGCAAACCATAAATTTGCTTTGCTGCAAAACTTTTGCCATCTCACAGTTCTTCGGAAAGTTGCACGTTTAAGTTTTATTGAGTTGCATATTACACGAAAACTTGCGTGCTGAATTAGCAGTTCGCACGCTTTTCAACAACGTAGCTGTAATTCCTGATGAAGCCAATGCCAGGGCAATATTTTTTAGGAGAATCGTTGCCAAAATAAATGCAATCAGAAAAGTTTTTCTAGTTCCACCGAAAGCATCCATGAGAGTGTCGTATGCATATACATTCGCTCGAACTAATTTTCCTAATGCATTCCCCGTGTTGTTGGACAATACAATAATATGCGTCTATATCTTTGTATCAAAAATGAAATCTTCTAGAAACAATTGACATTTTCATGAAAAAGAAGTGCAAAAACATAAATTGTGAAAACATCAAAAAAAAAAAAAAAATATTAAAGGGTGATTTTTTATCTATTATCTTTTTGGTAACACTGGTTTAAACAGCTGACGCACGTTTCGTGTTTTGTTTCATTGTCAAACATCTTCAGTTTGGTCTATCATTTAACCATGAATCGTCTTACAAACGAACAACGCTTGCAAGTTATTGAATTTTATTATCAAAATGCGTGCTCTGTTAAGAAAGTTCATCGCACGAGTTACGTATGTACTTCCAAATACACAACGAACCTCTACAAAAGATGTAGAAACCATATTAAATCAATATTTAAAATAAAAACTTAAGTCAACGACACTTTTGAAAATAAATAAAAAGTCGTTGATCAAAAAGTTGAAACACTAAACCATGACAATAAAATATAAATAAAAATTTAGGCAAACGACACTTGTAAAACTACAAGAAGTCGTTGCTCGTAAAAAAAAGAACCAAACACAACAACCTATTGTGTCTAGCAATCATAAATGTTTTATAAACAAATAATATTGATTGCCCAATAATTGTATCTTTTGCTGACACTTAAAAGGTATTGATAAATAAAATCGAAATTGTGTTTAGCAATCATAAGTGTTTTAAAAAGAGGAATATTGATTGCCCAATAATTGTATCTTTTGCTGACACTTAAAAAAGTATTGATAAAATAAAACTGAATTCTGAAGTTAGACTTAAAAAGAAAAATATTTTTGTAAATTTAGTCTTAAGATCAATGTGAAACAATAAAGTGGAAACATTTTTGGTTCTTTATAAAAAATAAAAACTAAAGTGACTTTCCATTACTTAACTGGCGCAGTCGGACTAAAACCTTTTCTAAAGAATAAGGTAAAGAACTTACGTCGAATATAACAAAAGTTACGGTGAAAAATTAAATAAAATTGAATTTACGTTAAATACAAAATAAATCGGACTAAAACCTTTTCTAAAGAATAAGGTAAAGAACTTACGTCGAATATAACAAAAGTTACAGAATACGGTAAAGAATTTACGTTGAATACAACAAAAGTTACGGTGAAAAATTAAACAAAATTAAAAATTTTTGTCGAATACGAGTACAATACATTGTGTTGAAGAATACAAAATAAAAGAAAAAAGTTAAAAATGAGCAGATTCGACCAGAATAGAAGTATACCAGCCAACGAAGAACAAATGGCGGAGGTCGTTAGAGCACAAGAAGAAGCTATTGGCCAACTAAGAAACCAGCTACAAGTTTTGCAACAACAAGAACCTCATCAAGAATTTTTGCTGGCACCCAAAGATATCCTAAATCAGTTCAGACAACTGAAAAGTCTGGATGGAGACCATGATGTCCATGCTTTTGTGGCCTCGGTAGAAGCTGTAATGGTACTAGGACCACGGAACAATCTTCAGCTTATGAATATGGCGATGGCAATCATAATAAATGAGAAAATTGGTGGTGCCGTTGCGAGCTACATCAGGGAGCTGGGAGCCGGTGTAACATGGAACCAAGTGAAGAATAAGTTGATGACATTTTTAAGCCCAAAAACAACATATAGTGACATCTTCAACAAATGAAGTATGAAATAAATCAGATTTTCTTATTCGATGAAAATAAACCTAGTATATATACGTCAGATAGAGTGGACAGAGATTTAGCCAATATACTAATAGAAAAGATTGATATACCATTAAGGATACATTTAGATCAAAACAGTACCCTTAATACAATTTTTATGAGATACTCACAAATTAAAGCATTAGATGACCCTAGGACTATTCATATAAAATATAGGAAAGGTACGAATACAAATTCTTACAATAAAACATCTAATATGAACAGATATAACCAAAATAATACACTGCCAAACATTAACGGATATAACCAAAGTAATACACCGCTAAACATAAACAGGTACAACCAAAATAATAAAACACCAAACAATATATATAACCAAAATAACACAACACAAAACACTAACAGATACAACCAAAATAACACAGCCCCACAAAATTATCTAAATACTAACAATTCGAACCAAACAAGAATTACCCGTATGAGCGTAGATACTCGCAACTCTAGACCGATGCTTGAGCCGATGGAGATAGGAAATTTTGAACAACAACATGAGGATTATGATGAAGTAAATTTTTCAAAGCAACCTCTAGAAACAGACTACCCATAATAATAGTGACAATAGGAAACCTAAATATAAGATGTTTAATAGACACTGGTTCAGATACCAGTATTATGGATTTTAAAAAGTCGAACAAGTTTCAAAAGAGGAAATTGAGTAGACCCCAAATATATAGAACATTAACAGGTTTAAATACAATAGAATATGAAATAGTTACACCAATTCCAAAACAGTTCAAAGCAATAGGAACTTTGACTTGGAAAACAATGAAAATTCAGAGCGAGAAATATGATGCCATAATTGGCCAAAATTTTTTGATTCCTTTCAAAGCAAAAATAGATTTATCAAGTAGACATTTAGATATATTTGGTAATAAAATATTTTTCGAGGATACATCTCCTCCTTATGTTTATGATGAGATTTGTAATTTAGAGAGATTTAATATGGAGAAATTCAATTTGTCACACCTAGATAATGAAGAAAAGTATAACATTGAGAATTTATTGAGAGAATTTAAAGACCTTTTCTATAAAGAGGGGGATAATTTCTCTGCGACGGGTGAAATATGTCACGAAATCAGAACAACTATTAATAAACCAACATACTCCAAAATTTACAACTATCCTCAAGTTTATGAGCAGGAAATCCAGAGACAAATAAAAGATATGCTTGAAAATAATATAATAAGGGAAAGTAATTCACCATATATCAGCCCTCTCTGGATTGTCCCCAAGAAAATAGATAATTCAGGAAAACAAAAGTGGAGGGTCGTTGTGGACTATAGAAAATTGAATGAAAATACAGTAGACGACAAATACCCTATACTAACTTTTTAAATATATTTAGCAAACTAGGAAATGCCCAATATTTTAGCACCATAGATTTAGCTAAGGGATTTCATCAAATTCTGGTTAAAGAAGAAGACAGGCAAAAAACTGCATTCTCGACACCACAGGGCCATTATGAGTTTATTCGAATGCCTTTAGGCCTAAAAAATGCCCCTTCAACATTTCAGCGGCTAATGAATACTGTTCTCAGACAGTTTATTAACAACATTTGCGTTGTTTATATGGATGATATTTTAGTTTTCAGTACATCCTTAAGGGAACACATAATAAATTTAACACAGATATTCAAAGCATTAAGAAAAGCAAAACTCAAAATCCAAATGGATAAATGCGATTTTTTAAGAAAAGAAACCCAATTTCTAGGTCATATTTTGACAAGAGAAGGTATCAAACCAAATCCTAACAACGTAAAACACATACAAGATCTAAAATTACCAAAAACAGAAAAACAAATAAAGTCATTTTTAGGAATGACAGGGTTTTATCGCAAGTTTATTAAGGATTATGCGAAAATTGCGTTTGACATGACAAAGTACCTGAAAAAAGGCGAACAAATTTATTTAAATGACCCTAGTTATATTGTGGCATTCGAAAAACTTAAGGATATAGTAACCAAACCTCCAATACTGAGATACCCAATATATGATAAAAAATTTAAAATAATAACTGATGCTAGCAATTTCGCTATAGGTGCCGTCCTAACCCAAGAAGGCCATCCAATTGCTTATGCTTCAAGAACATTAAATGTACATGAAAGAAACTATGCAGCGATTGAAAAAGAGCTGTTGGCAATTGTTTGGGGTATTAAATATTTTAGGCCATACATTTATGGTAGAAATTTCGATCTTGAAAGTGATCACCAACCACTTAAGTGGTTAATGGCTAAATACTCGGGAAGAGATATCAATCCCCGACTCCAAAGATGGTTAGTCGAACTTGGAGAATACAATTTTAAAATTGAATATATAAAAGGCAAGGACAATTATATTGCCGATTTTCTCAGTAGGATCGACGTTGAAAATTGGGAAATAAATGCTATGGATGCTGTTGATCCGGCTGGGACCATGGAAAATTTGGGTGCTTCTCATGAATCGCTGGATGTACAAACATGCCATTCGCAGGAGGAAGACTTGAATAACTATATCTCAATTTTGGACACCGTCGTGAATAGATTTAGAACTTAAATAATTATTGTAGAAAATAAAACTTCGGAAACAAAGAAGGTTTTCGGAAATAATATAATTTTCATAGATAGATCAGATATCGAAAACAATAAAATAGAAGAAATAATTGAAAGAAACGTAGTAAAAGGAAATATTGGAATATACACGGAGACTGACGACCACTACTATAATAGGGTACAAGAAAAACTAATTGAAATGTTTCCGATAAAAACAAATATCGTGTTTGTCAGATGCTCTTGGGTTGCAATGGACATAGAAGACGAAGAAGATTTAAAGAAACAGATTTCTAATTTCCATAAGCTCGAATCAGGCCATTCGGGAATTTCTTCTACCTTCGAGAACTTGAAACATAGAATATACAACCCAAAGCTAAAAACAATCATACATACTATAATAAATAATTGCCAGATATGCTCATCCGCAAAATATGATAGAAAACCGATTAAGCCAAAATTTTGTCTAACAGAAACACCGAACAATATTAACGAAATAGTACATGTTTGTTTTCACCTTCCAGGTAGAAACAATCAAACTATCTTACAGAAAATCAGGGAATTTCTCTCAATGAAAGGAAAAGTGAACAAGTTTGTGTTAGATTTATAGTCATTTTTCAGACATATTGCAATTACTACTGTAATTAATATGCAATTTTTTTAATTTTGTTTAAATGGTGCGTGGTAGAGAAGAAGAAAGCATATATTTCAAAAATTCATAACTGCACTGTATTCTTAATCGGACCGGTTTCTGGCATTTCAGCCTTCATCAGCGATTTATTGAACATTGTGATAAATTGTTATGTTTTAATTGAATAGGTTGTTTCTATATGAAAATTTTTTCTACTTAGGGCGGCCGTGAGGTTTTGAACCGTGAACTTCACATACACTCGTACTTGCACTTTTTGGTCAGCGCTTTAACACACTCACCTAAAGTCAGGCCTACGAGCAGTGTGGTTAGTTTTCAGTTTTCGTACCATACAGCTTTACTTTGTATTAATTTCAGAAGATACAACTCTGTCCAAACAAACAATCGTTTTTTTTGAATTTTGAATATTTTTTTGCATTTATACTTCTAATTTCCACTATTCTCAGTTTTTCGTAAGAGTTGTCATATGTGATGTACGGTTTTTGTACATACCTACATATGCACTTTACATATATTTGAGATGACGCTGTGAAGCGAAGAAAATTTTTTGTTTTTGTTAGATTTATAGTCATTTTTCAGACATATTGCAATTACTACTGTAATTAATATGCAATTTTTTTAATTTTGTTTAAATGGTGCGTGGTAGAGAAGAAGAAAGCATATATTTCAAAAATTCATAACTGCACTGTATTCTTAATCGGACCGGTTTCTGGCATTTCAGCCTTCATCAGCGATTTATTGAACATTGTGATAAATTGTTATGTTTTAATTGAATAGGTTGTTTCTATATGAAAATTTTTTCTACTTAGGGCGGCCGTGAGGTTTTGAACCGTGAACTTCACATACACTCGTACTTGCACTTTTTGGTCAGCGCTTTAACACACTCACCTAAAGTCAGGCCTACGAGCAGTGTGGTTAGTTTTCAGTTTTCGTACCATACAGCTTTACTTTGTATTAATTTCAGAAGATACAACTCTGTCCAAACAAACAATCGTTTTTTTTGAATTTTGAATATTTTTTTGCATTTATACTTCTAATTTCCACTATTCTCAGTTTTTCGTAAGAGTTGTCATATGTGATGTACGGTTTTTGTACATACCTACATATGCACTTTACATATATTTGAGATGACGCTGTGAAGCGAAGAAAATTTTTTGTTTTTGTTAGATTTATAGTCATTTTTCAGACATATTGCAATTACTACTGTAATTAATATGCAATTTTTTTAATTTTGTTTAAATGGTGCGTGGTAGAGAAGAAGAAAGCATATATTTCAAAAATTCATAACTGCACTGTATTCTTAATCGGACCGGTTTCTGGCATTTCAGCCTTCATCAGCGATTTATTGAACATTGTGATAAATTGTTATGTTTTAATTGAATAGGTTGTTTCTATATGAAAATTTTTTCTACTTAGGGCGGCCGTGAGGTTTTGAACCGTGAACTTCACATACACTCGTACTTGCACTTTTTGGTCAGCGCTTTAACACACTCACCTAAAGTCAGGCCTACGAGCAGTGTGGTTAGTTTTCAGTTTTCGTACCATACAGCTTTACTTTGTATTAATTTCAGAAGATACAACTCTGTCCAAACAAACAATCGTTTTTTTTGAATTTTGAATATTTTTTTGCATTTATACTTCTAATTTCCACTATTCTCAGTTTTTCGTAAGAGTTGTCATATGTGATGTACGGTTTTTGTACATACCTACATATGCACTTTACATATATTTGAGATGACGCTGTGAAGCGAAGAAAATTTTTTGTTTTTGTTAGATTTATAGTCATTTTTCAGACATATTGCAATTACTACTGTAATTAATATGCAATTTTTTTAATTTTGTTTAAATGGTGCGTGGTAGAGAAGAAGAAAGCATATATTTCAAAAATTCATAACTGCACTGTATTCTTAATCGGACCGGTTTCTGGCATTTCAGCCTTCATCAGCGATTTATTGAACATTGTGATAAATTGTTATGTTTTAATTGAATAGGTTGTTTCTATATGAAAATTTTTTCTACTTAGGGCGGCCGTGAGGTTTTGAACCGTGAACTTCACATACACTCGTACTTGCACTTTTTGGTCAGCGCTTTAACACACTCACCTAAAGTCAGGCCTACGAGCAGTGTGGTTAGTTTTCAGTTTTCGTACCATACAGCTTTACTTTGTATTAATTTCAGAAGATACAACTCTGTCCAAACAAACAATCGTTTTTTTTGAATTTTGAATATTTTTTTGCATTTATACTTCTAATTTCCACTATTCTCAGTTTTTCGTAAGAGTTGTCATATGTGATGTACGGTTTTTGTACATACCTACATATGCACTTTACATATATTTGAGATGACGCTGTGAAGCGAAGAAAATTTTTTGTTTTTGTTAGATTTATAGTCATTTTTCAGACATATTGCAATTACTACTGTAATTAATATGCAATTTTTTTAATTTTGTTTAAATGGTGCGTGGTAGAGAAGAAGAAAGCATATATTTCAAAAATTCATAACTGCACTGTATTCTTAATCGGACCGGTTTCTGGCATTTCAGCCTTCATCAGCGATTTATTGAACATTGTGATAAATTGTTATGTTTTAATTGAATAGGTTGTTTCTATATGAAAATTTTTTCTACTTAGGGCGGCCGTGAGGTTTTGAACCGTGAACTTCACATACACTCGTACTTGCACTTTTTGGTCAGCGCTTTAACACACTCACCTAAAGTCAGGCCTACGAGCAGTGTGGTTAGTTTTCAGTTTTCGTACCATACAGCTTTACTTTGTATTAATTTCAGAAGATACAACTCTGTCCAAACAAACAATCGTTTTTTTTGAATTTTGAATATTTTTTTGCATTTATACTTCTAATTTCCACTATTCTCAGTTTTTCGTAAGAGTTGTCATATGTGATGTACGGTTTTTGTACATACCTACATATGCACTTTACATATATTTGAGATGACGCTGTGAAGCGAAGAAAATTTTTTGTTTTTGTTAGATTTATAGTCATTTTTCAGACATATTGCAATTACTACTGTAATTAATATGCAATTTTTTTAATTTTGTTTAAATGGTGCGTGGTAGAGAAGAAGAAAGCATATATTTCAAAAATTCATAACTGCACTGTATTCTTAATCGGACCGGTTTCTGGCATTTCAGCCTTCATCAGCGATTTATTGAACATTGTGATAAATTGTTATGTTTTAATTGAATAGGTTGTTTCTATATGAAAATTTTTTCTACTTAGGGCGGCCGTGAGGTTTTGAACCGTGAACTTCACATACACTCGTACTTGCACTTTTTGGTCAGCGCTTTAACACACTCACCTAAAGTCAGGCCTACGAGCAGTGTGGTTAGTTTTCAGTTTTCGTACCATACAGCTTTACTTTGTATTAATTTCAGAAGATACAACTCTGTCCAAACAAACAATCGTTTTTTTTTGAATTTTGAATATTTTTTTTGCATTTATACTTCTAATTTCCACTATTCTCAGTTTTTCGTAAGAGTTGTCATATGTGATGTACGGTTTTTGTACATACCTACATATGCACTTTACATATATTTGAGATGACGCTGTGAAGCGAAGAAAATTTTTTGTTTTTGTTAGATTTATAGTCATTTTTCAGACATATTGCAATTACTACTGTAATTAATATGCAATTTTTTTAATTTTGTTTAAATGGTGCGTGGTAGAGAAGAAGAAAGCATATATTTCAAAAATTCATAACTGCACTGTATTCTTAATCGGACCGGTTTCTGGCATTTCAGCCTTCATCAGCGATTTATTGAACATTGTGATAAATTGTTATGTTTTAATTGAATAGGTTGTTTCTATATGAAAATTTTTTCTACTTAGGGCGGCCGTGAGGTTTTGAACCGTGAACTTCACATACACTCGTACTTGCACTTTTTGGTCAGCGCTTTAACACACTCACCTAAAGTCAGGCCTACGAGCAGTGTGGTTAGTTTTCAGTTTTCGTACCATACAGCTTTACTTTGTATTAATTTCAGAAGATACAACTCTGTCCAAACAAACAATCGTTTTTTTTGAATTTTGAATATTTTTTTGCATTTATACTTCTAATTTCCACTATTCTCAGTTTTTCGTAAGAGTTGTCATATGTGATGTACGGTTTTTGTACATACCTACATATGCACTTTACATATATTTGAGATGACGCTGTGAAGCGAAGAAAATTTTTTGTTTTTGTTAGATTTATAGTCATTTTTCAGACATATTGCAATTACTACTGTAATTAATATGCAATTTTTTTAATTTTGTTTAAATGGTGCGTGGTAGAGAAGAAGAAAGCATATATTTCAAAAATTCATAACTGCACTGTATTCTTAATCGGACCGGTTTCTGGCATTTCAGCCTTCATCAGCGATTTATTGAACATTGTGATAAATTGTTATGTTTTAATTGAATAGGTTGTTTCTATATGAAAATTTTTTCTACTTAGGGCGGCCGTGAGGTTTTGAACCGTGAACTTCACATACACTCGTACTTGCACTTTTTGGTCAGCGCTTTAACACACTCACCTAAAGTCAGGCCTACGAGCAGTGTGGTTAGTTTTCAGTTTTCGTACCATACAGCTTTACTTTGTATTAATTTCAGAAGATACAACTCTGTCCAAACAAACAATCGTTTTTTTTGAATTTTGAATATTTTTTTGCATTTATACTTCTAATTTCCACTATTCTCAGTTTTTCGTAAGAGTTGTCATATGTGATGTACGGTTTTTGTACATACCTACATATGCACTTTACATATATTTGAGATGACGCTGTGAAGCGAAGAAAATTTTTTGTTTTTGTTAGATTTATAGTCATTTTTCAGACATATTGCAATTACTACTGTAATTAATATGCAATTTTTTTAATTTTGTTTAAATGGTGCGTGGTAGAGAAGAAGAAAGCATATATTTCAAAAATTCATAACTGCACTGTATTCTTAATCGGACCGGTTTCTGGCATTTCAGCCTTCATCAGCGATTTATTGAACATTGTGATAAATTGTTATGTTTTAATTGAATAGGTTGTTTCTATATGAAAATTTTTTCTACTTAGGGCGGCCGTGAGGTTTTGAACCGTGAACTTCACATACACTCGTACTTGCACTTTTTGGTCAGCGCTTTAACACACTCACCTAAAGTCAGGCCTACGAGCAGTGTGGTTAGTTTTCAGTTTTCGTTTGTTTGTTTTTGACAATGAGTTTAAATCAAGGAATGTGATCGAGTTTTTAATAAGGGAGGGAATAGAGTACCATACGACTAAACCGAATACTCATACAGGGAACTCAGATATAGAAAGATTAAATGGCACTATTACAGAAAAAATAAGAAGCCTGAATTTAGAGGAAAAACTACCCATTATCGAACAAATGACGAAAGCCATTACAATTTATAATAATACATACCATAGTACAATAAAATGTACTCCAATGGCAGCTCAATGCAAAAGTAAATCCAGAATTGATACGGACAAGATTACAAGACGCTAAAGAAAGAATAATAGAAAAACAGAACAAAAACAGAGAAAATTATCAGGAAGTTAGACAAGAAGGTTTTATAAAAAATTATAAGAGTTTGCGTCATAAGGAAGAACCCAAGTTTAGGAAAATATTTCTACAGGGAATACACGCCAGTAATATTAAGAGACCAAATAAATTCAACAATCTTTTAACAAACACGAAATTAACAATTAATCTAAATACAAAATTACAGATAATAATGTGGACAATAATGACAGTAATTACATTTACGCCAATTCTGGCTAATATAACAACTTGCCCAATTACGGAGACAAATGGGTACGTGGAAATTATTGACAAGAATTTTAGCATTCCAAATAAATATACAAGAAATAGAAAACGTATTGCTGTCAATGAAAGAAAATATAGACACCTTCAGTAAAAATGATCACCTGTATGTATATAATGAAGTAGACACGTTATTAAGCAAGTTAAAAACAATTACACCAACTAATAGACGAAAACGAGGACTAGTAAACATGGTGGGTCGAGCATGTAAATACCTTTTCGGCACAATGGACGATACAGAACGGGAGGACATAACTAACCATTTTAATTCAGTTGACAAAAATATGCATAATTCTAAACAGAGCTAAATCAACAAATAAAAATTAATAACCATTTTAATAACACAATACAACTAATAAAAGACACTATAACACAAAATCAGAAGGAGATACGACATCACATGGACGGAATTCACAAAATAGTTAAAAACGTATTGACACGAAATATATACCTAGAAAGACTACTAATTTTAACAACAATTAAAAACTACATAGAACATATACAAAGTTACATTACAACAGCACAAAATGGGATTAGCGATGCAAGTATCCTAACAAAACAAGAAATAGACGATTATAAAATAGATATAAAATAGATAAAATACTTGAGAACAGCAATTCTCGAAATAAATAATGAACTAATTTTTATAATTAAAGTACCAAAATCATTTAAACTAATTCAAGTAACAACTATTATACCCATACCCTATTTTAATAAAAAAAAATAGAAGCAGAAGTTGAAAGTATATTTCGTCATAACAATAATACATATTTATATAGAGAAGATAAGTTTATAAATGAATGTAAAATATCAACACATTGTACACAGAAAAAAACATGTAAACTGATAACGAATTATAATACTGAAATAATTAATATTAATGAACAAACAATTGTAATAAAGAACGCGAAAAATGAGAAAATTATTAGTAATTATAACAACACAGAAAAAGTTTTAAATGGAAATTTTTTAATACATTACAATAATTGTACATTAAACATAGCAAACCAAAAATTCTCAAATAAAAATAAAATGTATTTAGACAAAATAATCGTTCTAAAATTTCAAAATATCACGTTTAATTCAACATTAACAATTGACGAAGTAAAACTGTCAACTATCCAAAATTTAAAAGAAATAGAAGAAATTAAATATAACAACAAAATTATAACTTATGGTGTACCACCAATAATAGCAACTATAGTTACAATACTGATAATAACATTATATGATAAATGTAAAAAGTCAAACGGAAGAATTCAGGAGAATTCTGTATCTAATGGGGGAGGAGTTACGTATGTACTTCCACATACACAACGAACCTCTACAAAAGATATAGAAACCATATTAAATCAATATTTAAAATAAAAACTTAAGTCAACGACACTTTTGAAACACTAAACCATGACAATAAAATATAAATAAAAATTTAGGCAAACGACACTTGTAAAACTACAAGAAGTCGTTGCCCACAAAAAAAAAAAGAACCAAACACAACAACCTATTGTGTCTAGCAATCATAAATGTTTTATAAACAAATAATATTGATTGCCCAATAATTGTATCTTTTGCTGACACTTAAAAGGTATTGATAAATAAAATCGAAATTGTGTTTAGCAATCGTAAGTGTTTTAAAAACGGGAATATTGATTGCCCAATAATTGTATCTTTTGCTGACACTTAAAAAAGTATTGATAAAATAAAACTGAATTCTGAAGTTAGACTTAAAAAGAAAAATATTTTTGTAAATTTAGTCTTAAGATCAATGTGGAACAATAAAGTGGAAACATTTTTGGTTCTTTATAAAAATAAAAACTAAAGTGACTCCATTACTTAACTCGCGCTTCTTCCATTTTATGGTCAGTTTAATCGACCCACTGAAGCGGCTATTCGGGCTATTGTGACTAAATTTCGCACCAAATTGTCGGACATTAAACCACCAACATCCTTACGTAGCTGTATCGGCCAGTGTTAATGATGACCATCAATTATCGATTCGTCGCCGTTCGCAGCAATTGGGCCTCTGTTACTTAACAACGTGGAAAATTTTACGGAAGGATTTAGGTGTGAAGCCTTTCAAAATACAGCTGGTGCAAGAATTGAAGCCGAACGACCTACCGCAACGTAGAATTTTTGGTGAATGGGCTCTTGGAAAGTTGGCCGAAGATCCACTTTTTTACCGAAAAATTGTGTTCAGCGACGGAGCTCATTTTTGGCTCAATGGGTACGTAAATAAGCAGAATTGCGATTTTCGATTGAATATCAGCCAGAAGCATTGGAAGAGCTACCAATGCATCCAGAAAAAGTCACAGTTTGGTGCGGTTTATGGGCTGGTGGCATCATTGGACCGTACTTCTTCAAAGATGATGCGAATCGTAACGTAACTGTGAATGGTGAGCGCTTCCGAGAGATGATATCCAACTTTTTTTTGCCCAAAATGCAAGACGGTGCCACATGCCACAAGCACGCGCAACAATGGACTTATTGAGAGGCGAGTTCGGTGAACATTTTATTTCACGTTCGGGACCGGTCAATTGGCCGCCTAGATCGTGCGATTTAACGCCTTTAGACTATTTTTTGTGGGGCTATGTTAAAGCTCATGTCTATACAGACAATCCCGCTTCAATTGACGCATTGGAAGACAACATTGAAGCATTCATTCGTGAGATACCGGCCGAAATGTTGGAAAGAGTATGCCAAAATTGGACTAAGCGGATGGACCATTTGAGGCGCAGTCACGGTCAACATTTGCATGAAATAATCTTAAAACATTAAATTATATGGACCGTACTATCGATTCAAATAAAGATTTCATGCATTTTTCTGAATTTTATGTGTTTTTTTTGGAAAACTTTCCTATAGCTCTTAAAAAATCACCCTTTATATTACGATCACGATCTCTTGTTTCTTTCCTTCAAATTTTTAATTCGTTCTTCTCTTTGATCCTGATTTTGATTTGATCTTGACCGTGCCATTCGTTACCTCGCTAACTCATCACTTTCTAACAGCTATTGTTCATTCAGATTAGATATATTTATTTGAGAACGCCTTCGTCGCGGCATTGTTTAATAATTTTACTCTGTTAATATGGGAAATTTTCTTTATTTATTTAATTTTAACTGATTAATTACAAATTAATGATTAAAAAATTTTAATGCTCACAATGTAATCTTTAATGAAACCAATAAAATCACAGAAAATAAATAAGTTAAAAGACACGCGCAAGCAAAGTCTTTGCGTTGTATACCGATACCAACAAAATATATTTCTCATAACAAAACTTTAAATGAATTCACACATTTTATATGAGAAAAATACACAATCACAAGTGTGCGTAAAACGCATATGCTTAGACATTTTTCGATGAGTGGTTCTCGAGTTTTATCAAGCCTAGCACACAGCGTTTGGTTTTTATATATATCGATAAATAGATTCATATAAATAAAATATATTAAATAACTCTTAACCACCTAACACCGGTCACAGTAACTCCACCATTTTTTATTTGTCAGATATTCCCGTTATTACGCAAGCTGCGCAGTTGTCCGTCCATGTGCTTTTTCTTTTCTCACATCAGTGTGTTTTGTGCAATTAGGCAGTTTACACGCCTACCAATTTAAAAATTGGAGTCAAAACAATTTTGCTTGCTGTCATTGTGGCCGCCGCACAGTGGACCATATTTTGAGAAGGCGGCCAAAAATCATTTTTTTTTTTTGTTACCGATTTTAAAGTTATGTTATTCATTTGAAAGTAAATACTAGTAAACCTCGGGAGCCAAAAAATTGCGACTCTATCTCAACTATATCACAGCGAACAGGGTCTTCGAAAATGGGCTTTCTCAGTATTTTGCTAAAATTAAAAATTTCTTTGTAAATTTTTATTTTTTAATGACTGTAACTTTTTTGATTTAAAAGATTTTGAAGCGAAATAAATTTTGTGGCTTCCATACTATTAATGTTAAAAATGTAAAATCACTGAGTCATTCCGAAATTTAAAAAAAAAATTTTTTTTAAAAAGGTCCAAATTTTTCGAAAATCTCCTACTTAATAGAGCATAACTCCTGCCAGTCAAAGGCAGTCAGAAAAAATCTTGCACTCTTCTATAGTCCGAACCCTCCCCTATACTCCTATACCCCATTATACACCCGCCAGTTTCCGCTCGTGTGCACCAGAATAATTTTTCTGGCCCAAGGTTAGATATTTTCTGCAAAATTTATGAATACAAAATTTGTTCACTATGTGGTTAGGATATATTAAGTTTGAGGTGATGTTTGTAACTGCCAAAAATATTGGACCTTTATCCATTTTTATTATACGGATCGACTCAAAAACACTTTCTGAGTCGATTAAACGATGTCCGTCTGAGTGTTATGAATACAAAAGTTGGTCGTACCGGTGCACCGCGGTGTATTTTTTGCGTGTCGGTAGAGTCGTCAGGAGTTGTTATATACTTATCAAAAAGGGTTGAGATATAATGCGCTTAATTGTTACAGGTACATTTACATAGGTATCTTTCAAAAACATTAATAGACTGAATTAGAGTTATATAGTTTAAATACCTGACAAAATGGGAAACAATTTAAATAACAGGTAAATGGTAAAAAAAAAAACTATTGCGACATAGCCCTTTAAGATATGAGCAGGTATGCTTCACCTTTTGAAAGGGGTTAGGGTGTGGGTTTTTTATGCTTCTAAAAGTGGTAATAAAAGATAAAAATTTGTAAATGGTAAAAAAAACTATTGCGACATAGCCCTTTAAGATATGAGCAGGTATGCTTCACCTTTTAAAAGAGGTTAGGGTGTGGGTTTTTTATGCTTCTAAAAGTGGTAATAAAAGATAAAAAATTTTATTTTA
This sequence comes from Cordilura impudica, assembly GCA_963682025.1. Lineage (NCBI taxonomy): Eukaryota > Metazoa > Arthropoda > Insecta > Diptera > Scathophagidae > Cordilura > Cordilura impudica. The sequence goes on from OY821522.1 coordinate 4,065,793, forward strand.
CATAATTGCAAGAAAGAGTATTTATAATAATGTTTCCACAATTATTATTCATTACAATTTGTACAATGGCTAGGTACTGTTACAGAGATCTGGCAGATATTTATTTTCAACGAAATGATGTAGACGATGTAATTTTGCATTCAAAAAGGAAACCAAAGATGTCATAACTGAAGAAGTTCAAAAAATAAAAGATCAAATTAAGGAACTTCAACCAGTAATATTTAAATTTGAGGACCAAGACATTGAAGTACATTTTAAAATGTGTCTCACAATGATTGATGGAAAAGTTGGACAAGCTTTAACTGGAACAAAGTCAACGTCAAGCTGCATTATGCGCCAAAAGACATCAAGTCAATTAAGCCAACCCCCACCAGAAGACGATAGTTTTAAGGAAGTCTACGAATTTGGAATGTCCCCTCTTCATGCTAGAATACGTTTCATGGAGCATATTCTTAAATTGGGTTATGATTTGGAATTTGGTCCGTTAGGCGAAACAGTGAGAAAAAACAAAGAAAATGAAGAAAAAAGTAAGCAAAATAAGAACAAATTCAACAAAAATATCTACAGCTAGGCCTCGTAATCGACCAACCAAAACAAGGGGAAGGAAACACAAATGATGGATATACTGCAAGGAGATTTTTTCCGTTCCGGAAACTGCAGCATCTATCACAAGTGTAGATCATGAATTAATAAGACGATTCAAAATCATATTACAAGTTCTAGCATGCAGCAGAAAGATAAATGCAAAAAAATTTGGAGAGTACGCCAATAAAACAGCTATACTTTATAATGAAAAATACTCTTGGAGATATATGCCATCCACAGTTCATAAAATTTTGTACCATGGGGAGCAGATAATTCAAAACAATATGCCACCAATAGGAGATCTATCTGAAGAAGCGCAAGAAAAAAGGAACAAAGACTACAGATTCTTTCGCGAGCACAACACAAGGAAAATGTCCAGATGTTGTACTAATGAAGACCTTATCACTATTTTGTTGTGCACTTCAGATCCATATATGTCCGACATTCGTCAAAAATGGAAAACTAACTCTATTGAATTAGACGAAGAAGCTAAACAACTTCTAGAAGATGAAAATCAAGGCTATTTAGAAGAAATTTTTGCTAAAATTGGTTGATTTAAAGTACTTTTTCATTGCACTAACAATAAGTTACACTTTTTTATATAGTTAAAAAATTTTCTTGATTTAAAAATTTATATATTTTGTAAATTTACAATAAAAATTGTTATATTTCATAAATTTACCATAAAAATTGATATAGAAATATTTAAAAAGACAATAAAAAAAAAATTTAACTAAAGCAAAAACATACGAGTTTTTCGTTGAAACTTCTCTATCTTAAACCAATATAAGGTAACTTTAACGTTCGCTGCTTAATAAATTATATTTTAACTCGGGATCTTTCAAAAAAAAACAACCTTTGGCCCTTGTGCACATTAGGACTAAAAAGTTTACGGGGGCCAATGTTTGGCATTTTCTGAAAAAATTAACTTAAAAAATTGTTAAAAAGTATTAGTTGTAAAACTAACTGAAAAAATAAGACATATTTAAAAAAAACCTTTTTTTACCTTTTAACACTTCACTTTTGTACTAAGATTCAACTACAGACGAAAATGTATTTTAAACCCTCCGTAACTTTTTTTATTTTCGGTAGAGAATTACGTTTTACAGCAAAACTTAAAGGCTAAAGTCTCACCTACCAAACAAAAAAAAAACCGCATATCAAAATTCCAATCCAATCAAAAGTTGTAGATTTTTGACCGCCTTCTCGTCAAATGGTCCACTGTGCGCCGCTACGTGTTTAAAGAATTTTAGTGTCGATATATTTTTTTTTTTTTTGTAGTTTTATTAAGTTATAATGTCTTCACACGATCAAAACATCGCTAGATGGTTGCAAGAGTTGGACTCTGGATCGGAGGATGAAAGGAACTGTATTGAATTATACTAATGAAGTAATTAATTTTGTGCCAAATCCGAAAAATCCCTCCTTATTCTGTCCGGCATGCATCATACGCCAATCATTGATCCTAATACTAAAAAACAGAAATGCTTATGGTTTATAATATTAGAGATAGCCAATGGCGATCTTCTATAGAATGCTAGCTGAAGATCTCGTAAAACCATACTTAGAACGCCATGCATACCAGATTGGATTGCTCAGAGAACTTCAAGGCGCTATTCGCCGTGTATTGAAAATGCTTCAAGTGTTCAGTACATCGCTGACCGACAACATAGAAAAATTTGAAAAACGAAAAACCTGTTCATTATGTGATCTAAAAAAGAAACGCATAACATTCCACATGTGTTTTGAATGCAAATCTCCAATTTGTCCAAAAAATGTTGCCAAAAATTGTGATTATTGCCAGTTGCAATTTTATTTTAATTGCGATTTAATTGCGCCAAAAACAATTTAATATTGAAGACCATGCCTTTAAGTTATAAAAAAAGAAAACTATTTTAAATTCAGATAATTATTCCAATTTTGATTCCATTTTATAAACGTATCTACGATTTCTTAAAAAATTCGTGTATCAATAAATCAAAAATGTTATAGAAACATGAACTAGTGTTGAGTTAATTTTTGGTTATCATTAATTAAATTAAAGGTACAAAATAGTTATGTGATGGCGGTTTTTGCTTGTTTTACTATTACTTTCAGCACAGAAATTAAGTAAGGGGACACCATGACCGACGTTAGGTGGTAGAGTGACTTAAAAATACGCTAAGGGTTAAATTAAATTAGAAACGACTTTCATTTATTTACCAAATAAAACTCCAACCGTACAAAGTGCGGTCAATATTGCCAATTTAATGATGATTGGGATTCATAACAGCTTATGAAGAGTTATAATGAAATCAATATTAGGTGGAACGAAGTTCACCGGGTACAGCTAGTATAAAATGTAAAACTCGGCTTCATTTAAATATATTGGACTCTAACTTTGCAGAGTCTGTAATAATATCTAAACAACTATACATTAAATATGGGCAGGAGTGCATGAGTGGGAGTGACACCTATAATATAACCAATAATGTTAAAATACGTAGTATTGACTCTATAAAACTTAATCGTCACATTAAGGGAGGCGTGAACGTATTCAAAATAAAATATGACATGGTAATTTGTAACCACTTCAATTGGCGTGAGTGGTTATTTTAAAATTACCACAAACTGAAACGTGCAATATCAGTGAAAATAGCCACTTCATTTTATTGCACACGAGCACATTATGTTTTTAGGATTGCGGAAATATTATTTGTGATACCACTACGAACCGCGTGTCCTGTTTTAATGCCAAAAATTTAACCGTTTCAAATTCCAGTTAAATTGTCTTCTGACCATTAACAAATCGGGTCAAATACTGAAAACTATCGGTATTCATTTGAAAACATTATGTTTTTCTCATGATCAAATTTACGTCACCTGTTGACGTGTACTATGTTGCAAGAATTTATTTTTTATAGCTTCTTGGACTTTTTTACAGACGGTTTTCCGTGTACATAACATCTTCGAGCAACCCGCGCAAATTCCGGAACTAAAGCCTGGTCAAAACTAAACATGTACGATATTTATAACCGATCAATAACATACCTGAGAATATATTAGACTTCATAATTTGAGAAGATCGTATTAATGCAAGGCCTATAAGCATAAGATCAAAGCAAGGTTTAGTTAAGCTGCTATACAAATGCGCAATTGAATTCGCGAATACAGATATATCTTCAGTAAGTCTGCAATGTTGTAAATAGGTGATTATTATACAAATACTTGTACACTTTAACTTACCTATGGTCAGCATTTTCGATGCGCCCATCAAGGTTTGATACGCGGTAGAAATTTTGGTTTTTAAAATACAAACGATATGAATGACGAACTAAACGTGTCCTGCAATATATTTTAAAATGTAAATGCTGAAGACATTTGTTTGCTGAATCTTACCTAAATGCTAAAGATAATTTACATTCCAAGAATCGTATCATTGAATTGACAAAAGTGGCTGGTATGGCAATACCAAACCATTTAATTAGTATTAAAGCAAATTTTTGAACATTTTTGCGAACAATATACTTAACAAGTGAACCTTCTAGAGCAGCCACATAAATGCTCAGAAAAGTTCTAGACACAAGACATAATGTATGAACACCCAAAAGACTAGTTTCATAACAGAACGGCTTCGGGATCATTATCTTAATCAATCGTAAAATTTGATTCATAAATTCTTTATTTAAGCCGGGTTCAAGCTGATTTTTGTTATTTTTGAGTTGTTGCTCCACCAAAAGTTGCTCAGCTTCAGCTAATTTGGCTTCGTCATCTAATGTTATTACAGTTTGGGTTGGTGTTAAAGTTTCATTAAGTTTTCTACTTTCGATGTCATTTTTATCAATATATATTGTATTTTCTCTTTTCGCTAACATAGCATAAGTGAGTTTTATGGTCCATGCTGATAGTGCTGCAACTACTAATGCTTGACTTAAAGTTGCATTATGTAGGCCAGCTTGTTCAATTTTATCTGCCACGCGATTAACATATTTCGAAAGTACAGCCATTTTTAATAAATTTTTATTATTCATAAATTTTTATTAAAAACAAAAAAAACCTTATACGAAATTTATTATGCAATTATTGACACATTATCATAGAGGGGTACTTAAGTCTGAAAGTAAAATAAAAAAAGTTTAAGTTAGGTTACTTAAGAATATATAAACTTTTGTTGACTATTGTAAGTTTCTCTTCAATGTTGCCAACAAATTTTAAAATATACTAAACATGAATTAGAAGGTCAATGATAATTTTTGGGTTCTTGGGTTCAAACCCTATATCTCAAAAAACAGATACTTAAAAATACTTTAAAAAAAGCCAACATACTATGATGGTCGTACGTAAAATGAAAGAAGGTGTTAGTTTAAGTTTTACGATTCAATTAATATTGCTTTATTTTACAATATGGCCCTGCTTATAAATAGTTTATGAGAAGAATTATATTAGTCTAGAATTAGTCTAGACTAATTATCAATACAATAATTAATATTTTGTTCATTAGGGTGTGGCTACGCTCATCGTACGTTCGTCATTACTAATGGTCTTAAACTTCACACTCATTTCAGTTGTTGTCGACAAAAATGCAAGCGCCGTTGAATTCCATGGTACATTGACTAACCTAGTTAGTACGTATGGCTCGTGCTGTTGAATTGAGCAATACCCAGAAATTAAACATATTATGTATGCATGTTGTTTACATTTGTTAATTGCGTGTACTCTATGTCATGCATACATAACAACCAAATCGCAAAAAAAAAATCGTACATCTGTATGTAATGCGAGTAGTATGATTTTTAAAGCATTGTGCGGTGTTTTGAGTTGAATTGTTTTTTTCTTTTCAAGTACAATATGATTCATATCTGGTTGTGTTATATGGTTAATTGCTTATTATAAAATTTTGTTTAATTGCTTTTGGCGTGTGAATTTTTGGCATATATTTTGTAATTTTATCTGGTTCTTTTTTATTTTGTTCTCGTTCATTTTTGTGTTGTTAAGTGTGAGTTATGAAATTTTGTTTAATTGCTTTTTGAAAATAAAAAATGTGTAATTTGATTTGGTATAAGTGTGTCTCATAAAATTTTGTTTAATTGTTTAAAAAAAATTTTTACATTTTGTTAAAAGAATAATTTTGTAATATGTATAGAATATACAATAAAAAATTTTTAAAATGTTTAGTTTTGTTGGAATACAATTTAGTTCACATAGCATAATTTTAAATTTTTGTTTCTAATTATCTTTATGATATCGTATATTAGTATATTTGATGTATTTTTGTTTGTTAGCGTATACATTTATTTATGTTTAAGTTAAAATTCTTTATTATATTTTTTCAATGAATTCTTGTGTATGATTTTTTCTTTATCTCTAATTCTTATAGTTTTGTTTACATCATCTATTTTAGTTATTTTGTATGGATTACTGTATGGAAATTTATAAAAAATTTATGTGGAATATTATTAAAAATTTATATGGAGATATATATAAAATTCATATGGAAATTTTTATGAAATTTATTTGGAAATTTATTTGAAATTTATATGAAAGATTATAAAGTGATTTGTTTTATTAGTTCATTATTTCTGTGTCGCAATGTGGCTCTCTGGCAATTCTCATCTCATGATTATTCTTCCTATTTAGATAATAAAAAAAATTCTGGCTCTTCCAATTAAAACAATACCTTAGTATTATGGGTCATTATCAAATCTTAATTTTCGTTCTTCATATTCTGAGGTCTTTTCTTTTCCTAATTGACTTGAGCATGGTATGTCTTGATACTATTTAATTGATTTTATTTCTTTTTTCTTTAATTTATTATATTGGTACTAATACAGTTCTTTACTTTTTCTTTCTTCCTTGGCGTCATTATTTTTATTAATTTTTATTTCTTCCTTTAATAGTTTTTCTATTCTTCTATTTAACTTTTCCAGGGTTATAATATAGTTTAACTCAATCTGCTTAACACAAAAATATAGTCTCTCCAACATATTATCTAAATAAATGGGATTATTACTATATTCCACGGCCATTTGGTTCACAGAATGATTATCTTAATTTCATTTTATATTCTTTGTCGACTTCATTTATATTCTTCTCGCACGTCTTATATATGCGCGTCTTATATATTCAATTAGCATTCTTCCTACACGTCATATACCTTCATGGATCTACATTCCCACATCTTGAGTTCATAACGCTCAATAGGAGATGATTCATCCTTTTCCTCCTTTATATATTTATTTTCATTACCAATTTTTTTATTTTAATCTGTTTCTTCTTGTATCTTATTGCTCTTGTATTTAACTCGTCAACTTTTATTAGGTATATCAGAATCTATTCTATTTTCATTCTTTAATTTCCCTTTTTGATACTATGATGAATTATATACTTTCCTATGCTATTTGAGTGATCTTTTTGTCCATGTCCATTGTTCATTAATTTTCATTTAAAATTTTTTTATTTATAAATTTTTCCACTTTAGTTCATAGTATAATTTGGAATCACATATACAATGGTCCATTTTAGTTAATTTTCTGTTCACAATATCATTTTAAATATTTTAGTTTATTTATTATTTTCAATATTCTAAATTATTTTATAATTACTTTGTTTTTCATTTAAAAAAAAATCTAGATTCTTAAACAAAAAATACTTTTAAAAATTTGAATATTTTCTTATCATTAAAGTTATATCTAATTCCGTAGCCGAAGGTTACAGTATGTCTTTTATTGTATTTATTATCGACTGTCTGTTCGCTTCACCTTCCTCAGAAATTTGGATCTCATTTAGTTCTGCAACTAAACTTTCTATTCTGGTGGCAAAACCAGTGAGGTTATTATCCTTCTGTTTTAGTCCGGTTAGTTCATTTAGGATAGTACTTGAACTTCTCAGCGATATATACGTGACTTTTAGAGCTGCTAGAAGCTCGTCTATAGTAGTGGGTACATTATACTGTTTAACTCTATTCTGTACTTTATCTAATTTTGGGTTGAAAATTCTATGAAAAAATTTCGTTTCTCCTGTGGTATTGTTTGTACTACTAATTTCAAATTTGATACAAAACTTGTCAAATCTTCCTTTCTTCCAGTAAAGGTCGGGACCAATTTTGATATCGCCGATAATTCGTTTAACCCCATGTTTGTCACAATAATTTCCTGTCGCTGTTCTAAAATACTTTTCCTTTCACTATGTCGTTCTAATAAGTCAAATGCTTCCTCCGTTAATTTTCTAAATCTCTCTGTAGATTTTAGATTTTCTATTTCTATTTTCTTTGAATTTATGGTTTCCTGTGAATATGGTCTGGTAAGGGATTTTTTAGCATTTGCAATTATTGTTTCCAGAATTTCTACTTATTCTCATATGAATTAATTAATGTATTTCTATTGGATGGCATTTATCTTATTTTCATTAATTTGCATTTATATGTGTTTTTCTTTTTTAATTCTGTTATCATTCAATAAAAAATATTTTTTTCTTAGTCTAATTTACATAGGTATACAAATATTTAATTTTCTTACAATCCGTATAAAAGATTTTAGTTTTCGCTTTTAATTCACATATATTCATTCTTAAAACTAAAGCTACTTTTACTTTTTTTATTTAAAAAAATATTTTATATTTTTCATTTCAAATATATAATTACATTTAGTTTCATATATTTTAGTTCTTTTCTGTTGATTTGAAATTTTTGAAAATTTTACTATAAAATGTTTTTTTTTTTTTTAATTTTTAAACAAAGAAAAATATTGTCTGCGCATTTGTTTTTACTTATCTTTTAAGGTATCTTACAATAAGTATTATTGTTGCAATGGTACAAAGTAAAAGTACGACCTCTATACTAATGCTTACAGCCGTTGGAGAATTAACGGTTGCGGTTACAACTTCGTTTATCTTTGTCTGCGTACCTCCCATTATATATTTAAAATTTTTCTTCAACATCTTGTTTCCATTAATATCATATGTTATACAATTTTGAATTATATTTTTTTTCTTATTTATTTACATTGTAAAGATTTTCTTTGTATTTTTTTTTTGTTTTCTTTATAATTTTTATTTCAAGTTTTAAAATAATTATTTCTGCTTCCAGTTGTAATTTTATTTCTTGTCCTTCTTCGTATGTGAGCTGGTGTTCTTTTACTGCTAGCTTCTTTTCCTTTCTGGTTAATGCACCCCCTCTTGATTTGTTAACGTTTGGTAATGAAAAAATTTCTAGAGCTGGCTCTGCTTCTTTAGCCTTCTTGATGTATCTGCGCTTTGGTCCAAGGTTTAAAATTTCTGGTTTGCTGACGTTATTGATGACGTTATCTCCAAAAAAAAAGAAAGGATAATTTGATTCTATTCTTTTTCCTTTTGTCCTTCATCCAACAAAAAAGGATAAGACTAAGAGTAAGCTATGTGTCTTTTCTTTTTTTTCCTTGCTATAGATTAAGCAGAAATTGAATTAGCAAAATATTGCTTTGTTTTTCAATTGTTATTGCTTTGTATCTTAAGTCAGGATGTTGGGCAGGATCGCCATATGGTGGTCGTACGTAAAATGAAAGAAGGTGTTATTTTAAGTTTTACGATTCAATTAAGATTGCTTTATTTTACAATTTGGCCCTGCCTATAAATAGTTTATGAGAAGAATTATATTAGTCTAGAATTAGTATAGTCTAAATATTTTTTTTTTTTTTTTATTTATTATTATTTTTATTTCAAATAAATTAATATCACAAAAAATAATTTAAAGCCTCAGCACCAAAATTGGCATTAAAGAGGCTAAAAGGCAACTAGTGTTAATTCATTATTTACATAAAAATATTAACTATTTAAATTTAATTATTAATATTATTTACAGTTTCTATTTACATTTTTTAATATTTTATTAGTTTACAATAAAAATAAAGTTTATATTACAAAAAGAAATTACTCAAGAAGTGTTTCGAGATTGGTTAGCAAAAATTTTTTTAATTCGCTTTTAAATGTTGACAAAAGTTCAATGGTTTTCAAAAAAATTGGTAAATCATTATATTCACTTGGACCACCAAAACAAATACGCTGCTTTGACAACTCAAGGCGACATCTAGATATGGATAAATCTTGGCTTTGTCTTGTTATCCTTCGTGTAATTTGAACATTATGTTGGAATTGAACTGACGAATTTCCTAGACTATTAATGGATTTAAAAACAAACTTCGTTATTTGCATTTTATATAGTGCTCTCACAGGTAAGACGTTTTTAGCGTGATTCTTAAAAAGATCCAAAGTATGATATCTGATTGGCAGATTAAAAGCTAACTTTAAAGACTTGTTTTGTGCCGATTGCAAGCTCTTCAGCGAAGCATTATTCTTAAACCCATATATTATAGGAAGGTAAGTTAAGTGGCTATGTATCAAACCCTGATATATTAGCATTTTCGTTTTAACGTTAAATTTATTTTTGAATTTATATAAAACACCAATAGCAGAAGATATTTTTGATTTAATGGAGTCAATATGATTATCCCATTGTAAATTATTACAAAACAACATGCCTAGATACCGTATGGTATTGATTTCTTGGATTAACACACCATCAATATGAACTGCAACTGTCTCATCATTCTTCAAAATGTAGGGTCTGAACCTTATAAACTTGGTCTTATCTGCATTCAAAACAAGCTTGTTAAATCTTATATATTCCGCTAATATTGCTGAATCATATTCCACATGAGTTTTTAACACCTGAGTAAATTTGTACCGATATAGCAAGCAAATATCATCCGCAAACATGAATAGTTTACCATTAAAGCTTATGTTGCCAATGTCGTTTATAAAAATTTTGAACAAAAGTGGCCCAAGCACACTACCTTGAGGTACACCACATTTAACAGCTAATAAAGAACTTTTGGCTTCTCCAATCTGAACGAATTGCTCTCTATTTGTCAAATAATCTTTTAATAGCTTAATAGAGTTATTTGACACACCAATTAATGCCAGCTTTTTAATTAAAATGTCATGATTAACTAGGTCAAAAGCTTTTGACAAATCAAAGAAAACACCCGCTACGCCATTAAACCCTGCATCAAAGCCTCCACATATATAGTCAACAATATTCACAACCGCATCTTCTGTACCAGAACCTTTACAGAAACCAAATTGGCGTTCAAATAAGATTTTATTTTTTTTCTAAATATTCAGATAGCTGATTAAAAATTATTTTTTCAAGTACTTTCTCTACAATAGATAAAACGGACACTGGTCGAAACATATTTATATTATTAGAACCCACCATACCATTATTAATATTTTGTTAATTAGGGTGTGGCTAACCCACTTTTTCAGTACAAGCGTGGTGCAAGGCTCCGCCCACTTTTCGTGAGTGCGTGAGAGGGAGAGTGGCGTGTGCGTGTTTGTGTGTGTGTATGTGTGAGAGGGAGAGTGGTATGTGTGTGTGTGTGAGAGCGAGAGTGGCATGTGTGTGTTTGTGTGAGTGTGTGAGTGTGTGTGTGTGTGTGTATGTGTGAGAGGGAGAGTGGCGTGTGTGTGTGTGTGGGGGAGGGACCTGCATGTGAGAGTCATAACTGATAAGAAGGTTACAACTAAGAAAAATGTACGTAACTGTACCTAATATTTTAGTCATACAAAATAAGAAATACATAACTGATAAGAATTACATGACTTCTGCGGATATGACTTAATTAAATAAATATAGATTTGATAAGAAGTACATAGCTGATAAGAAGGTCATAATGGTCAACACTGATAAGAAGATGTGTGTATAAGTAATTGGGGGATATAAAGCTATAAGTGGGGGAATGCAAAGCTGTAAGTGGGGGAATACAAAGCTATAATTGGGGGGGGATACGAGTCTGTGATCGGGGGGATACAAACCTTTGAGGAGGGTAGAAAACCTGTGAGCTTATATAAATAAAAAAGATTTAGTTTTTCATTGGTTTTTAATTCTTTATTTTTTTATCTTAAAAATTAACTTATAAATAGAATGAATATTAATTACAATTATAGATTTTTAAATATGTTTTACAAGATTTTGTTGCACGTTGCAGTATATATATATGGGGGGTTTCATGTCAAGTGCACCAACTTTTGAAACCGATGTCTTCCGATCGGAATGAAATTTGCACCAAGGTTAGTCCTATTGGGTAGTAGTTTAAACACAATTTTTCAACAAGATCGGTCCAGATCTCTCTGAGTTAGAGGGGATCAAAATTTGACATTTTGGCCAAACAGGTGTTTTTTCTCAACCATGTAACTTATTACCTATTGTTCTTAGAAAATTTTCTCCCAAATAGTTTAGATAGTTATTTCTTCAGTATTTCGGAAAAAAATACTTAAAAAAATAAAAAAATTTTTTTAAACTTTTTTTTTGCTCAATCAAAGCATTTTTTGCCTTTTTTTTTGAAAAAGGGCATTTTTTTTTCCATAAGAAAGCTTAGGATTTTTCCTTTAAGAGCTTTTTGGTCGCTTAGAGGGATGGGAGTGGGATATCTATCAAAATAAATGTTTTGTAACTCAAGACAAGGGTTTTTCAATTTTTCGCAAATGCACTATTTTGAATTTTTTCCTATTTGTGTGTAAAACTTTACAAATAAAACTTATACTGAGAAACTAGACAAATTAACCTTTCCAAGATATGTAACATACCTAACTAAAATTTCATACCCTCGATACTGTAATACCCAGAATATGTTAACCTCAGGAAAAAAATCACTTTTTTCTATAGAACTGTTGAAAAATTATTATTTTTTATTTATTTGTAATAATAATTAAATTAATATATAATAATAATAATATTAAAAATAAAAAGATAAATAATTTAATAAAATTTAATCTTAATTACATTAGATCCATTTATATCATAACTATTTTTATACTTAATTTATTGTAGCTGATGAAGTATTTAAGTCTTGTAAATTTTTAAATACCCAGTCTTTCAGCCAGCTTTTTTGTCGGATTTATTTACTGCATTTTTTTTTTTGTCAACCCTTTCTTGGCGTTACTAGGTTCTCCTTTGATTTCGCTGCTGGTTTATTTGTTGGCTTTGGAAAGAAATCGCATTGAATAGAGGCAGAAAACTTTTTCAACTTGAGTCTTCCATCGACAAGCGGTATAAAAGCATGGTATTGAGCGGTGCCATCGATTGTTACCGCAGCATCAAATCTGCTCTTCAATGTTTTCAATGTTTCCTGATGATCCTCTTTGCTACTAAAAACTATTTTAGTTTCTTTACAATAATTCTTTGCCCAATGGAATAAAGCAGTCGCACCTAAGATGCGATCTTGATGAGAGCACTGGAGGCTATACTTCGCTGCATTTCTTTTAAGTTTTGCTGCAATACCATCACATGCTCCTTTACCACGAACAGTAGGATGAAAATGCCACTCAGCTGGCATCCCAAAATCTTTTTCATGAGCCATAAGATTTGCGAAGCTACTTTTGTTTTTAGAATGTTGACGAGCTCCGTCCGAAACGTAGTATACCTTCTTTACTGTAAATTTAGATTTTAGATATTTTAGTATTATCTTCTGGTACTCATAAACTGCAACGGTATCATGTTTTAAATCGTCGGATATGATTGACATACTTTTGTGTTCCAGTTTTTCATCTTTCATGTAGTAAATAACTACTGTGAATATACTGTGGCATCCTGAAGAACATATTTATAGTTTTCTGCGAAATCATATGAAATAACGAATTCACCAGACTTCAAATGTATCTTCAAATCCTTGAAGAATGACCATTGCTCTTTGACTAAAAAGTCATGGGTTCTCAAGTTTAGCAATCCTGTACACATTTCTTCCACAAAATCATCCACATTTAAAATGATTGTTTTCAATGTGCATCTGTCAGTCTGAATCCAAGAATCAAATTTGACCTCCTCTATATATTCTCGATCTAAAGAGTTGATTAAATTTTCTTTGATGAATGTGGTTTTTGGGCAATTGGTACATTCACTTAAGTGGCAAGAAGTTGTTGCATTAGGACACATAGTCAATTTAAGGCAATCGCGGTAATCGTGTAAATCTTCTGCCGAATCATCTGTTAAATACTTTAAGTTGATTTCCTTCAACATCAGTTTAACATTTTCATGGTAAATGCAAACGCATACTGTGTGAGTTCCGCTGCTTCCTGCCAAAACGCAATGTTTTGGCCTCATTTGGGTAAATTTCGTGAAGCCAATTTTAACATCCTCGTGTTTAGATTGAAACGTTGCAAATAACTCTTTCAGGTTACAGAGAACCATTCTCCTCTGTTATGTTATGAAGGTATGTTACATACCTTCGGAAAGGTTAATTTGTCTAGTTTCTCAGTATAAGTTTTATTTGTAAGGTTTTACACACAAATAGGAAAAAATTCAAAATAGTGCATTTGTGAAAAATTGAAAAACCGTTGTCTTGAGTTACAAAACATTTATTTTGATAGATATCCCACTCCCATCCCACTAAGCGACCAAAAAGCTCTTAAAGGAAAAATCCTAAGCTTTCTTATGAAAAAAAAAATTTTTTAAATTTAAAACTTTTGTTGATAACATAAATGTATTCAATTCAATAGTTTGTAATATTTAGGGATGACTTTATTAAGTATATAGCTAAACGAAAAAAAAAATTTTTGTTGATAACAAAAAAAAATTATTTTTTAATGTTTAAATTTTATTAAAAGTACAGTTTTTACATTTAGTTACATTGTATACTATATTATAATAAAAATGTATGTTTTTTCTTCTGCTTCAATATTTCTTCTATTACATGTTATGCAATTACAAGTGTCTGGACCACATTCAGCATCTTCATTTGACCAAACACAATCCTCATAATGTTCTCCAAATTTAGTTTTGAATACTTTTAAATCGTTTACAAACTCTATATACGATTTAATAGAGTTGAGTTTATTTTATTGCTCATCCGAAATAATATTGGAAAACGTTTTTAAGAAATTATATATTTCATGAATCACCATATTTTTTTTTTTTTAAATAAAGAATGATTTTTTAAGAGCTATAGGAAAGTTTTCCAAAAAAAAAAAAAAAACACATAAAATTCAGAAAAATGCATGAAATCTTTATTTGAATCGATAATACGGTCCATATAATTTAATATTTGAAGATTATTTCATGCAAATGTTGACCGTGACTGCGCCTCAAATGGTCCATCCGCTTAGTCCAATTTTGGCATACTCTTTCCAACATTTCGGCCGGTATCTCACGAATAAAGGCGTTAAATCGCACGATCTAGGCGGCCAATTGACCGGTCCCGAACGTGAAATAAAATGTTCACCGAACTCGCCTCTCAATAAGTCCATTGTTGCGCGTGCTGTGTGGCATGTGGCACCGTCTTGTTGAATCCACATGTCATGCAAGTCAAGCTCTTGCATTTTGGGCAAAAAAAGTTGGATATCATCTCTCGGAAGCGCTCACCATTCACAGTTACGTTACGATTCGCATCATCTTTGAAGAAGTACGGTCCAATGATGCCACCAGCCCATAAACCGCACCAAACTGTGACTTTTTCTGGATGCATTGGTAGCTCTTCCAATGCTTCTGGCTGATATTCATTCACAATTGCGGCGAACGGCGACGAATCGATAATTGATAGTCATCATTAACACTGGCCGATACAGCTGCGATATTTTCTTCAGTTCGCACTCTACGTAAGCGTGTTGGTGGTTTAATGTCCAACAATGTAAATGGTGCGAAATTTAGTCACAATAGCCCGAATAGCCACTTCAGTGGGTCGATTAAACTGACCATAAAAGCGCGCGATGAACTTTCTTAACAGAGCACGCATTTTGATAATAAAATTCAATAACTTGCAAGCGTTGTTCGTTTCTAAGACGATTCATGGTTAAATTATAGACCAAACTGAAGATGTTTGACAATGAAACAAAACACGAAACGTGCGTCAGCTGTTTAAACCAGTGTTGCCAAAAAGATAATAGCTAAAAAATCACCCTTTATATCTTACTCTATAGTCATAGACAATATTTGTAAATAATCTTTAATATCGATTGTTCTGGTATTTATAGCATTTTTAGATTGATCGAATAAAGGTGCAGTTTCATATTCTCTTTTCCTTTTTGTACTTCATACTCACTTTTTTCATCATATTCAAAGCAATGAATGTTAAGTTTTCGCTGCTGGTAGTTACTATAATAACTACACCTGAGTCTAATATTAAAATGATCCTATTTTAAATTGAAATGTCGAAAGAATACTGTTGGACTTTCAATTATACCACCAATATTAGTTTCTTTTTCAATTAAATCCTTATTAAAAGCTTCGATTGCATCATCTACAGTGAAATATATATCTGATTCGGCATTTCTCTGTTCTCTATAAATTGGTTTGAATGTTGTTGTTGTTAATAATAAATCTTCTTTCGATGGTAGAGGATTTTGCAATTGAATTGATAAATGTACTCTCACATCTACAGTTTCATTTTGAAGTTTTATTCGAAAATTTAAATATTTGCTTGTATCATTATCTGATGTACTAGTAGTAGTAGTATTAGTAGTACTACTAATATAAGGTGCTTTATAAGAATGTGCAGGTATATAATAAATTTGTTGATTACTCAGGAATATACTATTTGCGTTTATTAAAATTATATATATTAATGAAGTGAAAAATTTCATGATGCTATTTCTTTGACGATTACTCGAAAACTGTTGATTATATTCTTATGTAATATTCATTTTATACGTTTGTGTATAGTTCTTCAGATCACTTAATTTGATACTTAGTAATTTTCGTGTTAAATCTGAAATGCGAACTTTTTCAAATTCACCATTACTTAAAATTCGTTCCTTCTAAATTTCACGATATTCAAAACAGCTTATTTTCAACATTCGTTTTGTATATTCAGTCTCGTAGGTGCAACGAATAGGTATATCGATATTTACATATTCAAGATTAAAATGACGATAAAATGGTTGTTCAGAATCTAATATACCACCTATATTTGATTCGTTATTAATTAATTCCTTACGAAAAGCTTCTATAGCAGCATCTACTGTAAAATATTTTGATGCTGTTTCTTCTTCTTCTTGTGTAATAATTGGTAAAGTAGATGTTGTTGTTTCTTCTTCTTCTTCTCGTTTAATAATTGGTTAAGTAGTTGTTATTGTTTCTTCTTCTCCTCGTTTCATAATTGATAAAGTAGTTGTTGCTGTTGTTGTTGATGTTGTTGGTGGTGTTAAATTAGGTATAAAATATTTATAAAATGGTTGATCAGTATTATTATTTTTTGAAGTTTCTTCTATCGGCTCATCATCATTCCATTCATAATCACTATCTCTATTTTCGAATGGTTTACTTTCTTTCATCATTACAAATGAAAGATTAATCTTGAGAATATCATTGTTGGGGAGAGTAAAATTAAATTGTACACTATTTGCATTTGATGCTATCTCAGGAGTAGTAATACTATAATAAGGTGGTGGTAATGAATTACCAATTACTAATAACGATGCAATAAATAAAATAAATGTAATTAGTTTAATGGTATACGTTCGCACACAACTGCAGATAAAGTTATAATGATGCGAAAAAATCAAAAGTATTGATTTATATAGTCAAAAAAAAAATTGTCAACTTACCACTATAATCAACATATATATATATAAAAACAAAAACATTTTAATGGAAAAAAAATAAATATATTTTTATTATTTTACAATAGTTTTCTTATTTCATTTGTATATTCAAACATTCTATCATGTATAATTAAACAATATGCAGATGTATTCGCTGGTATGTTGTTCAACGTTTTTAATTCAATCCGAATATCGATTGGTCCAGTTTTAACTGATTCATTTTGATGTGTTACATCCAAAACAATTATTGGTGCAATTGATTTAAATTTATCTCGTTTTAATAGAGGTTGTGAAGCGCGTGCATAATAACTCTGTTGAAACTTTGCATACATATCATATAGTAGAGCAAAACGATTACGATCAAATTTAAGATTTAGATCATCATAAGGATATGTATCAGAATTGAGATGTACTTTTATATTAGTTAAATCACAATGTTGAAACTTGTTATCGTTGTCTCGAAATACTAAAAGTAGGAAACGTGGTCTTTCATTCTCGCTGGCTAGCTTAACATTCCATAAAACAGTTGTACTTTCTGGTAGTGAAGGATAATAATACATATCCCAACTTCTGAATGATATATTTAATGGTTGACGACTATTTATTGTTTGAAACATTTCCAATTTGTATACATCGGCAAGTTGAATATGTGGTACTTTCCATGTAATATTTAAAATAGATATTTTACATTTATCAGTTGCAATGATAGATTTAAGAACTTGTTTATCATCATTAGATCGTAATAAAATCAATTCATGTTTTGAATTGACTAATATTTTATTAAGCAAATCCAAGTAGTAATTTTAATGGTACACAGTAATTGAAGGAACCGCTAACAAGAGCAAGATCGTCAGTATTAAATGGTGACCAGCCCGCATTTACTAAATTCTCACTCTCCTGTTTATTTAATGATACATAGTTTTTTAGTTCTGTTGCAATACCCAAATGACGTGTACGATCAATCTCGACACCGATAAGTTCATATTGTATTTCGTCAAATAGATGCGTTATACAATTATTCAACAGTTTTATAGATAAAGATATTGTAGAATTTTCTTTCGTTGCGAATCCTTCAATGTATGTATATAAAGCTTTCGCTTGGTAACACATATAAATTTTGATTTTGAAATGTTATACGAATTTCATCATTGTTTTGAAATGATTGTAAATAAGATGTATAGCTATGATATTCCTTTTTGATAATCGAATTATCAAATTGTGGTTTCTGTAGTATATTTAGTACATTACTCATTTTTTTTTATAAAAATAATCTTTATTTTAATTCAAATCCCAAATTTTTGAGAAACTCCTGATTAGTCTTACTTAATATATTACGTTTCTGTAGCTTTACACCTTTGTATTTAGACTTTTTTGCGTCGATTTTTTCGTTGCCTGTTCCGTTGATGGTAACAAAGTGAATGATGAATTGTTATACAATTCACTTTTGTTAAACATAATATTCTTTCAATAGTTTCAAATGTAATCTTATCGATATTTTTTCTCCACGAAAATTCACCAAATTATCGTCCTGGTCAACAACTTTCAAAACAAGAGTATTTATTGTTCTTGTATTTACAGGTAAATATAATTTTTTTAACATTAGCAGGTATCTCAGTGATTTTATAACCTGGACTAACAACAAGTGAAAACTGATGGAGTGTATGTGCTGACACGTTATTTATATATGATCCGCATACGATATTACATTCAACGATTATTGTATTTATTTTTGTAATATCTATTGCTCTATCTGAATAATGTGTCATTCCTTTTTTATACCCTATACCACTATGTGGTTTGGGTATAATGACTTTGTGCTGCTGTTTGTAACAACCAAAAATATTTGACCTAGACCCATCTTTAATTATACCGATCGAATCAGAATCACTTTCTGAGTTGATTTAACAATGTCCGTCCGTCCGTCCGTCCGTCTGTGTGTCCATGTAAAGCTTGTAATCAAACTGCAGGTCGCAAATATGAATATATTTTGATGAAATTTGGTATATAAGCTTTTATCGGCCATGGGATGAACGCTATTGAAATTGGTGAGAATCGGTCCATGTTCAGACCTAGCCCCCATACAAATTACCCCTGTGAAATCGACATAAATTGCCATAAGATCCAAATTGTCATATAGATCTTACTCAAATTGGGTTTGTATACGTTCATTACATCCATTAATGAGTAGTCCAAAAATGATCCCTTTGGCCCCATATAGAGCTGCTTCCCGATCTTCACTTAAATCTATTAAAAAATAAAAATATTGCACTGATTCTTCTCAAATTTTGTTTGTATATATTTTCGCAAAATACAAGAGACTTTACCAACCATGGTCAGGATCGGTCCATTTTTGAACCTAGTCCCCATATAGATATATCATCCGATATGAACTTTTTCATATCTGCAGCCAAAAAAATTTATAATAAAAATCCCACTCAAATTTGGTTTTTGCTTATTTTCTATGTCCAGTTAGTTGGGCCTAGGAGATTCGGTTTCTAAACGCATGGTATAGGGTATCGTATAGTCGGTCTAGACCGACTATAATTTTCTTACTTGTTTAATATTTTATTAGTGAAACCTAATAGTGTTCCAATCGAACGTTCCTTAGCAAAACTAATGTCATCTTCTTTATATATGTTTGTAAAGTATTATAATTTGCTTGAATAACAAGACATACTTTTGAATTCAGCTCTCGATATTTATTAATAAGTAAATCAGATATATCAGATAATTCATATGATCCCACTGGAATTACAATTTCATGATTGCCAATATGAAATAAATTATTTTGTACATCAACATTTGGAATGGAGTGATGTGTCAAAGCTTAATAGTCCGCAAACATAGTTTTGTTCAAGTCGAATTGGTGGAAAATAGTTTGCAACAAGTAGTGAAGAGTTTCCGTTTAATGTTAATGTTATTGACATCTTAACAGCTGGTAAATGAATAATTTTTTTAACAAATTTTTGATGATTTTATAGAGTTGTATGTGTGTTGTCATTAATCCAAGAGTTGTGTTCTGATGAAAATCCTAACCATTTAACATAAATCATATTTCTTTTCCTCTTTAGAACTTTCTCAACTAAATACGTGTGGGGATATTTAGTTTTCACCAACTCAAATTCGTAAAAACCACCTTTAATTTCATGACCTTGATAATCCTTTAAAATATATGTATTAGGGTTGGTATTCTTTATAGTTTTTACTCTAAAGATTTCTGTAGTCCAATTTGGAGTATAACCTTTTTCAAATATATGTTTATATTTACTTATTCGAACATTATCATTACCTTTAAACTTTGGTTTTTTAAATAATTTTAAGTTACTGAAGACTGTATCCAATAGGGATTTTTCATTTGAAAAGTTTACTTCATTGGGTGTCATTTTAATTGTTCTATGAAATGTATTATTTATTTATCAACTAGTTCTTGATACTTATTATTCAACTTATATGTTCCTTGATAACTAAACTCTTTCCACATTATTCCTTTTAATGTTCGATTAAATCGTTCAACTATAGATGCTTTTAGAACGCTATATGTTGAATAGTGATTAATTTGATTGGATTGCATCAGCTGATGAAATTGTTTATTATGAAATTCTTTTCCATCGTCTGTTTGTAAATTATTTGGTTTTCGATGATTATTGATAAAAATGCTTTGCATAGCTTTCGTTACGTTTTGTGCAGTGTAACGGCCCATTAGGCTACGTATAAACCTCCTTTGAAAAAAAAGGAGCAAAAGAAAATATACTACATTAAAATGCAACCAAGAAAAAAAAAAGAAATGATAAATAGTAGTCAACCGGTTTTAACTTTTATCGAAAGAACGAAAAATTAACGAAAGAACAAAAAAGAAAGATGGCATTCGGCGTCCCCGGTGGCTTATAAAAGGAAAAATTTTGGCGTGGTTGGTGCTTTTTCTTTCGTGATCCAACAGACAAGAAGCATGCTTAATTTATAACTCAAGTCACATTTAATCATAGCTAACAAAAAAAATCCTAATCGAAATTGACTGTAAGTATACAAAGAAAATTAAAGAAAATAAGCGAGAAAACTAAAAGTGAAGTTTTTTTTTATATAGAAAAAGAGAAACCCTCCATGGAACAAGGTGCTGCGTTGTGGCTCGTGTAACCAAATCTCCGTTGGACATAATTTTTGTCATAAGCTGAAATAATAAAAGAACACCGTCGAGACGAATACAAAAAGGTCAATACCATAAAACCAACGAAAGTGGGAATTTAATCAACTTTAGCACAAAACCCAAAAATTACCAACCCGGCGTTTCTTAGGGGGATTTCTTTTTGAGGAAGCGGCAACCTCTACTGCTCCAAAGCCTCAAAACCAAAAAAAAGAAAAAAAAACTATATCCAAAAAAAAATAAGAATAAACTCAAAACCAATTTTTTTAAGTGATAATTGCTATAAAGCATAAAAAACAGCAGAAACGCGAGCTCAAAACTACGAAAGTGAAAGCTGCGGGAAACAGTGCAAAGATTAAAAAGAAGAAGGAGCTTAAGCCACGTTTAGCTTAAAAATCTTAAAATCGAAACTGAAAATTGGGAAAAATAGGCACTTAGTGAAAACATCAATAAAACTTTGAAAAATCCTAAGAAAGCCGTATAAAAAAATTGGGTATATTAATTTAAAATTGGAGGAAGTCATAACAAAACGAATTCCTGGAACTCAAATGTTTAAACTGAAATTCCCCATTGCAAAACCTCTTCCCTACAAAAAGCTTCAAAAATTTGAGCTATCTTATGTTTTGGGCACAACCACGCCATCATCGAATGCGTCTCAGTAACCATCACCACCACAACAAAAAAAAAAGAAATAAAAACCACAATTACAACATTATCAAACCCAAGCACCATCTCTGCTGCCGGGGTTTCCATCGAGCCAGTCAAAGACTCGGCCGATGTTGAGGTTATACCCGACAGCAGGAAAACCCGACCAGAAAATAACAACAACAGCTACAAACATCACCACCACCAACAACAACAATAGCGACAGCAGCAATATCTAAACTCAGTTCAACATTACAACAACAAACGCTGCCCGAAACAACATCCGCTACAACATAACAGCACCAGCACAGTAGACACCACTCTTACCAACCTCAACAGATCATCAGTTATAACGCCAACAACAACCACAACAGATGACACAGCGATAATAACTACAATACAACCATCGAACTCAACAAATAAACAGGTACTCTGTATTTTAGTTTAGAATATCATTTACGACAGCTTATACCAAAAGTACAAACCACATCAACAGACACAGACACAGTATATCAGACAATAATATCGATAGACTCAAAAACCAATAAAAGCAACAAAAAAAATCCGGAACGTAGTCTTTCACCTCTCTTCCAAAAATGTATTATATAAAAATATAAAGAGAGAAGAAAGACCAAATGAACTATATCAATTTATATTCGTAAACTTTCAATATCTAGGAACGTTTTAAGTTTTTTTTTTTATCCTTTTTTTATGTAAGATAAGAAAACAAAAACAGCAAACAAGACCGAATTACTTAATAGCTTCAATCTTAAATTTTAATAATATACATATATATATACATATATATATAAATAACCATTCTTTTGATCTTCATTATAATCTAATAAGGCAATTAATTAGTAACGTAAAAGTTATTTGAGATAACTTTAACAAAAAAAAAATAAGAGAATATTTTTTTTGAATTTTAGCTTTATATGAATATATGAACTCATTAAAAAAAAAGGAGGTTTTGTTTTTTTTTTTTGTTTTTGTACATATTGTACGTTATAGATTAATTTAGCGTTTTAAGACACATATTTTTTATATAAAAAAAAAAAGATAAACAAAACGATAATCTTCTTTTTTTATTGTACATATTGTACATACTACATACAGACACATGTATTAAAAATTAGTTTTTTAAGACGCTTATTTGTTCATATAACAAAAAAAAAATAGTAAAAACCTACTAACCTATGTTAGATGTATTACTTTTGTATGTGCTTATCCTGAAACAACAACAAAAAAAAATAATTTGTTAAAATTATCTATTAATTGGTATGATGTACTAAAGAAGTAATTTAGTTGATGATGTAGAATTTGAAGTGTGGTAAGTTAACTCAGGGATGTCTTAAAATTTTACAAACGGGTGTATAGACATCATGGATGGCTGAAACGATGCCATGACAGGGGAGGGCAACCTGTGGGTCGTCATTAACTTAGACCCAAATTAGTACTAATTAACTCGTCCATCATATCACAATTATCAAAATGCTATCGAATGTCCGTCCGCATCCGTTTCCGGTTTACGTTTAGATTTGACTATTGTCGTGTGTTTTTGTTCTTTTCAGACAACCCTGGCACGAATATTTTATTGTGAAAAGTGAAAGCGAAAAGATCCCACCCAATTCCGACGAGCCGATGCCGCGCGATCCATCCGTGCCACTTTCGCTAAAGTAAACATAATTCAGCTTTACTGACTTTTTTTTCCATCACAATTGGTGCCCAACGTGGGGCATTTTCCCTAATGCTGCACAAACTCATTTTTTTTAATTTCTTCATCTGTTATTGTAAGTCCTGGAAGGTATACCAATATACCATGCCTGAGTAGCGACAATAAGGTGGAAATTTTTCGAAGCAGTTTCTTTAATGCTGTGATCCGTCTTTCCTTTATTCGATAGAATTTTGATAAAACACCTGTTATTACATAATAAAATAGTAAATAATTGGTTTATTAGAACCCACAAAAATTAAAGATATGAAAATTTTATTAAATTTTCGATTTTGAAAACTTCATTTAGAAATCGTTAAATAACCATTTTAAGATCATTACATTTACTATTCTAATAATTTTGATTATGATTATATGCATTGAACATAAAATATATTTTGATATTGTTATTTAACTACGAGTTAAAGCATCTAATAAATCGATTAACTGCCAACTTCAAAAACAAATCTACAGTAGTCAACTATATATATCTGAAAAGAAAAATTTTTTTTTGATAATTATTATAACAAAAAAAAAAAAAAAAGCAATATATATGTATATGAAAACAAAAAAACAGAAGAGAGAAATAATAATAAAACTATTATTATAATAAAACATAGTCATTATTAGTCATAAGTATAGAAATACAATTATACGAGAAGTAATTTGGATTATTAGTTCCGTTCCTAATCAAACAAATTAACATATTCTCCATACACGACAACAAGAACAATCGGACCGCCACCACAGACAGATAAATCTAAGATTTTTTTTTGGTTATACAACCACATCTTTCAGTAACATTATTTTAATAACATGCAAAAAAATTTAATAACATTCAACAACGGTTTGTTTCGAAATTGATAAAACCCAAATATTACCAAAAATATATAGGCATACATATATACATATACAGATGATTATTAGTTTCTATACGGGTAAACAATACAAACAAAAAACACCTCGATTTGATCGTCAACTATTGAGTTTCATGGATAGGAATAATTATTGTAATTGCATTGCAAAGACTATCTAATTGACCTATCGAAACCCTCCAATACATTTTAGCATCAAAAGAGTAAGATATTCTAGAAACTTTAGGATTTTTTTTTTTTATATAGAAAAAATCCACTTTTTGAGCATAATACGCTAGATCTCTGGTTTAGAAATATTTAGTCTTTTGTTCTGTAAATATTCGCACCATTTGGTTAAAACTGGTCATTTCAGTCGACTTTTAAGTAAACAAAAATTTGTATAAAAATGGATCAAGAGCAGAATCAAGCCCAAAACCTGATTCCAAACCAAGAAGGCAGAGTGTTAAGACCCAAAGGAAGAAAACAACAAAGTGCAAGTAATACGAACACTGACTCAATAACAGCGAGCTCATCTAATAACGTTCCAACGTTAACGTCGATGAATTGCACGATGATTCCCCAACTCAATAACCAAACTGGCCCAGCAACTCATTCGTCTCCTGAGACAGATAATACAATATTATCACCTCACTTCGTGAGCCAAGTAGCGCAAGGAATAAGGGCTCAACATAACGCTAGCCGCGTTCCTAGACAAAACTACAGTGCGAATCGTGATACAATAAATAACGAGAGAGTAGAATTAAGGGAGTATGTGAGATCGTCTATTGGCAACATTAATGCGAGAAGTACAGGAAAGCATAAGCCTAATTATCCCTCGACTTGTCCGTGAAACGTTAAGTTCCGAAAGAATAAACCCATTTGATGAGCCACCGTATCATCAACGCAGCCGGTCAAGTTTCAATGATCAAACTTTTAGATCTCAGCAGAGACCGCCAGATGAATTGCAGCGCCAACAACAATTTATGACCCACAACATAGGTCATCAAAATTCAAGACCTCTTGAATTGGAAAAGTGGAGAATAAAATTCGACGGGACTAACAAATCATTCAGCGTCGAAGATTTCATTTTTCGAGTAGAGTCTCTGAGAGATGATTATAATTGCCCCTGGCCTATATTAATGAAGGGATTCCACCATCTCCTCACTGGAACTGCTCACACTTGGTTCTGGAACTTTAGGCAAATGAATCCAACCTGCGAGTGGGAGAACCTGAAAAAAATATAATCTTCAAATTTCGACGTTATGAAAGTGATTACGAGATTCAAAGACGCATTATGGAAAGACGACGACATCAGTCTGAAACTGCGGATATGTACATTGGCGAAATTACAAATTTAAAAAATCAAATGAGATTCCAAATTCCGGAGTTTGAACTTGTCCGAATAGTAAAAGGTAATCTGAAACATGGATTAGCTCAATTAATATATCCAATAACTGTTAGCACCCTCGATCAATTACTAGAAGAGTGCAAGAGCGCGGAAAGGAACATAGACAAAAGAAGCAAATACCGACAAGCTGTCCATTACAGAAAAGTTAACGAACTGGAGTATGAACCGCAATATGAAGATGACAACTATACAGTGGAGGCACTAAAATTAAATACACCACCAGCAAAACAGCTAATCTGCTGGAATTGCAAAATCCCTGGTCACTCCTTCGTAGACTGTTCGTTAAACCAACGAAACGTTTTCTGCTGCAAATGTGGGTTCGAGGATGTAATAACCCCGAAATGTCCCAGATGCACGGAAAACCGGTCAAGAGGTGTGACGGAAACTGGTTCAGCACGCTCCAACCCAAAAATAAACCAGTAAAAGATAATTTTTTAAACTGGATTTTAGATTCATCAACGGTAACCAACAGCGTGTGTTTACGGCAAAATGATTTGGACGAAAAAGATATTGATAAAACGTTCCCATACCCAGCAACGATTCTCAAAATTAGCGATAGAGTTCTTAACAATGGTTGTTTAGATGACGAAACATCCAATAAATCACACAATAATTTTATAGAACAAAAGCCCCTTACATCTTATGAAGATCGACTAAGAAACTATAACCTGAAAAGAGCTGAAATTTTCAAAAATTTTCATCCAGTTATAAGTGAAAGAATTATAAAAACGAGGAAAAGATATAAAAATAGAAAAACAGAAAGAAGAGAAATAGCGTCGGCGATTATAAATCTTGAAGCGGACATACGTCCATATATGGACATAAAAATAAACGGAGTTAACCTTAAGGGCCTGTTAGACAGTGGAGCCTCGATTAGCTGCCTTGGTAGAAACTGCATGGAAAATATCAAAAAAATGAACGCGGAAATCAATGATTTTAAATCGTCCATTAAAACTGCAGATGGCAGGAATCACGTGATCGTAGGTAAGACCATTTTAGACATTCAAAATAAAGATAAGAAAGAGAAAATAACATTTTATCTAGTACCGAATTTACAACAGGAGCTCATACTCGGTTATGATTTTGGAAAAAACTAGACATAGGGATAAGTTTAGAAAGAAATTTAATTTTGTAAATTTGTATATCAGATGATGAGGAACCAAAAATGCATACAATAACGCCAGAACAGCATACGATATTGGAAAATACAAAACTTTATTTCCGGTGTTTCACGAAGTACGGTTTGGGAAAAACGCATTTGGAAAAACACATAATTGAAACAGGCGACTCAACACCCAAAAAGATGAGGTATTACCCCGTCAGCCCAGCGTTCCAAAACCTCACATACGCTGAACTTGACCGAATGCTGCACCTTGACGTAATTGAAGAAGCTGTCGATGCAGAGTGGAATAATCGTACAACGCTCGTGATTAAGCCGAACAAAAACCGATTGTGTTTGGATGCAAGAGAATTGAATAGAGTAACAAAAAAGGATGCATACCCTCTCCCCAACATCGACGGTTTATTGTCAAGATTAGGTGACACTCACTACATATCAGCTATTGACCTAAAAGATGCATTTTGGCAGATTCCTCTAGAAGAATCTAGCCGACCCAAAACAGCTTTCACTGTCCAAGGCAGGCCACATTACCAGTTCAAGGTTATGCCCTTTGGACTGTGTAACGCGGCCCAACGCCTCTGCAGGCTCATGGATAAAGTGGTACCATCTCAATTGAAGGATCGTGTGTTTGTATACCTTGACGACCTCTTAATCGTGTCAGCAAATTTCGAAACCCACATTAAAATATTGAAAACAGTGGCAGAAAGACTAACGGCAGCAGGTTTAACAATTAATATGCAAAAATCGAAATTCTGTTACAAAGAACCTAAATATTTAGGATACATAGTAGGAGGAGGAAAAATAAAACCGGATACCAGCAAAATGGATGCCATTCTTAAAATAACACCGCCAAAATCTACCAAGGATGTAAGGAAATTTCTGGGAACAGTAGGATGGTACAGGCGATTCATCCACAATTATTCTACACTGACCGCCCCTCTTACGGATTGCCTTAAAAAGTCACCTAAATTCATTTTGTCCACAGAAGCTTTAAATGCGTTTGAAAACCTAGAGCAACACTTAGTATCCAGCCCTGTTCTCATAAGCCCTGACTTTGAAAAGCCTTTTTTTGTCCAATGCGACGCGTCAAATGTCGGAGTTGGAGCCGTGTTGTTCCAAAGGGATGCCGATGAGGGAAAACACCCGATCGAATATTTTTCTAAGAAATTGAATACGGCTCAGAAAAATTATTCCACGACGGAAAAAGAATGTCTCGCGGTTGTACTCGCTATAGAAAAGTTTAGGCAATACATTGAACTCATGGATTTTACAGTCATCACGGACCACTCAAGTCTTAAGTGGCTTATGAAACAGCAGGATCTAAGCGGACGGCTTGCAAGGTGGAGTCTGAAATTACAAGGGTACAGATTTAATATAGAGCACCGGAAAGGTAGTAAAAATGTGGTGCCAGATATGCTGTCACGTTTTGATATGGAGGAAATATGTCTGTATAACTCCCACATCATTAATTTTGACTCGGAAGAATTTAAAAATGCTAAGTACATGGAACTGAAGGAGACCATTGAGCAAAACCAGGAACGATTACCAGACCTCAAAGTGTTGGATGACTGTGTGTACAAAAAAGTTAAGTTCAATACAATCGAAAGTGAAGTGGAGGACAATAGTTGGAAAATATGGCTACCTGTTGAATTAACCGAAGAAGTCATAAGAAAATCTCACGTAGAAAACACCTCGCATGGCGGCATAGCAAAGACTCTTTATAACATAAGAGAATACTTTTATTGGCCTTCGATGGTCAGACACATCAAAAACTTTGTCAATAACTGCCAGATTTGCAAAGAGACCAAACACCCTAAACAAATTCTACGACCGGCGATGGGAAAATAGGTCGTTACCCAAAGACCCTTCCAAAAGATATGTGTGGATTTTCTAGGACCCTATCCCAGAACTAGATTGGGCAACACACACATTTTTATAGTTTTAGACCACAACACGAAATTCGTATTTTTAAAAGCCATGAGCAAAGCAACCACCAAAGCAATCAAAAAATTTTTAGTTACTGAGATTTTTCATAAATTCGGGGTGCCTGAAACAATCCATTCTGACAATGGGAAGCAATTCACGTCCGAATCTTTCAAAGATCTGTTAAAACTTTTCGGGATCAAACACATGCGAACGGCAATACACGCACCGCAATCCAACGCAAGCGAGAGGGTTAACCAAACGGTCCTAAGTAGCATAAGAAGTTTTATAAAAGATGATCAAACTCGCTGGGAGGAGAATCTTTCCAAAGTCGAATGTTCTCTCAGAACCACCATACATTCATCAACTGGAGTTTCACCGTATTATGCATTGACCGGACACCATATGATCACTCATGCTCAAGCTTATGAAATTTTGAGAAAATTGGGAGCATTAGAGGATGGAGAAATGAACATATTACCAAAATCATCACAAATGCAAATAATACACAATAAAATAAAAGAAAATCTACACAATGCTTATGAACGCAACGCAAGAGAATACAACAAAAGGAGTAAACTCATTAATTTCAAGCCCGGACAAGAGGTGTTTGAGGTATAATTTTGTCCAGAGCAATTTCTCTAAAGGAATCAATGCGAAACTAAGCAAACCATGGTTAAAATGTAGAATCAAAAAAGCCATTGGTAATAGCCAATACGAAGTTGAAAATTTACGAGGACAACCGATTGGTATAATTCATGCCCAACATCTTAAATACTAAACAAAGTTAAAAAAAATAACCTTTGCGAACTCCAAAACAGTTATTTTTTTTTTTCGATATAAACCTTGATAGGAATGATTGAACACAGTTTAACATATACTTCAGAGAGGAAGAATTTTATTAAACATTTAATAACACTTAGCAATCCTATAAAATATTATTCGGCCAGCATGTGCGAGAATGGCAACAAATTATTTCATTATCAAATAGACTGATCCGTCAGCACCATATCACTTGCTGCAAGTAGATCTGTTCAACCATAACTTCACCGATTAATTAATAATTTTCGGTGTAGATAAGTTATCACCTTTATCACCATTTCGACCCAGTCCTTGTTGTTACGAAAGCTAAATATATCTCCATTACCAAAATAACAAAGTTCTGAAAAGATACAAGCAAAAAATTGTACAAGTTAAAAACATTAAACCATTAATTGATGATCGAATACTTATCTTGAGTGAGACGGTTAACCCAACATTTTGCTGCACAAATTTTTCTTTGTCACGAGCAATAAAACAAAGTTTTATACATTTCATATGACTAAAAGTCCATTGAACTCCTCAAACCAATATTTTCTTTTAAGAAACAGAATGAAAAAAAAAAATCTGTAGCTTCACATAAATTCAAGATCTAGATCAATTTCTGTAGTTTTTGTGTTGAATTTTCTTACGTACTCCAAAGATTACAATCTTGATTATCTTCCCAACTCTTGCCGCTCCCCAGGCATCGCGCCAAGAGCTGGCTTTGTAACGGCCCATTAGGCTACGTATAAACCTCCTTTGAAAAAAAAAGAAGCAAAAGAAAATATACTACATTAAAATGCAACCAAAAAAAAAAAAAAGAAATGATAAATAGTAGTCAACCGGTTTTAACTTTTATCGAAAGAACGAAAAATTAACGAAAGAACAAAAAAGAAAGATGGCATTTGGCGTCCCCGGTGGCTTATAAAAGGAAAAATTGTGGCGTGGTTGGTGCTTTTTCTTTCGTGATCCAACAGACAAGAAGCATGCTTAATTTATAACTCAAGTCACATTTAAGCATAGCTAACAAAAAAAATCCTAATCGAAATTGACTGTAAGTATACAAAGAAAATTAAAGAAAATAAGCGAGAAAACCAAAAGTGAAGTTTTTTTTAATATAGAAAAAGAGAAACCCTTCATGGAACAAGGTGCTGCGTTGTGGCTCGTGTAACCAAATCTCCGTTGGACATAATTTTTGTCATAAGCTGAAATAATAAAAGAACACCGTCGAGACGAATACAAAAAGGTCAATACCATAAAACCAACGAAAGTGGGAATTTAATCAACTTTAGCACAAAACCCAAAAATTACCAACCCGGCGTTTCTTAGGGGGATTTCTTTTTGAGGAAGCGGCAACCTCTACTGCTCCAAAGCCTCAAAACCAAAAATAAGAAAAAAAAACTACATATATATCCAAAAAAAAAAAAAAATAAGAATAAACTCAAAACCAATTTTTTTAAGTGATAATTGCTATAAAGCATAGAAAAAACAGCAGAAACGTGAGCTCAAAACTACGAAAGTAAAAGCTGCGGGAAACAGTGCAAAGATTAAAAAGAAGAAGGAGCTTAAGCCACGTTTAGCTTAAAAATCTTAAAACCGAAACTGAAAATTGGGAAAAATAGGCACTTAGTGAAAACAGCAATAAAACTTTGAAAAATCCTAAGAAAGCCGTATAAAAAAATTGGGTATATTAATTTGAAATTGGAGGAAGTCGTAACAAAATGAATTCCTGGAACTCAAATGTTTAAACCGAAATTCGCCATTGCAAAACCTCTTCCCTACAAAAAGCTTTAAAAATTTGAGCTATCTTATGTTTTGGGCACAACCACGCCATCATCGAATGCGTCGTCAGTAACCATCACCACCACAACAAAAAAAAAAAAAAGAAATAAAAACCACAATTACAACATTATCAAACCCAAGCACCATCTCTGCTGCCGGGGTTTCCATCGAGCCAGTCAAAGACTCGGCCGATGTTGAGGTTATACCCGACAGCAGGACACAGCGATAATAACTACAATACAACCATCGAACTCAACAAATAAATAGGTACTCTGTATTTTAGTTTAGAATATCATTTACGACAGCTTATACCAAAAGTACAAACCACATCAACAGACACAGACACAGTATATCAGACAGTAATATCGATAGACTCAAAAACCAATAGAAGCAAAAAAAAAAAAATCCGGAACGTAGTCCTTCACCTCTCTTCCAAAAATGTATTATATAAAAATATAAAGAGAGAAGAAAAATCAAATGAACTATATCAATTTATATTTGTAAACTTTCAATATCTAAGAACGTTTTAAGTTTTTTTTTTATCCTTTTTTTTTATGTAAGATAAGAAAACAAAAACAACAAACAAGCCCGAATTACTTAATAGCTTCAATCTTAAATTTTAATAATATACATATATATACACATATATATATATATATATATACCTATATATATATATACATATATATATATATGTATATATAAATGTATCTATATAAATAACCATTCTTTTGATCTTCATTATAAACTAATTAGGTAATTAATTAGTAACGTAAAAGTTATTTGAGATAACTTTAACAAAAAAAAAAAATAAGAGAATATTTTTTTTGAATATTTATATGAATATATGAATTCATTAAAAAAAAAGGAGGTTTTGTTTTTGTACATATTGTACGTTATAGATTAATTTAGCGTTTTAAGACACATATTATTTATATATAAAAAAAAAAAAAAGATAAACAAAACGATAACCTTCTTTTTTTATTGTACATATTGTACATACTGCATACAGACACATGTATTAAAAATTACTTAGCTTTTTAAGACGCTTATTTGTTTATATAACAAAAAAAAATTAGTAAAAACCTACTAACGTATGTTAGATGTATTACTTTTGTATGTGCTTATCCTGAAACAACAAAAAAAATAAATAATTTGTTAAAATTATATATTAATTGGTATGATGTACTAAAGTAATTTAGTTGATGACGTAGAATTTGAAGTGTGGTAAGTTAACTCAGGGATGTCTTAAAATTTTACAATACGGGTGTATAGACATCATGTATGGCTGAAACGATGCCATGACAGGGGAGGGCAACCTGTGGGTCGTCATCAACTTAGACCCAAATTAGTACTAATTAACTCGTCCATCATATCACAAATATCAAAATGCTATCGAATGTCCGTCCGCATCCGTTTCCGGTTTACGTTTAGATTTGACTATTGTCGTGTGTTTTTGTTCTTTTCAGACAACCCTGGCACGAATATTTTATTGTGAAAAGTGAAAGCGAAAAGATCCCTCGCAATTCCGACGAGCCGATGCCACTTTCGCTAAAGTAAACATAATTCAGCTTTATTCACTTTTTTTTTCCATCACAGCAGTTTTATTTTTTACTGCTACAGTCCAAGCTTTTTTCGAAAATGGTTATATTACAGTTAGAAGATAACGATAACCATTACTATTTGCTTCATAATTTCCCATTTCAACCAGATCTGCTTGCCATAAATCATCAATTCCTTTTACCACAACTCGTCTTCTTTAAAAATTTTTACGCGTTTGTTTGTGTAGTCCATTCACGATTTCCTTTTTGTCCTCATTCAAGTCCATATTGTATGTGAATGTATGTCTGCGTTGTTTTTTTTATACTATTTATTTAGCTATTCTAATTTTAGGTGATTCAATTTTTTTCACACTTGCCATCTGTCTTCGATTTCAGTTACAAAGTTCTTATTTGCACTATATAAATTTTCTTTTAAGGTTTGTTGAATCATTTTTGAATCCTCTTCAATATTTTGCGTTTGCGTTTTTTGCAATTGTTTAATATCGCTTCGGATGTCATCTAATTCTGAATTATATTCATTTTGTAGTTGCCCCATCCCAATCCATTTAAATATATAGTCTTCAATCTTATTGAACCTTTCCTCAGTTTTATCTATATACCTCTTATTTGCATTCAATATATGATTCTTAATAGTTTTATCAAGCACTTTAGCTTTCCTATTAATAAAGCTCTGAGCAGCATTATTGATATTTTCTAGTAAATTGGTCATTTTAATAAGATAACCTTTGGTTACTGCATCTTTAGAATCAGTAGGTTCAATTAAATTAAAAATTTTTCTCTTACACAGATCTAAACATTGATCATTCATATTAATATCAAATGACATGATTATACTTGTTTTTAAATTGTTAAATTGACTATGATTATGTGTACTTTCTCCGAATTTATTTATAAAACTCATTTTTTTAATTGATTGTATTAGCTTCTCTCAGTTCTTCAATAATAGAAATTATTTCGTTTTTGTGGTTAGTATGTCCAACAATTTCTGATGATAGTAGTAAACGTAATCTGACAACTAATTCATTTAGATCATCCAAATATATATAGTTAGGGTTACGAGTATTTAGGGACTTTAACAACAATCAACTACCTTTCGTTGGTACAGACAATTTCGCATTAACCAGTTGTCTTATTATAAGCGTATACTTAAATGCTCTTGTACCTTTAATGTGTGCATTTGATTGATAATAACGCTTATATGCATGTGTAGTTAGGAGAATTCTTTCATAATTTTTCAAATCAATTTTAGTATAATGGAGAGGTTTTGAATGAAATATCAACTCAAACAAACCCGGTGTCATTTTCCACTTAGTATCTTCTATATGAATAGTGTTATCACTATTAAATTTTAATTTATTATTTGCGAACCGCCAATCTCCGTTTTTATCTACGTTAAAACCATATAGTTTATCTAATTTTTTATTATTCATGAGTAATTGTACATTTTTAAATAGTGTAGGTTTATTTAAATTAATAATAGAATCGTTCTTGCTACTCAATTTAAGTCGTTTTCTATCATTATTTAATTCAGTTTCACTCTTTCGTTTTATAATGTTTTCAAGTTTTATTCGTTTTCTATCATTATTTAATTCAGTTTAACTCTTTCGTTTAAAAATGTCTTCAAGTTTTATTCGCTTTCTATCATCATTATCATCATCATCATCATCATCATCATCATCATCATCATCATCATTTAGTAGAGTAGAATTTTTTCGTTTTAAATTTTTTTCTAATTTAATTCACTTTCTATCATTTTTTAATTCAGTTTTCTCTTTCGCTTTAAAATGTATTCATGTTTAACTCGTTTTTTCTTGTTTTGCGTGTAACTGCTGTTTGATGTGTTAGCTCTCTTCAAGTTTTTTAATTTATAATCATTAAGGGGTATAGCATTTGATATATCGTCATCACTAACAGAATTATTATCTGGGGTAACATATGTAGCTGCATCATCATAATCAGAAACATTTTCATCATCATCATCATCATGATCATTAGATCGTATTACTGTTTGTGTTTCATTTTGTTTGTTATCATCAAGTTTTCCAATTATATTAACTCTGTCTATTGCATTTAATTTGATATTTTTCAATTTTTTTTTGATTACTGCCCTCGTCTTTACAATATCTTTCAAAAATTTATTAGTCATGTTGATCAGCTTCGTATCTGTTAACGATAAGCTTTGTATCTGTTAATGAACTAATTTATATCTGTTACGACAGCTTATACCAAAAGTACAAACCACATCAACAGACACAGACACAGTATATCAGACAGTAATATCGATAGACTCAAAAACCAATAGAAGCAAAAAAAAAAAAAAATCCGGAACGTAGTCCTTCACCTCTCTTCCAAAAATGTATTATATAAAAATATAAAGAGAGAAGAAAAATCAAATGAACTATATCAATTTATATTCGTAAACTTTCAATATCTAAGAACGTTTTAAGTTTTTTTTTTATCCTTTTTTTTTATGTAAGATAAGAAAACAAAAACAACAAACAAGCCCGAATTACTTAATAGCTTCAATCTTAAATTTTAATAATATACATATATATACACATATATATATATATATATATACCTATATATATATATATACATATCTATATACCTATATATATATATATATATATATATGTATATATAAATGTATCTATATAAATAACCATTCTTTTGATCTTCATTATAAACTAATTAGGTAATTAATTAGTAACGTAAAAGTTATTTGAGATAACTTTAACAAAAAAAAAAAAAAATAAGAGAATATTTTTTTTGAATATTTATATGAATATATGAATTCATTAAAAAAAAAGGAGGTTTTGTTTTTGTACATATTGTACGTTATAGATTAATTTAGCGTTTTAAGACACATATTATTTATATATAAAAAAAAAAAAAAAGATAAACAAAACGATAACCTTCTTTTTTTATTGTACATATTGTACATACTGCATACAGACACATGTATTAAAAATTACTTAGCTTTTTAAGACGCTTATTTGTTTATATAACAAAAAAAAATTAGTAAAAACCTACTAACGTATGTTAGATGTATTACTTTTGTATGTGCTTATCCTGAAACAACAAAAAAAATAAATAATTTGTTAAAATTATATATTAATTGGTATGATGTACTAAAGTAATTTAGTTGATGACGTAGAATTTGAAGTGTGGTAAGTTAACTCAGGGATGTCTTAAAATTTTACAATACGGGTGTATAGACATCATGGATGGCTGAAACGATGCCATGACAGGGGAGGGCAACCTGTGGGTCGTCATCAACTTAGACCCAAATTAGTACTAATTAACTCGTCCATCATATCACAAATATCAAAATGCTATCGAATGTCCGTCCGCATCCGTTTCCGGTTTACGTTTAGATTTGACTATTGTCGTGTGTTTTTGTTCTTTTCAGACAACCCTGGCACGAATATTTTATTGTGAAAAGTGAAAGCGAAAAGATCCCTCGCAATTCCGACGAGCCGATGCCACTTTCGCTAAAGTAAACATAATTCAGCTTTATTCACTTTTTTTTTCCATCACAGCAGTTTTATTTTTTACTGCTACAGTCCAAGCTTTTTTCGAAAATGGTTATATTACAGTTAGAAGATAACGATAACCATTACTATTTGCTTCATAATTTCCCATTTCAACCAGATCTGCTTGCCATAAATCATCAATTCCTTTTACCACAACTCGTCTTCTTTAAAAATTTTTACGCGTTTGTTTGTGTAGTCCATTCACGATTTCCTTTTTGTCCTCATTCAAGTCCATATTGTATGTGAATGTATGTCTGCGTTGTTTTTTTATACTATTTATTTAGCTATTCTAATTTTAGGTGATTCAATTTTTTTCACACTTGCCATCTGTCTTCGATTTCAGTTACAAAGTTCTTATTTGCACTATATAAATTTTCTTTTAAGGTTTGTTGAATCATTTTTGAATCCTCTTCAATATTTTGCGTTTGCGTTTTTTGCAATTGTTTAATATCGCTTCGGATGTCATCTAATTCTGAATTATATTCATTTTGTAGTTGCCCCATCCCAATCCATTTAAATATATAGTCTTCAATCTTATTGAACCTTTCCTCAGTTTTATCTATATACCTCTTATTTGCATTCAATATATGATTCTTAATAGTTTTATCAAGCACTTTAGCTTTCCTATTAATAAAGCTCTGAGCAGCATTATTGATATTTTCTTTATCATTTTTTATGTTATCTATTTTATCTGTTAGTAAATTGGTCGTTTTAATAAGATAACCTTTGGTTACTGCATCTTTAGAATCAGTAGGTTCAATTAAATTAAAAATTTTTCTCTTACACAGATCTAAACATTGATCATTCATATTAATATCAAATGACTTGATTATACTTGTTTTTAAATTGTTAAATTGACTATGATTATGTGTACTTTCTCCGAATTTATTTATAAAACTCATTTTTTTAATTGATTGTATTAGCTTCTCTCAGTTCTTCAATAATAGAAATTATTTCGTTTTTGTGGTTAGTATGTCCAACAATTTCTGATGATAGTAGTAAACGTAATCTGACAACTAATTCATTTAGATCATCCAAATATATATAGTTAGGGTTACGAGTATTTAGGGACTTTAACAACAATCAACTACCTTTCGTTGGTACAGACAATTTCGCATTAACCAGTTGTCTTATTATAAGCGTATACTTAAATGCTCTTGTACCTTTAATGTGTGCATTTGATTGATAATAACGCTTATATGCATGTGTAGTTAGGAGAATTCTTTCATAATTTTTCAAATCAATTTTAGTATAATGGAGAGGTTTTGAATGAAATATCAACTCAAACAAACCCGGTGTCATTTTCCACTTAGTATCTTCTATATGAATAGTGTTATCACTATTAAATTTTAATTTATTATTTGCGAACCGCCAATCTCCGTTTTTATCTACGTTAAAACCATATAGTTTATCTAATTTTTTATTATTCATGAGTAATTGTACATTTTTAAATAGTGTAGGTTTATTTAAATTAATAATAGAATCGTTCTTGCTACTCAATTTAAGTCGTTTTCTATCATTATTTAATTCAGTTTCACTCTTTCGTTTTATAATGTTTTCAAGTTTTATTCGTTTTCTATCATTATTTAATTCAGTTTAACTCTTTCGTTTAAAAATGTGTTCAAGTTTTATTCGCTTTCTATCATCATTATCATCATCATCATCATCATCATCATCATCATCATCATCATTTAGTAGAGTAGAATTTTTTCGTTTTAAATTTTTTTCTAATTTAATTCACTTTCTATCATTTTTTAATTCAGTTTTCTCTTTCGCTTTAAAATGTATTCATGTTTAACTCGTTTTTTCTTGTTTTGCGTGTAACTGCTGTTTGATGTGTTAGCTCTCTTCAAGTTTTTTAATTTATAATCATTAAGGGGTATAGCATTTGATATATCGTCATCACTAACAGAATTATTATCTGGGGTAACATATGTAGCTGCATCATCATAATCAGAAACATTTTCATCATCATCATCATCATGATCATTAGATCGTATTACTGTTTGTGTTTCATTTTGTTTGTTATCATCAAGTTTTCCAATTATATTAACTCTGTCTATTGCATTTAATTTGATATTTTTCAATTTTTTTTTGATTACTGCCCTCGTCTTTACAATATCTTTCAAAAATTTATTAGTCATGTTGATCAGCTTCGTATCTGTTAACGATAAGCTTTGTATCTGTTAATGAACTAATTTATATCTGTTACGACAGCTTATACCAAAAGTACAAACCACATCAACAGACACAGACACAGTATATCAGACAGTAATATCGATAGACTCAAAAACCAATAGAAGCAAAAAAAAAAAAAAATCCGGAACGTAGTCCTTCACCTCTCTTCCAAAAATGTATTATATAAAAATATAAAGAGAGAAGAAAAATCAAATGAACTATATCAATTTATATTCGTAAACTTTCAATATCTAAGAACGTTTTAAGTTTTTTTTTTATCCTTTTTTTTTATGTAAGATAAGAAAACAAAAACAACAAACAAGCCCGAATTACTTAATAGCTTCAATCTTAAATTTTAATAATATACATATATATACACATATATATATATATATATATACCTATATATATATATATACATATCTATATACCTATATATATATATATATATATATATATGTATATATAAATGTATCTATATAAATAACCATTCTTTTGATCTTCATTATAAACTAATTAGGTAATTAATTAGTAACGTAAAAGTTATTTGAGATAACTTTAACAAAAAAAAAAAAATAAGAGAATATTTTTTTTGAATATTTATATGAATATATGAATTCATTAAAAAAAAAGGAGGTTTTGTTTTTGTACATATTGTACGTTATAGATTAATTTAGCGTTTTAAGACACATATTATTTATATATAAAAAAAAAAAAAAAGATAAACAAAACGATAACCTTCTTTTTTTATTGTACATATTGTACATACTGCATACAGACACATGTATTAAAAATTACTTAGCTTTTTAAGACGCTTATTTGTTTATATAACAAAAAAAAATTAGTAAAAACCTACTAACGTATGTTAGATGTATTACTTTTGTATGTGCTTATCCTGAAACAACAAAAAAAATAAATAATTTGTTAAAATTATATATTAATTGGTATGATGTACTAAAGTAATTTAGTTGATGACGTAGAATTTGAAGTGTGGTAAGTTAACTCAGGGATGTCTTAAAATTTTACAATACGGGTGTATAGACATCATGGATGGCTGAAACGATGCCATGACAGGGGAGGGCAACCTGTGGGTCGTCATCAACTTAGACCCAAATTAGTACTAATTAACTCGTCCATCATATCACAAATATCAAAATGCTATCGAATGTCCGTCCGCATCCGTTTCCGGTTTACGTTTAGATTTGACTATTGTCGTGTGTTTTTGTTCTTTTCAGACAACCCTGGCACGAATATTTTATTGTGAAAAGATCCCTCGCAATTCCGACGAGCCGATGCCACTTTCGCTAAAGTAAACATAATTCAGCTTTATTCACTTTTTTTTTCCATCACAGCAGTTTTATTTTTTACTGCTACAGTCCAAGCTTTTTTCGAAAATGGTTATATTACAGTTAGAAGATAACGATAACCATTACTATTTGCTTCATAATTTCCCATTTCAACCAGATCTGCTTGCCATAAATCATCAATTCCTTTTACCACAACTCGTCTTCTTTAAAAATTTTTACGCGTTTGTTTGTGTAGTCCATTCACGATTTCCTTTTTGTCCTCATTCAAGTCCATATTGTATGTGAATGTATGTCTGCGTTGTTTTTTTATACTATTTATTTAGCTATTCTAATTTTAGGTGATTCAATTTTTTTCACACTTGCCATCTGTCTTCGATTTCAGTTACAATGTTCTTATTTGCACTATATAAATTTTCTTTTAAGGTTTGTTGAATCATTTTTGAATCCTCTTCAATATTTTGCGTTTGCGTTTTTTGCAATTGTTTAATATCGCTTCGGATGTCATCTAATTCTGAATTATATTCATTTTGTAGTTGCCCCATCCCAATCCATTTAAATATATAGTCTTCAATCTTATTGAACCTTTCCTCAGTTTTATCTATATACCTCTTATTTGCATTCAATATATGATTCTTAATAGTTTTATCAAGCACTTTAGCTTTCCTATTAATAAAGCTCTGAGCAGCATTATTGATATTTTCTTTATCATTTTTTATGTTATCTATTTTATCTGTTAGTAAATTGGTCGTTTTAATAAGATAACCTTTGGTTACTGCATCTTTAGAATCAGTAGGTTCAATTAAATTAAAAATTTTTCTCTTACACAGATCTAAACATTGATCATTCATATTAATATCAAATGACTTGATTATACTTGTTTTTAAATTGTTAAATTGACTATGATTATGTGTACTTTCTCCGAATTTATTTATAAAACTCATTTTTTTAATTGATTGTATTAGCTTCTCTCAGTTCTTCAATAATAGAAATTATTTCGTTTTTGTGGTTAGTATGTCCAACAATTTCTGATGATAGTAGTAAACGTAATCTGACAACTAATTTATTTAGATCATCCAAATATATATAGTTAGGGTTACGAGTATTTAGGGACTTTAACAACAATCAACTACCTTTCGTTGGTACAGACAATTTCGCATTAACCAGTTGTCTTATTATACGCGTATACTTAAATGCTCTTGTACCTTTAATGTGTGCATTTGATTGATAATAACGCTTATATGCATGTGTAGTTAGGAGAATTCTTTCATAATTTTTCAAATCAATTTTAGTATAATGGAGAGGTTTTGAATGAAATATCAACTCAAACAAACCCGGTGTCATTTTCCACTTAGTATCTTCTATATGAATAGTGTTATCAATTTATTATAAATTTTAATTTATTATTTGCGAACCGCCAATCTCCGTTTTTATCTACGTTAAAACCATATAGTTTATCTAATTTTTTATTATTCATGAGTAATTGTACATTTTTAAATAGTGTAGGTTTATTTAAATTAATAATAGAATCGTTCTTGCTACTCAATTTAAGTCGTTTTCTATCATTATTTAATTCAGTTTCACTCTTTCGTTTTATAATGTTTTCAAGTTTTATTCGTTTTCTATCATTATTTAATTCAGTTTAACTCTTTCGTTTAAAAATGTGTTCAAGTTTTATTCGCTTTCTATCATCATTATCATCATCATCATCATCATCATCATCATCATCATCATCATTTAGTAGAGTAGAATTTTTTCGTTTTAAATTTTTTTCTAATTTAATTCACTTTCTATCATTTTTTAATTCAGTTTTCTCTTTCGCTTTAAAATGTATTCATGTTTAACTCGTTTTTTCTTGTTTTGCGTGTAACTGCTGTTTGATGTGTTAGCTCTCTTCAAGTTTTTTAATTTATAATCATTAAGGGGTATAGCATTTGATATATCGTCATCACTAACAGAATTATTATCTGGGGTAACATATGTAGCTGCATCATCATAATCAGAAACATTTTCATCATCATCATCATCATGATCATTAGATCGTATTACTGTTTGTGTTTCATTTTGTTTGTTATCATCAAGTTTTCCAATTATATTAACTCTGTCTATTGCATTTAATTTGATATTTTTCAATTTTTTTTTGATTACTGCCCTCGTCTTTACAATATCTTTCAAAAATTTATTAGTCATGTTGATCAGCTTCGTATCTGTTAACGATCAGCTTTGTATCTGTTAATGAACTAATTTATATCTGTTAATGATCTGGTTTATATCTAATATCACTCAAAATTGTACGAAACTATTAAAACCTTTTCGATAGCGTCCTTTGTTTATTGAATCATCCTTACTTAAGGTGCGTTCAGACTACGCAAATATTTGACCAAATAAACGTAACCCCTAAATAATGTATAATTTTCCTTGTATAATTTTCATTAAGTTATACAATATATGATATAGAATATAGTTAAATATATTAAATATTACTAATGTAATAAAACATAACTTAATTTTGTCTTTTATATATCATGTAAGATTGAATAAAACGTTCATAAAATTAGGGGTTACGTTTATTTGGTCAAATATTTGCGTAGTCTGAACGCACCTTTACAACAACAAAACCATATCTATCTTTCCAATACTCACTACAAATCTCCATAAATTCTTTAAATGACATGTCACCAATAACATGATCATTGTATATATGTCTCATATTCATTTCATCTTGTTTAAATATTATAATCATATTTGCATTATCATGTATTAGATGTTTAGGAATTTTCGTATATGTTTGACATAAATAAAAACAATCTATATGCTTATGTCTCCCCATACAAAAATAATCTCTTATAGTATTTTATTTACCGCAAATTACATCATAGAATATTATTATAGAGTGAGGGTTTGCTTTAGCTGGACTTTGAACTTCTTCATTTTCTTTCATTTTCTTTAAATAACAATATTTAGGTTGATATAAGGATTTTGAATATATGTATATGTTTGTGAAACTGAGACCGTTTGGACTTTCTATTAGACTAATCATTACGTTCGTCTTACCACAGTTTGATGGACCTACAATTAATGCTCGTACTGAATTTGGCAATAGTGTACTATGAACAACTTTAGGTTTTTTTCCATGTGTAAACACATCATCAGCATTTCTTACTAAAATTTGTTTGTGTTGCTTAAGTAATCTCATATTGATAACTAATTACATTTTAATATAAATTCTATACTTTATAGGAAAACTTTATCACATTGATTATATTTTACGAAAAAAATTAAGAAATGGCTATAACAAAACGCAGATATGTAATCAGTCAAAGATTGGTAGAGGTTTTGTAAACAACTTAATAAACAACTTACCGGTTGAAGTATATTTACCGGGTTATCAATTTTGCGGTCCAGGAACAAATTTGCAAAAACGATTAGCTAGAGGCGATAAAGGTATAAATCGATTAGATAGTGCTTGTAGAGAACACGATATTGCATACTCGCAATCAAAAGACATCAGGCTGATCAAATATTAGCTGGGCAGGCTTGGGAATGAGTAAAATCTAAAGATAGCGATTTAAAGGAACGTGCAAACCCTTGGCTAGTAACAAACGCTATGAAAACAAAAGTTAAATTTGGTTTAGGTATGAAAGGTAAAAAATATCTAAATCAAGAAAATTGAAGAACCGATTTCAATTCTGTAAACTTCTCATGAAAGGTGACGTCAATACCAAGGTTTTTATGTATCCTTCCGGGAGGGGCAAAAAGAGGAAAAGTCTCCCCCTTTACGGATCTTCTAAACTACTTATCCGATTTCAAAATTTCTTTCACCAGTTGAATGCTTCGTTATCACTGAGTGCTACAGGCTATCCTTCCGGGAGGGGCAAAAAGAGGAAAAGTCTCCCCCTTTACGGATCTTCTAAACTACTTATCCGATTTCAAAATTTCTTTCACCAGTTGAATGCTACGTTATCACTGAGTGCTATAGGCTATCCTTCCGGGAGGGGCAAAAAGAGGAAAAGTCTCCCCCTTTACGGATCTTCTAAACTACTTATCCGATTTCAACATTTCTTTCACCTGTTGAAAGCTACGTTATCACTGAGTGCTATAGGCTATCCTACCGGGAGGGACAAAAAGGGTAAAAGTCTCCTGGGTTTCCTTCGTATTACTGGAATAAATTGATACACAATGTATTTGGAAAATTGTTAGAAATTGTAGACTGACTACCACTTTTTCCAATACCTATTAATTCAAATGAGAGATTTTATTCGTTTGAAATTAAATAAATCAAAATTTAATTTCGTGTTTTTAAAAATTGAGTTTGCTGAGAGATGTCAC
Source organism: Cordilura impudica (assembly GCA_963682025.1). Taxonomy (NCBI): domain Eukaryota; kingdom Metazoa; phylum Arthropoda; class Insecta; order Diptera; family Scathophagidae; genus Cordilura; species Cordilura impudica. The sequence goes on from OY821522.1 coordinate 4,110,217, forward strand.
TTAACTAATGACCCACAAAGCATCAACGGTGTTGCTGAATTTGTCACATTAATATTTTTATTAATACTCTATATTTTTATTAATACTTTTTAAAAAACCATTTTTTAATAAATTAAGAAACATAAAATTCGGACTATTAGTTCCTCTTTCATCATAGGGACCACTACGAACGAATTTTTGGAAATTCTAACACTAATAGGGTTAAATCGGGGCAACGGCTAAAATTGGTACCTCATTCATCTTTGTACCATTTTAACATTGAAACGTAATATTTGAAATATATGTTGCCATTGTTCCAGGAGTATGCGCACATGTCAACATTTTGGAATTTCAGACTTTAAGGCAGAAAAAATTAAGAAAAATGGAAAAAATATTGAATTGGAGTAAAACCAGGGGAAAAACATGCCTTTCCGAATACATAACATCAAAGTCCAGTAAAGGGGCATTTTTAATATAATATACTGTACAAACGAATAAATGTAACTTAAATGTCCGCTAACGAAGTAGTGGGTATGATAAAAAGCTATTTTCAACTACTGTTGAAAATACATTGAAGCTCTTAAAAGAAGAAAAAACCGATAATATAAAAGCAGCTGTAAAAATTGCACAAAAAGCTGTTCAGTCAAATTTCAGAAGAAAGAAAAGGGCAAATGTTATTATACCAAGAGTTATCCCAATGCCAAAAGTTGGTGGATTTCTACCATTAATCCCCATTTTAACAGCATTGTCTGCACTTGGTGGTTTAGCTACTGGCGGATCAGCTATTGCTAAAGCTGTTAAAGAAATAAAAAATGAAAAGGAACAACTAGCAGAAGCTACTCGTCATAACAGATATATGGAATCAATTGCTATGGGAAAAGGTTTATATCTTAAACCATATAGGAAAGGCTATGGACTTTATTATAAACCAGCTCCAAAAAAACTTTTAGATAGTCTACCCAAACGAGCACTAACAGATATCGATTTGACTAAATATGGTAAACATCTCAAACATTTTAGAGGTGTTTTTATGCGCGATTGCTTACCTAAGAAACCACTACCACAAGAATGTGGAATTGTTAATTTAGGCAGTTCACACGGTGCTAGAACCCATTGGGTAGCTTACTATAAACACCGCAATTATAAAGTTTTGGTAACTTGCAACCTCCTCTTGAAATAGTTGCATATTTAAAAACACCCATTGAATATAATTACAATCAAAAACAAAAATTTTATACTTACAATTGTGGTCATTTATGTTTAAAATTTCTTTTTAATAAATATAACTTGAAATATATAAAAACAAAATTGATTTTTTCATATTTCTTTTATTTTGTGATGACCCCATGCATAGGTGTCGACACCATTTTCTTTTACACATCGCTTATCATCTAAATAACTTAAAGTTAGCTTAGATATATGTTGGGTATACACATGTATCTTAAATCAAAAAATATACATAGAATCATAATATAATTTCTTATCAAATAAACATTTTCTAAAATCGGCTACGCTAAGTTTTTGTGTAACACATTGTTTTACACCTTTTTCTTCTTTGTCAACTTTAATGGAATATATTTTTGGTCTCAAACCTATGAATTCCTTCATTGCATTCCCATTGCATTCATCCTTCATCATGTCTAAGACTTTTTTATTTAGCAATGGGAAATTGAAAACATTTGCCATTTCATACAGTGTTGCCATAATTTGAAATTGTAAAGATGCTAAATTGCAAAAAAAAAAGATGCTAGAACGTACTGAAGTCAAAAAAAAAGATGTTAAATTTTTTTTTTCAAATTTATATTGAAAAGTTAAATACTTATTAATAAATTTTTTGGTTTTTAAACCGAAAAATTAATATAAAACATAAGTTTCGATTTATATTTTTTAAATTTTAATTAAAATTATTTTGTTCAACGACATCACTCGGTACATTGTAAGTGTAATAGCACCCATTTTTCAATTTCAAACCTTCTTTTGTACGTAATACAGAACATAACAACTCGGATTTTATTCTGTTCAAAGTTTGCTTTTACCTAAAGCCAGTAAACTAAAAAAACGTTCAACTTCGGCTTTTGAGCAAGACAAAACTAATAAAGCCAATACAAATAACTCTTTAAATGGATTTTCGCCAATAGAATTTTTGTTAACTTCAATCCATAAAGAGAATGTATTCAGTGTTGTATCCCAATATTGGTGTATGATATAACTCCATTTGATTTGAAGTTTTTCTGTTTTAGATGATCTAAATTTAAACTCTTCTAATATTTTGGTTATCTTTTACCGGATTTAATGTGTTTTGTATTGAAAATTTTGGCATTTTTTTAATACAATAATATTTTTGGCAATCGACTTTTTAATTCATTAAAAGCTATCGTTGGTGTTTACATTCTTCTATTTCAAAATGTTTTGTTATATTTGTTGAAAGAAACGAGCAGAGTGGTAAAAAGAGTAGTACACAAAATTCTCGTATTACACTTTGAGAAATTAAAATTAAAATTATATATATTCAAAAATAATGAAAGAAGATGCTAAAACAAACTTTTTATTAATAAAAGATGCTAAGTTAGCATCTAGCATCTTTTCATAAATTTTGGATGCTAAACGACAAAAAAAGTTGCTAAATTTAGCAACTAAAATGCTAAAATGGCAACACTGATTTCATAACCAGACGTATCGAAATATGTGCTAATGTCATTTCTGATGTCATTATAGAAGTCATTTGTTCGAATATCGTAAATAAACGAATCTGTATCCATATGTTCAGACTTATATCTTATACCAGTTGAATGCTACGTTATCACTGAGTGCTATAGGCTATCCTTCCGGGAGGGGCAAAAAGAGGAAAAGTCTCCCCCTTTACGGATCTTCTAAACTACTTATCCGATTTCAACATTTCTTTCACCTGTTGAAAGCTACGTTATCACTGAGTGCTATAGGCTATCCTACCGGGAGGGACAAAAAGGGTAAAAGTCTCCTGGGTTTCCTTCGTATTACTGGAATAAATTGATACACAATGTATTTGGAAAATTGTTAGAAATTGTAGACTGACTACCACTTTTTCCAATACCTATTAATTCAAATGAGAGATTTTATTCGTTTGAAATTAAATAAATCAAAATTTAATTTCGTGTTTTTAAAAATTGAGTTTGCTGAGAGATGTCACTTAACTAATGACCCACAAAGCATCAACGGTGTTGCTGAATTTGTCACATTAATATTTTTATTAATACTCTATATTTTTATTAATACTTTTTAAAAAACCATTTTTTAATAAATTAAGAAACATAAAATTCGGACTATTAGTTCCTCTTTCATCATAGGGACCACTACGAACGAATTTTTGGAAATTCTAACACTAATAGGGTTAAATCGGGGCAACGGCTAAAATTGGTACCTCATTCATCTTTGTACCATTTTAACATTGAAACGTAATATTTGAAATATATGTTGCCATTGTTCCAGGAGTATGCGCACATGTCAACATTTTGGAATTTCAGACTTTAAGGCAGAAAAAATTAAGAAAAATGGAAAAAATATTGAATTGGAGTAAAACCAGGGGAAAAACATGCCTTTCCGAATACATAACATCAAAGTCCAGTAAAGGGGCATTTTTAATATAATATACTGTACAAACGAATAAATGTAACTTAAATGTCCGCTAACGAAGTAGTGGGTATGATAAAAAGCTATTTTCAACTACTGTTGAAAATACATTGAAGCTCTTAAAAGAAGAAAAAACCGATAATATAAAAGCAGCTGTAAAAATTGCACAAAAAGCTGTTCAGTCAAATTTCAGAAGAAAGAAAAGGGCAAATGTTATTATACCAAGAGTTATCCCAATGCCAAAAGTTGGTGGATTTCTACCATTAATCCCCATTTTAACAGCATTGTCTGCACTTGGTGGTTTAGCTACTGGCGGACCAGCTATTGCTAAAGCTGTTAAAGAAATAAAAAATGAAAAGGAACAACTAGCAGAAGCTACTCGTCATAACAGATATATGGAATCAATTGCTATGGGAAAAGGTTTATATCTTAAACCATATAGGAAAGGCTATGGACTTTATTATAAACCAGCTCCAAAAAAACTTTTAGATAGTCTACCCAAACGAGCACTAACAGATATCGATTTGACTAAATATGGTAAACATCTCAAACATTTTAGAGGTGTTTTTATGCGCGATTGCTTACCTAAGAAACCACTACCACAAGAATGTGGAATTGTTAATTTAGGCAGTTCACACGGTGCTAGAACCCATTGGGTAGCTTACTATAAAAACCGCAATTATAAAGTTTTGGTAACTTGCAACCTCCTCTTGAAATAGTTGCATATTTAAAAACACCCATTGAATATAATTACAATCAAAAACAAAAATTTAATACTTACAATTGTGGTCATTTATGTTTAAAATTTCTTTTTAATAAATATAACTTGAAATATATAAAAACAAAATTGATTTTTTCATATTTCTTTTATTTTGTGATGACCCCATGCATAGGTGTCGACACCATTTTCTTTTACACATCGCTTATCATCTAAATAACTTAAAGTTAGCTTAGATATATGTTGGGTATACACATGTATCTTAAATCAAAAAATATACATAGAATCATAATATAATTTCTTATCAAATAAACATTTTCTAAAATCGGCTACGCTAAGTTTTTGTGTAACACATTGTTTTACACCTTTTTCTTCTTTGTCAACTTTAATGGAATATATTTTTGGTCTCAAACCTATGAATTCCTTCATTGCATTCCCATTGCATTCATCCTTCATCATGTCTAAGACTTTTTTATTTAGCAATGGGAAATTGAAAACATTTGCCATTTCATACAGTGTTGCCATAATTTGAAATTGTAAAGATGCTAAATTGCAAAAAAAAAGATGCTAGAACGTACTGAAGTCAAAAAAAAAGATGTTAAATTTTTTTTTTCAAATTTATATTGAAAAGTTAAATACTTATTAATAAATTTTTTGGTTTTTAAACCGAAAAATTAATATAAAACATAAGTTTCGATTTATATTTTTTAAATTTTAATTAAAATTATTTTGTTCAACGACATCACTCGGTACATTGTAAGTGTAATAGCACCCATTTTTCAATTTCAAACCTTCTTTTGTACGTAATACAGAACATAACAACTCGGATTTTATTCTGTTCAAAGTTTGCTTTTACCTAAAGCCAGTAAACTAAAAAAACGTTCAACTTCGGCTTTTGAGCAAGACAAAACTAATAAAGCCAATACAAATAACTCTTTAAATGGATTTTCGCCAATAGAATTTTTGTTAACTTCAATCCATAAAGAGAATGTATTCAGTGTTGTATCCCAATATTGGTGTATGATATAACTCCATTTGATTTGAAGTTTTTCTGTTTTAGATGATCTAAATTTAAACTCTTCTAATATTTTGGTTATCTTTTACCGGATTTAATGTGTTTTGTATTGAAAATTTTGGCATTTTTTTAATACAATAATATTTTTGGCAATCGACTTTTTAATTCATTAAAAGCTATCGTTGGTGTTTACATTCTTCTATTTCAAAATGTTTTGTTATATTTGTTGAAAGAAACGAGCAGAGTGGTAAAAAGAGTAGTACACAAAATTCTCGTATTACACTTTGAGAAATTAAAACATATCAACACCATTAAAATTAAAATTATATATATTCAAAAATAATGAAAGAAGATGCTAAAAGCAACTTTTTATTAATAAAAGATGCTAAGTTAGCATCTAGCATCTTTTCATAAATTTTGGATGCTAAACGACAAAAAAAGTTGCTAAATTTAGCAACTAAAATGCTAAAATGGCAACACTGATTTCATAACCAGACGTATCGAAATATGTGCTAATGTCATTTCTGATGTCATTATAGAAGTCATTTGTTCGAATATCGTAAATAAACGAATCTGTATCCATATGTTCAGACTTATATCTTTCCGATATTTAGGTTTCATGTAATCATAATGAAAGTCATACATTTTCCATTTAGATAACTCTAAAACGGAAAAGCCAACGTAAATTGGTTTATTATAAACCGTATGAGCTCTTTTCATTTGAACCACCACCATTTCATCGGAGATCTTAAGTGAACTATGAAACTTAGTCTTAGCTATAAGAGCTCTAGCCCCCAATCTCCTACCTTTGCTCTCCCAGTCACATACTATTTTAATATCTTTCCTCTTGTCGACATTTTCCATAGTCTTACCATAAACAGCATTGTTTAACAGTTTGAAAAAATTTTGTTCAAACGAATTTTTTGCTAATGTTCTATGGTAGTTGTTCAAATCAATATATTTTTTCAGCCAATTCGATTGATTAAATTTAAGAATTCTGTGTACTTTCTTTAAAATAAGACCATGTTGAATGCACTGTTGAAGAGTTCGATAATGTATAATATAATTTGTTTTGCTGTTCGTCTGTGATTAGTTTAGTCTGTTTCATATTCTCATTTTTTCTATTTTCAGCGCAAAATCGTAGGTCGTTGTGATAGTCATGCAATGAAGATGGGTATTCTAGATCTACTTCTAATATGTATCCAATTGGCGAATCATCTTTCACTTCATTTAAGTTGAAATTTTCAAAATTTTCCACCCATTCAAAGTTATTATAGGGGAGATATTGAGACATTGCATAACCATATAAATTATTACCATCTAAATATATTAGATAATTTGATTCTTTACCAGAATCATAATCATCTAAATATTTATTATTAGCAATTGAATACCGTTTACTGCATTGGACAATACCACCCCTAATACCACGAACAATAAAATTATACATATTAATATCAGTTATCAATTCTAAATTTATTTCTGTAGTTTTCAACATGGCATCCCAAGACAAACCAGGTGTAGTATAATATTCACATGGATCTAAATTGTAAATATTTACACATACTTTTCTAAAATTTTCAAAAACGTCGCATAGCAACCAGACATCTGCTTTCAAATGTAATAATAAATAATCTAATAAATTATTACATTTGAAAGTATTCCATACTTTTTGAACATGTTCATAGTCATCATCACTACACGACTCATTAGTTAATTTATTGAAGAATAATGATTGGGGCGGTAATTGGGTTTCCTCGAGACGATACATCGAGTCTAGATAATCATACGGAAAGACACCTTTACGCTTCACTAATTTAAACTCATCATCGTTGGAGTAAATTGATTTTACGGTATTTAAATCAGTATCAGCTAAATAATCAGATAGTTTTTGCAAACTTGAAGGCATAAATCTAAAAGAATCTAGAAACCGAAGTTCATGGTATCCTTATCATTTACAGCAATTCTTTTAGATATAGATACATATAATTCCTTATTTATCGGAATAATATTTATATCACCTTTTATAGATGAGAGTTCTTTTACAAATAAATGGCAATCGTTTGCCGAAAGGTTATGGAAAAAGATAGGAACAAATTTCGCAATTTGATATTCCAAATTACATTTATTATGTGCTGGACCTCTATAATCACCCGTTAAATGACAATGGTAAGCTACTCTATCTTCGATAGTCAAATTTTGTCTACAAATATAGCAAATGTTATCTTCCTTTTGTCATTTTCTTGATCTAATGTTAAGGAATTCATGGGTTTGATTATACTTAAATAATTACTATATATATATAAAACATCTTCAACCAAATTTTTAAAAAAATTAGATGCTGCATCTATTCCATTATATATCCTAAATATGTCTAAACTTACATCAAAACTACACTTTATGTAATAACTGTAGGCAAAAGGTATATGTTTTTGTACCGTCTTTACATTAGCGGAATTTCGAATATCAACTGTTTCCAGAACACATTCAAAATCAGCGTATACGACAAACGGTACTAACATTTGATTCTTATAGTTCTTAAAGTTAATAATATTTTTATCTATGTTAGGCATACTTGTTACCAGCTTATTGCATTCTCCACGATGTTTTTGCAGGGCTGGTTCATTATGGAAATACAACAGGCAGCTGTTGCACATATATATATTTTTCCTTCATATTTTGTTATCTGACTTCTAATTAATCTGTAATTATACAAAGCAAAAAAAAATTGTTTTCTGTAGTATACATATTTAACATAACGTTTTTAAAAATTTTTTTTTTCGTTATAAAATTTATTTCGATTAGCTTACCTTGAAATGTCCTTAATCTATACATAGTGAAACTTGTCTTCATCTTCGACTAATAATAAATTAATATGGTGTCCTTTTTCATCAGCAGTAAAATAGTATGGTCCTATAATTTGGTTATTCTCCAAGCCAAAGACATTTATACTTATATCCGGGTTATTTAACTCAAAGACTTTAATTTGGTTGACTGGTAGCGGAAAGTATAAGTTTTTAAAATTGAGGACCACACCGTTTTCCAAGATTATAAGATCAGCTGTAATGTCTGCAATTTTGTATGATGAGCATCTATCTGTATGATCAGGGACTGGGTAAAATGCTGATATTAAAGCCCATTTAAAGCAAAATTCATCATTATTTCGCACATTAACGCATCCATGTTTTTTTGCAATAGCTGGCGGTAAGCGTAAGTATTGTGATCCTTTTATAAATTTATATTGATTTATATTAATTTCAATATGCGATATTTCAATTAACGTGCATCCGCTATCTCTCTCCTGAAATTCGCTCATTTTTGTTTTGAATATACTGCATTGCTTTGAATATAGTTGTAAAAGGTCATCTCTTATCATACTTTCACTCACTATAACCATTTTTGTTTGATGTGATTTTATATCTATTTCACATAATAGTGATTCGTCTTTTATCAGCATATATTTGCAAAATAATCCGCAATTAAATTTGATGTTTCTATGCTGTTGCAGAACGCGCTGTATCACTTTAATCACATCATCTCTTATTATACTTAGAAAGTTTTCTAGTATAAAATTTTCAAATGTTTTCAAAAACATATGTTTCAATGCGATTCTTGAATGCCGATGAAATACATTTGATGCTGTTATTCATTTGTCCGACGCAATTGCTTTTATGATAGTTTGTTCTCAAATGATATGACCATAATGATTTTAAAACATCCATTTTACAAAAACCCCAATATTCACTTGCTTGTTCTTCTGTTTTTTTAGAATGGTGTATGAGATGATTATGATGCAGAAAATCTTTTCTATTACCAAACATTATATCACATGTTGTACATGTCACTTGATGACATAAGTTTACATGTTTTTGTAATGATCTCTTATTTTTATAAGGTTTTGGTCAAAATTCACATAAGAAATCAGCCAATTTAGTTTTTTGATTTACTCAAAAAGATAAATTATAAATTGCTGGTGTTTCTAAATATTTTCCTCTCCTGGTCCCAAATCAGCAATTGTTGAATCATCAATGATATTGCACTTTTCCGGTAGGAATATTATATATGATCCAATTTCAATAAAAGGTTTATCTGTTCCCTGTTTTATGATTTTCTTTTATGGATAAGTCCTTTATTGATCAAAATTGATGTCCTTTATTGATAAAATTGATGTCCTTTAATAATAGTTTGATGTCCTTTATTAGTAAAATTGATGTCCTTTATTGATAAAAATTGATGTCTTTTATTTATAAAATTGATGACCTTTATTGATAAAAATTGATGTCCTTTATTTATAAAATTGATTTTTTATATTTCTTGTTTTTAAAAAATTAATAACTTCACTATTTTTTTTATTTTCACTTATTATATTTTTTTATATCTATTTAAATTACTTGATGATTAGTATTTTAACTGTAGACTGTGATGTATTCAGCAGTTCAGCTCTTTTATACTGCAGGGTATAGACACACACACGCGCGCCCATACACATACACACACATCTTCTTATCAGTTATGACTAATTATTAAAATATTAGGTACAGTTACGTGCATTTTTCTTAGCTTAACTTTCTTATCAGTTATGTACTTCTTATCAAATCTATATTTATTTAATTAAATCATAACCGCAGAAGTTATGTACTTCTTATCAGTTATGTACTTCTTATCAAATCTATATTTATTTAAGTAACTCATAACCGCAGAAGTCGTGTACTTCTGTGGTTATGTACTTCTTATCAGTTATTGTTAAAATATTAGGTACAGTTACGTAAATTTTTCTTAGTTGTAACCTTCTTATCAGTTATATAGTTCTTATCAGTTATGTACAACATTGTGAACCTGTTTAAACATGTTAATTTTTTTTTTGACAATATAAAATGTATTTTTAGATGTATGACTCATTGTGAACATGTTTAAACATGTTCATTTTTGCGACTCATCGTCGCATCAAATCTATATTTAGATGTAATTGTGTATACATAGCTCGATATTTTGTAATGAATCTGTTAGTATCTGATTTTATCTCCCTTAATTGACATAAAATATAATGAGTCAAGAAAAAGTAATAGTAATAGACGTGCAAGGATTATATGTTAAAAACAAATTTATTGCTAAAGAAGTTAGCATCTCTAGATCTACCGCAGAAATTGATACGTTTATAATTTCTCCGCCTTTTGAATACATAAAATTAACATCAAAGGAAAAGAGAACAAATATCTGGTTATATTATCATTTTCATGGATTATCGTGGCAGGACGGTAACACAACTCAACAAGATCTTAAAAAATTTCTTAGTGAAACTCTTACGAAGGAGGAGATGTAATCGTTTATGTTAAAGGATTGGAAAAAGTAAATTTTATAAAGAAAATGGTTGGAGAAGATATCAATATATATAATTTAAATGATTTTGATTGTCCAAATATTCATTTTCTATATAGCTGTGGTCTAAATGCAGAAGTTTGTAATTATCATAAAGAAAATTGTAAAAGTATTGTAAGAAATATGAAAAATTCACATGTTTGTGCAGAAAAAAATGTAAAATTATTAAGAGACTTTCTTAATTTTATATACAAATAAAGAGAATATTGAACAAGCATAAGAGAATTTGTTTTTCTCATTTACAAAAACACAGTAAATAAATAAATATGTATATAATATATATTTATATTTATTTAATTAAGTCATAACCGCAGAAGTCATGTAATTCTTATCAGTTATGTATTTCTTATCTTGTATGACTAAAATATTAGGTACAGTTACGTACATTTTTCTTAGTTGTAACCTTCTTATCAGTTATGACTCTCACATACAGGTCCCTCCCCCCCCCCCCACACACACACGCCACTCTCCCTCTCAAACATGCACACACACACACACACTCACACACACACTCACACACACACTCACACACACACACTGCCACACTCCCTCTCACACACACACATACACACACATGCCACTCTCCCTCTCACACATACACACACTCACACGCCACCTCCCTCTCTCACACACATGAAAAGTGGGTGGAGCCTAAAAAAGTGGGCGGTGCCACGCCCCTTGTACCACGCTTGTACTGAAAAAGTGGTCTAGAACCGCTATATACATACTACTTTCGTCATTACTAGTGGCCTTAAACTTCACTCTCATTTCAGTTGTTGTCAACAAATATGCAAGCGCCGTTGAATTCCAAAGAACATTGACTAACCTAGTTAGTACGTATGGCTCGTGCTGTTGAATTGAGCAATACCCAGAAATAAAACATATTATGTATGCATGTTGTTTACATTTGCTAATTGCTTGTACTCTATGTCATGCATACATTACAATACAATGAAAAAAATGCATGCACTTTAAGTGAGACCATTTTTTAAGACTTTGTTGCCTGCAAAGCTCGAAATTCACAACGATAATCAAGTATTAGGTATTCTTTAACTCATTCCTATGGAGAGTATTGTACAATCTTTGGAAACGTTGGTTGCAAATGCTAAGAAGTCTCTAAACCGACCATACTAACAAGAGACCATAAATGCAAAGAAAATAGAAAGTTATTGGAAAGATTTAAAAAATTTGAAGAGGACGCATTTGACTTATTAGAACGACATAGTAAAAAGAAGAACAATTTGGAACACCGACAAGGATTAATTGTGACAAACATGGAATTGAATGAATTATCTGTGGAATTATATCTACTGGAAGAAAAGAAGATTTGACAGGTTTTATAATAAATGTGGGACTAGCAGCACAAACTAAACCACAAGAGAACCGGAATTTTTTCGTGGAATTTATTTTGAACACAAAATTGGATGTAAAAGAACAGAATAGAGTAAAAGATGATAAAGTACCCACTACAATAGACGAGCTAATAGCAGCTCCATATAAATCACTGAAAAGTTCAAATACTATCGTTATTGAACTAAGCGCACTAAAATATATAAATAATAATTTCACTGGTTTTGCTACCAGGATATAAAGTCTTGTTGCGGAACTAAATGCGAACCAAATTTCTGAAGAGGGCGAGACGAACAGATGCTCAATAATAAATACTAATAATAGAATAGCCTATAATACGTTCTTGAATGGTTTGCAAAATGCACAACTTTCTCCGACGCTTTGAAAATAGCTGAGAAATCAGAATCAAGAATAAAAAAAACCAAGTTTTATTCCATAATGCTAGTTTTAATAATTCTAGAAAAAATTATAATATTCGCCGGGATAACAACAACCATTCTGACAATAATAGGAATTTTAATAACAATAATGTCCACAACACAATAATTGGCGCAACAAAAGAGGCCGAGGGAATAATGCATATCGAAATAATATAAATAGAAACAACTACATCGGTAACAGAATTTAAATAATATTTACAGTAATAATAACAACTATAGTAGGTTGTTTATGGCGTTTCTGGATCAATTTTCCCATACATTTTGATGTGTCGTTGAGCATCCCTGTTGTTACCGCAAGTAGTACTGCAGATGGCGCTGCGATCGATTTGGCAACTCTGGTTTTTTATCAAAGTAACAATCGTTTTTTATTCCGTTAACTTTGAATATTTAAGAGTTAGTAGAAAATGTTGATATTGTTTTTAGGGGGGCGTTACCTAAAGCTTTACTTATTGCTGTTTACTAACATAAACATATTTTTTATTGTTCATATATATATAAAAACAACAAAACTCGCTATACATATCGTAGCAACACTATTAATCAAGTTTAATTTTAAATATTTTAGATTATTTTAAAACTTTTTCATTCAAATAACATGTTTTTCCTCTTAGATGTCGATAATGTTTTTAAAGTTGGCGCTAGATATTTTCAACTTATAATTTATATGTTTTTTATATTTGTTATTAACAGCACTTTTTTAATAACCAGAACCACCGAGTTCGCTGCCTGTTTAGCAAAATCACGAGGAAGTTCATTTTAAATATTCAAGTATATACTTGCTATTGACAGCACTTAATTAAGCTGAACCGCTAGGTGTGCTGTTAGCAAATTCACAAAAGCCCACAAACCTACAGAGTTGTTTTTTAAATATTCAAGAGTATATTTTTTTATTGGCAGAACTAGTGCGAGAACATTTAAATTTTTATTAACAAACCAAAAGCCGACTTAAAATTGTTTATCAACACAAACATGTTAACTCACAGTTATTTTTTTTTTTATTTACATATACGCAAACACAAAAATTCAAAGTGTAAAACATGTTTACTGCTATGTTAGAACAATTTTTTTGTTATAAGTTATAGATGAAATAAAAACAATGTTTTTTATATTAAAAGGTTACGTTTTGATCCATTTGAATTTTAAAACAAATCAAATCTATAACATTAATAGGCTAGGCGATTTCTTGTGACCGGTGTTTTGTTCTACCGTTTTATCCCGATTTTGGCAAAACGTATATTTTTTTAAAGGTATTTCTATTAAGCTGTTCACCAGACTTACAGATTTTTAAATTTTTTGCTTCATTTTGAGTAAATTACATTTAAAGTTGCTACTAACACATACATAAAATTATACGATGATATGACTGTGTTTATTAAATTTGTTAATGTGTTTATGAGTTTGTTTTCTTCATTCATAATAATAATAAACCAAAAAAGTGTTTGTTAGATTTAGTCATTTTTCAGACATATTGCAATTACTGCAAATTTCAATTTTGTTTGAATGGTGCGTGGTAAAGAAGAAGAAAGCATATATTTCAAAAATTCATAACTGCACTGTATTCTTAATCGGACCGGTTTCTGGCATTTCAGCCTTCATCAGCGATTTATTGAACATTGTGATAATTGTTATGTTTTAATTGAATAGATTGTTTCTATATGAAAATTTTTTCTACTTAGGGCGGCCGTGAGGTTTTGAACCATGAACCTTCACATACACTCGTACTTGCACTTTTTGGTCAGCGCTTTAACACACTCACCTAAAGTCAGGCCTACGAGCAGTGTGGTTAGATTCAGTTTTTCGTACCATACAGCTTTACTTTGTATTAATTTCAGAAGATACAACTCTGTCCAAACAAACAATCGTTATTTTTGAATTTTTGAATATTTTTTGCATTTATACTTCTAATTTCCACTATTCTCAGTTTTCGTAAGAGTTGTCATATGTGATGTACGGTTTTGTACATACCTACATATGCACTTTTACATATATTTGAGATGACGCTTTTGAAGCGAAGAAATTTTTTGTTTGTTAGATTTAGTCATTTTTCAGACATATTGCAATTACTGCAAATTTCAATTTTGTTTGAATGGTGCGTGGTAAAGAAGAAGAAAGCATATATTTCAAAAATTCATAACTGCACTGTATTCTTAATCGGACCGGTTTCTGGCATTTCAGCCTTCATCAGCGAAAATGCTAAGTTGGAAAAAAAGATGCCTAGAATTTGCACTCGAATTTCGAGAGCTGGAATCTGCTAGTCAATTTTAATATTTTTGTATCGTATTTTTTACATTTTTTTATATTAAATTTTTATTTCAAAATGTTGTGAAATCATATAATTAAATGTATGCTACATAAACTTTCAAATAGAAATAATCTTATTATTTCAAAATATTTTGGCATTTTATCATTCACAATACTCATTTGTTTAAGTTTATTTGAGAATATATTCGTTTATTCAAGTCTATATGTTTCTTTCTACTGAATTATTCCAATACATTTTTCTGTTTCTTATTAAGTAAAATTATAGTAAATTTTAATTTTTAGTATCATAATTTAAATATAAGTTTTCAGACTTTAATATTTATTTACTAAATCTGTTATTGCATCGAACCAAATCTTTATTTTTTTTTTAAATATTAACGATTCTCAAACAATTTTTTATACTTGCTTTTCAATTTTTGTACTTTCAGGTTTTCAGGTTTTTAATTCTTAATTCAAGTTTTTAGTTTTTTAAGTTTTAATTTTTAGTTTAATTTATTATAGATTGGTGTCTTTCAGGTAGTTCCTATAGTTGTTTTTCATTAATATTTTAGATATTTCATTCTTTTTTTTATTAAATTTGAATATTCGAGCGTCTTTCAGTTAGTTCCTATAGTTGTTTCTCATTAATATTTTAGATATTTCATTCTGTGATAACTAGAATCGTTTATAATATTATATTATTTTATTAAAGGTACAACTAATTCAAAGAAAAATTTTAAACGGCGCACTAACGTGAAGTCACATTTCTATGCTTTTTTACATTTTTATATTTTTAATTTTCAATTTTTACTTTAGTTTTAGTTTTTCAATTTTTAGTTATTTATTTTTTTTAATTTTAGATTTTTCAATTTTTAATTTTAGTTTTTATTTTTTATGTTTGCTTTTCAATTTTTTAATTTAAGTTTTTAGTTTTTGGGTTTTTAATTTTTAATTTAAGTTTTTAGTTTCTTAATTTTTAATTTAAGATTTAGTTTTCAAGTTTTCAATTTTTAATTTAAGTTTTTAGTTTTTTAATTTTTAATTTAAGTTTTTAGTTTTTTAATTTTTAGTTTAATGTTCAAATCTAACTCTCTTTACGAACGGTCGTGTAAAAAATTAAAGCGCTTAGAGTACAACTATTTAAAATTAAAACGTGTATATTTTTGTTTTTGCAATTGCCTACTCTTGATCTCATTTGAACTCACGTGGTAGACTATCCAGCGTAAAACATGAACACAAATTTAGCGATGGCCCGAGGGACCAAATCTTCATCAAAAAGAAAGCTTGGGAACAAGAAGATGACAAAACTTCCCCCGGGTTTTGTTAACCCGAGCATTGCGCTAACTTCAAGCAACAGATTTAGCCTGCTAGCTGGCCTCAATGATATGGACGTAACTCCTGTAGGGGCGCTTGTAGGCAAAAATACCTATAATGACCTTTTTGTTGATTTTTTTACTAATGATTTAATTTTTTTTTTTGCAACCGCTGTAACTTCATATGTAACATGTTATCATTAACATTAGATAAACTATTTGTCATCTAATTGTTTTTGTTGATGGTAATGCAGGACCGGTTAATAATTGAGTTACAGCATTCAAGAGTACAGAATGCTGAGTTTATGCATGATGTATTAGTTCATGCTGAATGTATGCGTGTAGTAGGTCTAATGTGCTGAACATATGTATTTATTTTTTCTAACATCAGTTTTCCAACTTTATATGCATGAAAAGGGGGGTATAAAAGGCTTTTGCAAGGCAAAAATCAGTCTTT
This sequence comes from Cordilura impudica, assembly GCA_963682025.1. Lineage (NCBI taxonomy): Eukaryota > Metazoa > Arthropoda > Insecta > Diptera > Scathophagidae > Cordilura > Cordilura impudica. The sequence continues at coordinate 4,126,712 of OY821522.1, forward strand.
TTCTTGGATCGTTTTGCTGCCAGTGCATCTTGTTAATCCCAAAATTTAAAAAAAAAAAATTAAGATAACATATATCAGAATTAAGTTTTTACCGCATAAGGATATACATATACTCCAAACTGTAAGTTGAACTAAAATAAATAAATCTTGTTGTAGCCACTCGGGACGAATTTTTTTTTAAAACAATGGTTATTTTTTTTAAGAAATAACTCATCACCAGATCACAGGCGTACATAGCAAATTGGTATATATATTTTTTTTTAGCACCAAGGGAAGGTGAGTGAAATTTTTTTTATATATATCTCTTCAAATTCAGTTAAATTTGCGTTTAATTAAATTTTTTTGGAAATCCAGGTTCTTTCCGAGGATTTTGATCCTTATTTATTTATTAGGTCAATGGAATAAATCCTTACAGACCTGTATAAATGATATAATTACATATGTACATATATTGAAACAATTAAATGATTTAAAAATAAAAACAAATAGTTAGGAATTTAAGAAAATAATGATATTATGCTTAATTACATCAGTGTTCAACGAAAAATCAATTAATTGATAAAGATTATTATAAACACAACAAATTCTTCTAAAAGGATCAGCTAGAGCATAGTTGGTTTGAAAAGATTTAACAAAGAGTGGTTGGAATTGGCGTGATACTCGTTGAGGAACATTAAAAGTTATATTGTTGACAAGAAAGTCAGAAACAGATTTCACCATTAATTAGGTTGATCATAAATGTTACTTTTAGCATAGTCCTACGGCTTTCCAAAGTAGGTAATTTTATTAATTTAAGTCGATCAACGTATAAAGGTAGATTAATTGCAGAATTCCAAGGTAAGCCACGTAAGCAAAAGAGTAGAAATTGTTTCTGTACAGACTCGATTCGTTGAATATGAATGTTATAGAAGGGATCCCATAGGTCTTACAAGAGATGTAAAAAGTTGTTTGGTTATGTAAGGATCAATAAATTCTTTTGCCCATCTTTTAATAAAGGCGAGTGTACCTCTAGCTTTATTAAGTGTCATGGTGACGTGGGATACAAAGTTTAATTTAGGATCAAGTAGAATCCCTAAATCCAGAAAAGTATCAACAGGTTCAAGCTGATATCCGCCCAAAAAGTAGTTAGCAGGAAAAACATTATTTCTAGAAAAACGCATACATTTACATTTTTTCAAATTTAGTTCCATTAGGTTACGGTTACACCACGAAAAGAAATTGTTGAGATCTGATTGAAGATGAATATGATCATTATGTTGACAGTAACTTTAAAAAATTTTAACATCATCAGCGTACATTAAAACGTTGCAAAAATGTATCACTTTTGGAAGATCATCGATGAAAAGGGAGAAAAGAATTGGTCCAAGATGGCTGCCTTGAGGAACACCAGAAGTCACAGTAATATCTTTAGATGACATATTATTATACATTACACGTTGTGTTCTCTCAGAAAGATATGATTTTATCCATTTAAGGCTTAATGGTGTTAAACCTAATAAATCCAATTTGATCAGTAGAAGGTTATGGTTTACTTTATCGAAAGCTTTACTAAAATCGGTGTATACTGCATCTGTTTGTTTTTTCTTGACAAAACCATCGTCAATTATTGTCGTAAAATGAAGCACATTTGTAACGGTAGAGCATCCTTTCCGAAATCCGTGTTGAAATGGTGACAAAATTGACGATGAGTGATAGCACAAAAAATCTGTAATAAATTTCTCGAAAAGCTTAGGGATTGCACTAAGTTTAGCAATACCACGGTAATTAGAAACATCCGATCTATTTCCAGATTTAAATAATGGAATGATGTAAGAAGCTCTCCAAAATTTTGGAAAATAACCGTTTTTTATTGACGCATTAAACAACAGAGTCAGTGGTGTTGCCAAGGAAGTAGCACAATAATTGAGTATAGAACTAGGTACTCCATCAGGTCCATGAGTAAATGAAACTTTAAGTTTCTTCAGGCTATTAACAAGTTCTGCCTTATCAATTAGGGGAAAAGATATAGCTTGATTTGTGTTTATTGGATATCATTCCAGTTAGTGTTAGAAATTAGATCAATCAATTTGCTATAGTTGGTTTGTTTAAAACAAAAAACTTTATCTTTATTAATACGAATATTGGATCCACCAAAAGTAGGCAAAACACAGCTAATTTCAATAGTTGGATGAAAGCGATCTTCCGGCAAGGTGATAGGATCAGAGCGAGTTATTATACAATCTTCTGGATTATTTGTAAATACCAGATCTAGCAGTTTACCGTATTCATTAAATACGCCATTCATCTGGTAAAGACTAAGATCAACTATCTCATTCAATATTAAATCATCACAGTTATTACATTTAATTGGAATAAAATCCGGAGCATCAGGCGAATTTTTCCATATTATAGATGGTAAATTAAAATCTCCAACAACAAAAATTAAATCCTCAGGTTTAGCACGTTGAGCAACTGATTTGATGGCCTGAACGTGTTCAAGGTATATTTCTTCGGGAGAATTTGGAGGTATATACGAACAGGTTATGAAAATGATTTTATAATTAAGCTTTATCATTACACTGACAAACTCAATATTTGGGGAAGATTCAGATTGAAGAGATTCGGAAGCAAACAGCCATGATACAGCAATTAAAACACCACCACCATTACGATCGTTTCTGTTATATCTATATATTTGATAATTGTTACATAGTAACTCAGAATTGAAAACATTATCTTTCAGCCATGTCTCAGTAAAGATGATAACATGAAAATTAAAATCATAACTGTTAACTAGTAGATTAGACATTTTAGTATTTAAACCACGAACATTCTGATACATAATGATTAGTCGTTCAACGGGTAAATAATCTAGTTTTTTGAATTAATGTTGAAATTCGTATTTTCATTTATTCGCTGTCGGGGCGGAAGCTCAGCAATGTTGTTTCTCCGTGGATTTTCTTTAAATTCATATTCACGAACTAAAGTATTCACAGGCCAGAAACCAGGGTTAACGATTTGCTCATAAAGATCGAACGGAACGGTTATTTTAAAAGATGTAATCCTTCTTGGTACGGAATAGGAAAATTTATATATCATAACATCAGCTTTATAACTTAGTTTAGAGTTTATATAAAAATTAATGTCATCAGTGGAGGTATCCGAAGAAAGACGCGAAATAAAAATAGATTTTTTTGGCGGTATTACTTTTAGTTGTTTCGGTAATGCCTCTTCATTAGTTAAAGATGGTGGAATAGCAGTTGTAGGCGTCAAGGACGTATTATTTAAAGATGGTAGCATTGCAGTTTTAGACATCAAGGGAGCAGTATTTGTAAAAGATTGTATATTATCAGTTGTAAGTATCGATGATGCTTTATTAAAAGATGGTGGGACAGCATTTTGAGGCATCAAAGGAGAAGTAATTGTCGTAAGCATATTTGCAGAATTCAGAGTTGTATGGATTGAAGAAGCAGTCGTATTATCAGGGTTTTCTCTATTCATGATTCTGGGTGACTTACGGCGATTTGGAGATGGTAATTTAGGCGATTGGAGTCCATCCAATGACTTGAAATCATCGAAAAGCTTTCCATAAGAGTTTATTTGCCCGGATAAATTAGCAAAATGGTTTTGAATTTGCAAAAAATTGTTTTTAGTGCTTTGGAAGAAGCGGTAAAAATCAGCACCAATTTTTTGACAGTCATTACAGCGCCAATGCAAGTTTTTATGCTTCGATACAGATTCGGCTACTAAACCAGATAAGCCACTGCATTTAAAGTGACATACACCAAGACAAAGCCAGCAACTCATCATTCTCTCGTCATGACCTTCCAAAGAACAGCCTTTTTTAAACCTGCCATTTTAAGGGATTTAATTTAGTTTTATTCGGGATATAGATTTTTAAAATAACTGGCAGCACTTTCTGTTTATTAGGAATTGTTATTGTTGTTGTTTGGTTTTGCTATTGGTTTTTTTTGTGTTTTCTTTTATGCTATGTTCTATTGAGTAAGTGTTATTTCTGTAAAGTATATTTTGTTGTTGTAAAATGTTTCGAAGATATTAGCTTATTGTTAGTAATTTTATGTAGGAACTGTTATTGTTGGTTTTTTTTAAATAAGAATATAGCACTTGTTTTAAGTTATTTGAAATATTGCTATTGTGTTTTTTTGTATTTACTTTTTGTAAGTGTTCTATTGAGTAAGTGTAATTTCTGGTTATTGCTGTAAAATGTTATGAATTTGACAATTTAGTTGTTTATTGTTGGTAATTTCGTATATTGAAGAAAGAAATTATTTTTTTATAAAACAAATATTTAAAAATTGCGGCCTTTAAAATAAGCTTTTTAAATTGATTTTTTTTTTTTTTAAACTAGAAATAATTAAACGGATTTTTAAGCATTAAACACAAAATTTTAAATTCTTTAATACAAAAGTTATTGACGAAAAAACGTCAAAACGAAAAAACGGAAAAAGAAAAATACTAATTCGATATACAAAATTGTGGCATAACTGGTGGGATTTGTGTAATAATGCGAAAGGTAAAAGATATATACATACCCACAGGAAAATTACCCTCTTTCTCTTACCAACAGATCTGTCATTTTTGAGTGGAAATCAACCCGAACGCTCCAACATTTTAATTGTATCTGCTCAATAGCATCTTTTTTTTATATCCTCTAGAAAGGGAAAAATTCATTAAACCGCATCCACCAAGAATCGGGAGGAAAAAAAGTGTATTAGATTTTACCAAAAGTGTTTAAAAAAAAATCCGAGACCAAAATTGTGCAGAAAACTACATAAACAGAAAGAACCACGAAAAACACGAAACAATATATAAATTTGATATGAACTTTTGCATAATTTTTTTATTCTTGTGGTCCCACAAAATTAATTTAAAGTAAATTTATTAAGATCACATTTTAACTTATCTTGCTTTGCGAATTGGTTTTTTTTTATTTTGTGCAAAAATCAATCGAAAAGTGCTAAAACCGTCAAAAAGTGCTAACACCGAAAAAAAAAACGAAATAAACGATCAAGAATAAGCCAATAATTCTAAAAACAAACAAAAAAAATGTGAAATCAAAGAAATTTATATAAATACAGGAACTGAGAGTGGAAAGCTTTTTTTTTTTTTGAGTAAGAAGTGACACACAGTGGTTCAAAACCAAAAAAAAAGTGGTAATAAGTTTGGAACTTCTAAACCATTGGTTGGATTGGAATAGTATATTCTAGGCGATTGTACTCAAGGATATAGGCTTTCAAAATATTTATTTTTGAGATACCCTGTTGTAACACAGGGTGAGCTACAGGGTGCCAAAGTCGACCACCTCGAGGTGGAAAATGCTTTCAAAGCTTGTAACTTTTATAAATATGAAGTGATTTTTACGTTTTTTAAATTTTTCCAATAACCATAAAATTATTAACAAAAAACATGCTTGTACTGCCTAGCTATCGCTTATGTTTTAAAAAATATTTGAATTTAAAAATCAACATGTGAACTTTTCACCAAATTCTTTCTTGGTTTTTCGCAAATAACATTTTTATTAAAATAGATTAAAAAAAATCTAAAAATATGTGCCGATAGCCAGTACTTTTTAAAAAAATACTTTGAAGTATTTTTTGAATTATTTCAAACCGTTTAGTGAGCACAAAATCTTAAAGTTGACTTTTTGAATCAGGTTCTAAAAATTGCAAATTTTTGCCAAAAAATATCCTTCATTCTTTCACTTTTTTCTCACAACCTTGGTAAAACATGTATATATTTTTCTACATATTTTAAAAGAATATGCTTCAAGAATGGTTGTAAGCGAAATTTTTAATATTTTTGGACATGCACCCTACGTCCAGCATTGGACGAAATTGGGCAATTTAAAAAAAAAAAACTAAGTTTTAAAAGTTAATACAAAAATATCCGCTCGAATTCTTCAAATATTTCACCACAGTATTAAAGCTCCAAATATTTTTATTTATTTGCCGCAATAAAATTCACCGCCATTACATAAACGTGGTCAGGAGGGCTTAAATGGTGAAAAAAGTCAAATTTTCATACGAATTTTTTTTTGTTAACATAAAAAACATATTAAGATTAGTTATTTTTATATTTTGTTTATTGATTCAGAACGGCATTTAAATTATCTAAAACACTTCAAAAAATCATTTTGAGAACGTTAATAGTTTTTGAGATATTTATATTCAAATTTCAGAAAAAAATATAGAAAAACTTTGGTTTTTCGTTTTTTTTGGTTTTTTTGGTAAAGTGTTCCCAAAATTTTTGAATTTTACTTATTATTATATATATTGTTAAAGAAGACATATTTATCTATTCAACGATATATAACATGTCTATCAAATATATTGCAACATGCTGAAATAATGACCCCAAACCACACTCCACAGGCAAAAATTTAGCTATTTCTCATATATTTCATAGTGAATGACATATTTTTTTTATTGTTTTTTGGTAAAGATTTGCATACGTTTTTATTACTTTAAATAATTTTATATATCTTTTCAAAGAAGGTATAATTATAAGTTAATGGTGTACGAATTATTTACCTAATGAGTTTCAACTGATCATAAAATTGCCCGAAACTCTGATACCTATTGCAAAATATCTGTAATTCACAATACCTTTTTATGCAAAAAAAACAGGTAAAAGCCAAATCCTTAGATTCACTAAAACAAAATGTAAGTATTGGTTGAAGTACCTGCCCGATATATTACCTTTCAAAAAGTATTTTCAGTATATAACCATGAGTTTCTTGTTTATTAAGATCACTTACGTATAATCTATCAAGGAGGTTACATTAAAGTATTATTCACTTTGCAAAGTTATTTGGGAAAATCCTTCCGATTCTACTATTCATTCATCACGTTCGGAAAAAGTCTCGAAATTATTTTATACAATTAACAACACTTACAGTTTAAATGTGAGATCTAAAGATGTTGAAAATTTTTACAAAGCTTACGAAAGAAGATTTAGCCAATCGGGTTTATCAAAATCAAAGTTTATGACTAAAAATGAAGAATGGTTGAAAACGGGCCTCACAGTACAAATTGAGAAAAAGGCATTTGGTCGACCTAAAAAGGACTACGAAAATGTTCAATCAAGGACAAAAAAGAAAAAACAAGAAGAAATCATTAGTAACCTTTCGCCTAATGAAATTAAGGATTCTTTTAAATCAGCCTTGACACGCATGCAACCAAAGGAAGCTGCTAAAATTGTAGATGTGTTACCAACTGCATCTCCTAAGCGGTTGAAGCGTATGGTGCAAAGTATTTCAACGCCAAAATCGTCAACATCATTTACAGAAGAGGATGCGTTAGCTCTTATTTTAAATTTGGGATTGACAAGAAATAAATATGGTATTTTGAGAGAAGCTCTCAAAGAAAAAGGATTTGATATTTTTCCTACTAGCAGAGCCATAAAGGAAACAAAAAATAAAATTCTACCATCTAATGTGAAATCCAATACAGAAAGTGCAAATGTTGGATTAGCGGAACTGCTTGAAAACACTGCATCTAGAATAATATCCACATTTAGCAAAGAAGAAATAGAAATATGCAACAATTCAGAAGTTACGTTAATATGTAAATGGGGATGCGATGGAACATCTGGATTTTCTGAGTATAGACAACCAAGTGGAAGCAATTCAGAAATAGATTTTTCAACAATTTTTATGACATCATTAGTACCATTAAAAATGAGGCTATATAATGAGACAAGTTCTTCTTCTAGTGAGAGAGAATATCAGGACATATGGAGTAATTTAACACCCGGATCTAAGTTTCTATGTCGGCCAATCCGATTTGAGTACACAAAGGAAGACAAAATTACACACAAAGCTTAGTGCGTTCAATAAATCAGGAAATTTCGAGATTGTCTCCAGTTTTTATGGAAATATCTGGAAGTGTCATTAAAGTGTTATTTCAACCACTTTTTACAATGATTGATGGGAAAGTAGCTAATGCCGTTACAGATAAGTTTTAATAAAATATTCTTTATTAAATGAATTCCAAAATAGAACTAACTATATCATTCACAAAACAAAAATTTATAATTAAAATTAAACCCGTTGAGACTGCCGAACTTGCATTTATTTTTGGTGTCATATATTAGACAAGCAACGTCCACAACATTGTTGTCAGCCAAACCAGTGATCGCTGTGTTGTTGTTTATTTTTTAGCATACGCAAAAACCGCTGATGGTGCACTATGGGCTGACTACTATGCATGTTTAGCTAGGCAACCACCTTGTTGCTGCGCGGATGTGTTAACTGATATAACATCTACTTGGAAATGTAATATATGTGGAAAGAAAAGTTCAGAATTTCATAACAGTTGTGATGAAATTCGTATTAATGAAAATGCTTTAAAATTTGGAATATCACCACTTCATGCAAGAATACGATTTATGGAATATTGCTTGCATCTCGCATATGATCTAAAATACCGGCAAATTTCAGGACAAGAAAATATACCAGTTAAAAATAATACTGATCTACACGCCATACGAAAAACTGAGAAGAAAAGAATTCAGGATGAATTTAAAATGCAACTTGGTCTAATTATCGATAAGCCTCTTTGTGGCTATGGAAGTTCAAATGATGGTAATACAGCAAGACGTTTCTTTGAAGATCCCGAAACTACTTCTTTGATTACTGGCATTGACACGGCTTTAATCGCACGGTTTAAAGTAATATTAGCTGTCAATAATAGTAAACAACAAATTAATGCGGAGAAATTGAAAATATATGCTAGTGCAACTAAGGAATTAATAATGAACTTATATCCTTGGAGGCCAATGACACCAACTGTACACAAAGTATTAGCTCATGGGAAAGAAATAATACAAAATAGCATCCTGCCCTTGGGAGAACTGACTGAAGAAGCACAAGAAGCTAGAAACAGAGATGTCAAACACTTTAGACTTTTTAATACAAGAAAATGTAGCAAAGAAGCCCAAAATTCCGATTTAATGGAATATTTATTGATATCATCAGATCCAGTAATATACTCCATAAGAACAAAATGGTTACCAAAAATAAGTCTCGAAATAGAAGATGATGATTCCGAAGCTATGGATATAAAACATCTCTTATCTTTTGATATTTCTGATTGTTTTGTAGAAAATAACTAGTAAAAAAGCAGACAATTGTTATGTAATTTTAAGCCTATTATAAAACAAATAAAAAAATACTCATTAAAAAAATTTAGTTATATTTGTTATTTAATAATGAAAATATCTTAGGCATTGGCTTTTTACCTGTTTTTTTTTTATAAAATCAGCATCAGAGTTTCGGGCAATTTTATGATCAGTTGAAACTCATTAGGTAAATATTTCATACACCATTAACTTATAATTATACCTTCTTTGAAAAGATATATAAAATTATTTGAAGTAATAAAAACGTATGCAAACCTTTACCAAAAAACAATAAAAAAAATATGTCATTCACTATGTAAATGACCATTTATATGAACAAATAGAGAAATAGCTAAATTTTTGCCTGTGGAGTGTGGTTTGGGGTCATTATTTCAGCATGTTGCAATATATTTGATAGACAAGTTATATATCGTTGAATAGATAAATATGTCTTCTTTAACAATATATATAATAATAAGTAAAATTCAAAAATTTTGGGAACACTTTACCAAAAAACCAAAAAAAAAACGAAAAACCATAGTTTTTCTATATTTTTTTCTGAAATTTGAATATAAATATCTCAAAAACTATTAACGTTATCAAAATGATTTTTTGAAGTGTTTTAGATAATTTAAATGCCGTTCTGAATCAATAAACAAAATATAAAAATAACTAATGTTAATATGGTTTTTATGTTAACAAAAAAAATTCGTATGAAAATTTGACTTTTTTCACCATTTAAGCCCTCCTGACCACGTTTATGTAACGGCGGTGAATTATATTGCAGCAAATAAATAAAAATATTTGGAGCTTTAATACTGTGGGGAAATATTTGAAAAAATCGAGCGGATATTTTTGTATTAACTTTTAAAACTTAGTTTTTTTTTTTAAATTGCCCAATTTCGTAGGGTGCATGTCAAAAATATTAAAAATTTCGCTTACAACCACTCTTGAAGCATATTCTTTTAAAATATGTAGAAAAATATATACATGTTTTACCAAGGTTGTGAGAAAAAAGTGAAAGAATGAAGGGTATTTTTTTGGCAAAAATTTGCAATTTTTAGAACCTGATTCAAAAAGTCAACTTTAAGATTTTGTGCTCACTAAACGATTTGAAATAATTCAAAAAATACTTCAACGTATTTTTTTAAAAAATACTGGCTATCGCCACATATTTTTAGATTTTTTTTGTCTATTTTAATAAAAATGCTATTTGCGAAAAACCAAGAAAGAATTTGGTGGAAAGTTCAAATGTTGATTTTTAAAATCAAATATTTTTTAAGCCATAAGCGATAACTAGGTAGTATAAGCATGTTTTTTGTTAATAATTTAATGGTTATTGGAAAAATTAAAAAAACGTAAAAATCACTTCATATTTATAAAAGTTACAAGCTTTGAAAGCTTTTTCCACCTCGAGGTGGTCGACTTTGGCACCCTGTAGCTCACCCTGTGTTACAACAGGGTATCTCAAAAATAAATATTTTGAAAGCCTATATCCTTGACTACAATCGCCTAGAATATACTATTCCAATCCAACCAATAGTTTAGAAGTTCCAGACTTATTACCACTTTTTTTTGGTTTTGAACCACTGTCATGACAGTACCGAATTTTGAAACTTAACCATCAATTGAATTTAAATGGTAAAAATTGTGCTATATCCGCAGCAACTCCAGATTCCGGCTGAAAGCGCTTTCAACGATGGATCTCAACCACTGATGTATGTCTTTTATTAATTATATTTACAATTTAATGTTTACAGCAGATACGTAGGTATTAATTGTTACTTAGCATTCTGTTAAGTTCTTAACAGGTCTCAATCACGTTTACATAACAATACGCTGTTAACAATAGCATTAATAATACGTTTCTGCTTATTGTGTCAATTAAATCGTAAAAATTATTAAAAACTCGGATCGGAAATAAAAAAAATATGCAAAATGAGGGCAAAATCGGTGCAAAAATATTAAAAATTAAATTTTTAGTGAACAAAATCGTTATTAAGTGATAAATAAAAGATAACGGTCCTACAAATATAGGTCAAGTGTTTCGTTCCACTGTTCCTATTGGAAGTGCACTTCTTTTTTATCTTCATTTAAAAGAATGCACTATTATATAAATTTAAATTACATCACATTTTCCAGATTAACCATTTAATTATTATTATATCGATTTTTGCAAGAAACTTCCGTTTTCTTAATTTTTTTTTCATTAGTGTTCAAAACATCGCGGTTTTTCGGATTGAATATTTATTATCTATTTTTTTTTAAACTTATTATTTTTTTATTTAAGTTATATAATTTATTATATTTTGCTGGTAACCGGAATGGAGACCTTTATCCTTTTTTTATTTTTGGATGACATATGAAATTTTTTTGCGTTTTATGGAAAATTGATCTTTGCATATATTAAAGAATCTAAGTATAAAACAAAAATGTTTAAAATAAAATAAAAATTGTTGCTAGTACTATAATTAGCCTTACATTACGCTAGTTTCCAATTAATTTTAATACCCTTTGGTTATATGTAATTTTATTTTTTTTAATAAATATCATGAAACTTAAAATGAATCACTGAAGGTTTAGTGTTTAGATTTCCAACCGCGTCAGGTCGAGTGCATAACATTATCCGCTGAAGATTGCATGATCATGTTGGGTGGGATCTTACAGTATGATAACAACACACACCACATTTTGACCACAGAAATTCTCCGTTTCGGTAAAAGTCCTATTTCCTTCCTCCCTCTTTCTTTCCTAGCTAGGTGTTCCTATTTAAAAAAAAAAACATCAGCATGCACAATAAAATTGTCCTTGTTGTAGTTATGTGGTTCGGGTTTAAGTAAACGTAGCCTCGAATACCCCCCATTAGCCGACGAGACAGAGGCCGGAGAAAAGATGCATGCTACCGCTACCAATACTTACGACCAATGTTACACCAAATAGACCGTCACATGCTACAATCCCGTATCAAATATTAACGATGTTAAGGAACACAAACCTCCACCCATTGTTGTAGAAGCTAACGCTTTATTTACAGAAATACAAAAGCTGCTTGGTAAGGAATGTATTTTCAAACGTACTTCAATTGGTACCAAAATTTTTGCTCCAAGTAATAAAATGTACGAATGCTACAAACAAATACTTAGAGAGAATAAGATGGAGTTTCATTCTTAAGGCTCCAAAGAAAATAGGTTATACACCACCTTTTTACACGTTTTCCCCCGCAGAAGCTCTGAAGAAATCTCCAAGGAGCTAAAAAACTACAACCTATCCCATTCTTCCGTAAATGAAATAGTTACCAAATTCAGTTCAAACAATAATGCAGTTTATAAAGTTCAATTTTTTCGTAAAAACTTTAACCCAACTGCCTTAAAAAATGTACGAACAATTTCCAATATTATAATTTCTTGAAAAAAATACAAATCGAAATCCAGGAGCAGACCAACTCAATGCTGGAACTGCTTAATGTATGGCCATGGCGGTGAACATTGCCATCGAAGTGCTGCGTGTATGATATGTGCAGAACAACATCATACAAGTGTGTGTCCGTTTAACATAAATGCAAAAAGACCAGCTATTTTAACATGTTTTAATTGCAAGAAACAAGGAAAAGAGAGAACTGATCACTCTGCAAACGATATCAACTGTCCGTTACGTTCTCTCTATTTGGAAACTAGAACAAGAGTTACTTCTAAAAGTCCGAATAAAAGCAGACAACAACAAAATAACTCATTTCAATTTAACGTGAGGGATTTCCCTAATTTAAGAAACAACAACACACATTGTAACAATAACATCAATAATAACACAATACATAACAACAATGCCACATATGCTAACCAGCTGAAAACAAACAACGATTTATTTAGCATCGATGAGCTTTTTGATATTTTCACTACAGCTGTGGATGATTTGCATAGGTGCACCTTAAAAGTACAACAAATCAAAGTTGTAATGTCAATGGCGAGATACGCCCATGGATTATACTAATTTAACCGAATTCAAAATGCTTCACTTGAATTCTAATGGCATTTCAAACTTTTCTAAATTAAAACTAGAAAATATTAAAATAACGTCTTTGAATGAAAAATTTTTTTCAGAAAATCATAGACCTTATTCTAAAAATTATTATTTATATAAATAGTAAATAATTTTAAGAAGGAAAATCCTAGTTCTGAATCAGCTATTTATACATCTCTTGAAGAAGTAATGAATATTGTCTCATCAATAAAACCCCCAAAATCCCCTGGTTTTGACAATGTTCCGAACCTGCTTTTAAAGAAACTACCACTCAAAGCTCTAAAATTACTGGTTATAATATTTAACAGCTGCATCAAACTCAACTATTTCCCAAACCTTTTCAAAAATGCTAAGGTTATAGCTATTAACAATCCTAGTAAGCTAAAAAATAACCCAAACAGCTACAGACCTATTAGTCTATTAAGTAACTTAGGTAAAATATTTGAAAAAATACTACATTCTCTTCTTAGTGAACTTGTAACGACCAATTCTAGTGTTGCTAAAGAACAATTTGGGTTTAAAAAAGGGCATAGCACTACTCACCAAATAAACAGAATTAAAAATCAAATAGTCACCAATAAAAACAATAAACGTTCAACGGGTCTAATATTGTTAGATATCGAAAAAGCGTTTGGCACCGTTTGGCATAATGGCCTAAACTTCTTGATGCAAACATACCAAAATATTTATGCAAACTTATTTCAGATTTCATTCACGGCAGAAGCTTTAAAGTTGCGATTAATAATGAAACTTCATCTCCAAAAACCATTACCACAGGGTTACCTCAAGGATAGTCTTGTCGCCATTGCTTTACTCGATATATACATCCGACTTCAAAGCCCCGAAATATATGAAAGTTGCTTACTACGCAGATGTTAATTAATTGCTTACTACGCAGCGTTAATTTCTTCAAACAAACTTACAAGTGCACTCCTGAAGGAAATGGAAGAGGGATTTGTAAAATGCAGTAAATATTTTCACAAATGGAAAATCAAAATTAATCCAAACAAGACCCAAGCAATAATTTTTCCATTCAACAAATCTCCCAAAAGACTGCCAAGACGTCATCTTATTGGAAATAATACCATAAATGTACTTAAACATGTCAAATATCTCGGAGTTGTCTTGGACAAAAAGCTTACTTTTAAAAAACATATGGCTACGTGCCAAAAAGCTATAAATTCATTTAAATCATTATGGCCACTACTAAATAGAAGGTCATTTCTAAGCTCCAAAAACAAAAATCTACTCTTCAAAAGTGTTATAAGGCCAATATTAACATACCCGTGTCCTATTTGGAGTGACGCTGCCAACTGCCACCTAAAACGCTAACAAGTTATGCTAAACAAATGTCTTAAAATGATAAATAAAAAGCCCTGGAGGTATCCTACAAATCTTCTTTATGAAGAAACAGGTTATGAAAAAATTATCGATTTCATAACAAGGATTAATAACAATTACTTTGCCAAAATTGAAAATTCCTCTTACCCACTGATAAGAGAATGTAGAGAATTAACGTAAAATTCAAAAGAAATCACCAAATTGAATATTATGTGCTTATAGATCTATTATTTCTAATAAACCTCCTATAAGCTAATAAATATTTCCAGATAGTATTTGAATTTATTAAATGATATAAAGGTCTTTTTCCTCTCATTTTCCTTTAAAAATCATTTAAAAAATAAAATAAAAACCATTTAATATCTTTAATAATAATATCCTATATATTATTTGTTGCAATATCTATATGTAAAGATTAGATCTCATGTGTGAATATCAAATTTGTTAAAATATGTAAATAAAGGAAGAATATATAATTGAAAAAAAAAATTAGTTTACTTTATTAAACATTTTTTTAAATACTTTTATACTTTGAGTTAATTTTGATTAAATATACAAAATTAGGAACATGAAACAAAAATTCATACAATTATTATTATTCCAAATATTATTAGAGGTTAATTTAAGTAAGTTGTGTATTTCTTTCAATATCACGTTTTTTCTTACTGAATACTCATATACAAAGCATACAAATAATCTTTCTTAAATGGTTTTAAGCAAGCTTAGGAACAACAAAGATTTTATATTTAGTCAAATTTGAGTTTTTATTGTAATTTTTTTATCCAAATTATAAAAGTTTCCTACGAAATATTTACAAAATTATTTAAATTTTAGTAATATTTAAACATATTTTCTATAATAATTTATTGAAATATTGAAAACTTACTGTATTCTTATAGAATTTTTTTCATATCAACAAAATTCATATGAATTCATAGTTTTTCTTTATAAATACATATGAAAATAAATCAATTTAGTTGCGATTATTTTATTAATTTTTTATGAAATATTAAAAACCGAATTTTTAATACAAAAAAAGTCTTACCTTTGGTTATTTATGATATTTTTTTATAATCACTAATAAAATATTTTGTTTACAAAATGAATTTTTGTAGGAAATCATCCACATTTCCAAAAATTGTTGAAACAAAACAGAAATATTTGAGTAAATAATCTAACCCATAAAAATAAGTTTTTATTAAAACTCTTTCTTGCCTTATGCATATGAGTTTTGAATCTCTCCGTGACTGTGCGTGACTTTGCGTGATTATCTTACTATTAATCTTTGGCCACAACATGTCTATGGACAAAGTTTCAGATCGATCGGATGGGGGAAGTGAGGCTTTAATCTCTCCGTGACTGTGCGTGACTCTGCGTGACTCTGCGTGACTATGTCAAAGTTAATATTTTTCACAGCAAGTCTATCGACCAAGTTTAAGATCGATCGGATAAGAGGAAATGGGATTTAAATCACTCCGTGAATGTGCGCGACTACCCCAAAATTAATATGTAGTCACAGCAAGACTATGGGCCAAGTTTCAGATCAATTGGATAAGGGGGAATGGTGTTGCCCCACGACAGACAGACAGACAGAGGGTATGAGTTAAAAGAAAGAGTTTAAAAATACTACTTATGTTATTGATTTTTTAGCATCATTAGAGTAAATTTCCATTTGCCGACGGTAAAATACAATTTTTACAATACTAACCTATTCAGGCCTAGACCATGATGCAGTTGAGCTGGAAGGCTAAAAATTTGAGAATATGATTCTTTCCCAATAAACCAAAACAGTATAAAATTAGCTTGTAACAAACTTGCTACCATAAGCCTTAAGTTTAGAAAACTGTTGTGAATATTATTGTGAAAGGCTTCTTAACAATTGTTTAATAACGAAAACTGAACCCTTGTGAACAAGCTTAGAAGTCTAATTATAGAATAAGCTTACAGAAATTATATTCTAATCATGCTTGCAGTAAGCTTATAATCGTAATATTTTTTTAAACTTATAATCGTTATATTTTTTTAAACTTATAACCGAAATATTTTTGTAAGCTTATAATCGTAATATTTTTGTAAGCTTTTAAATACAATTAACTAAGTCCTTTTCAAATATTCTGGTTTAAAAATAATTTTATTGATTTTTTTTTATAATTTTTTTATTTTATTTATTTATCATTGCCTTTTTCTTATATTTCTTTCTAGACTCTTGTATATTTTAAGCGAATTGGAATAATGCTTTTTTACTTTTGATATATTCATCCTCTGGCAATCCAATGCAAATTGCAGCATCCATTGAAATAAATGAAATATATAAAATAACTTACTTCTTATGGCTTTTGCTCCACTCAGTCTACGTACACTCTTTTTATCTTCTGTGCCTTTCCAGCAAAGTTTGTCCGCCAGTTCGCCCACTAACAATTCTACAATTTCTTTAGATTCTTCACGAAAACTTCGTTTTGATTTATATGGCATACCAAATATTTAAAAAATATAAGTTTATATACTAATATATTTACTTTTTTAATACAAACTGTACCTATATATACACTCCGGTTCACTTATTTAAAGGCACTAAAAATTCCATATTCAGCAGCCTGTATCTTTGCAATTTTTAACCGATTGCAGAATTTTAAAATGGAAATGGAAGCTAGACAACTTGAGATATAAAAAAAATTCATGACAATAGTGGTTTCTGAACTAAAGAACTTTTTTTGAGCAATTTATAAAAAAGTCCAAAAATGTGTTAATTTTTTTGGTTCACAATAAAGGCTGTTCAAATATGAACATGGGTTCTATTATTAGCCTGCGTTTCACACAACGTGATAGTTTTATGTATATTGTTTAATGATTAAAAAAACCCTAAATTTTAATGATCACATATGTAAGTTAACAACAAATTCGTTGTCAACTGAATAAAAAAAAACTACTTGTTTGCAGTATTCGAAGCAGACAAAATTCCAAAGAATTATTTTGTTTGCTGCGGATGTGGTGGCTTGTCATACTTACGTTTTTGCAGTGTCAATAGTTTTAAGTAAAACTTTATAAGAAATAAAAATTAAGTTTAGTTTCAGTTTGGTTTTTGGTTTTAAATAAAGCAGTTGTAATAAAAAGTAAAAATGTTTTTTATTTATTAAACGTAAAAATAATTAATTGGCGCCCAACGTTAAAGTCCGAAAGTATCCCATAGGCTACTGGACAAATTAAAAGTACCCCATAGGCTACCAAAAAATTTAAAGGTACCCCATAAGCTACCAAAAAAAAAAAACGAAAGTATCCCATAGGCTACTGGACAAATTAAAAGTACCCCATAGGCTACCAAAAAACTGAAAGTACCCCATAAGCTACAAAAAAAAAAACTGGAAGTATCCCATAGGCTACTGGACAAATTAAAGTATCCCATAGGCTACTGGACAAATAAAAGTATCCCATAGGCTGCTGGACAAATTGAAGGCTGCTAGAACTGAAATACAACTATAGCCATTTAAAAGATTATCAACCCAAAGGCTGTTTACAACTGAAGGCTGTAATACGACGGTCATCAGCTTAAAAGTACCCCAAAGGCTACACCAACCGAGGAGACCACAAGGACCACAGTCGTCATCTGGCAGATAAGTGGAATAGAGGCTGTCTACAGAGGCAACTCGCATAAGCCGAAAGAAAATATCGAGTCCCCTAGTACACTGGGAAAGGGAAAATACTCCTATTTTTGGACTCATGTGGCCGCTTATCTTACTGTAAGTAAAAGTGACTTTTAAATTGTAAATTCACAAAATCTGAAAAAAAAAACTGTGTTAGAACTTCAAAGAAAATGAAAATTTTTTTTTAAGAATTGAAACTTAAATTTATACGAATAATTTTAAAATATTTTGAAAAATTGTGAAAACGACAGAATCTAGAAAAATTTAAAATTTGAAAAAAAACTATGTGAGACCTTTTTTTTTTTTTTTTTTTTTTTTTTTTTGTTAACCAACACTCAGGGGATGCCCCCTACAAATGCAGTGCATTGTGTTGATTTAAGGAAAATAGGTTATGGGAAGGAGGAGAGAGGGAGTAGTGTTTATGGATATTTGACTTAAATTTTATTAGATTATAACTGTCAGGAAAGACCTCTGCGGGGAGTTTATTCCACATACGGCTAGTTCGACTGATAAACGAATTCTCTCTGTAATGCGTTGTGCGGTCAACTGGACAATAGACTACAAACGGATGTGATCTACTAGAGAATCGGGTAGAGCGAACCGAAACTCGGGCACTTGGAATAAGTTCGCTAATCTCAGAAGAACATTTCCCATGGTAATATCTATAGAACAGTGCTACACAACCCACATTCCGACGGTGTTCCAATGAATCAATAGAATTGGATACCCTACTGTCATTGATGAGCGCCAACGCCCTCCTTTGCACACGGTCCAGTAGCTCCAAAATAGACTTCGAAGCCCCTGCCCATATATGGGAGTTGTATTCCATTTTCGGTCGGATGTAAGTGGTATAGATTTTAAGGAGATCAGAAGGAGTGAAGTAATTTCTACACCGTTTTAGAAAACCAAGACACTTGAATGCTTCTTTCGACACTTGAAAAACATGTTCGTTCCAACGAACATCACATTGAATTCTCATGCCCAGAACATCAAGAGTATCCGATTCCTCAATACCTATACCACCCATATATACAGATGACATAGTTGATTCCATGGCCCTATGGGTCAACATACAACATTGGGTCTTCAGCGCATTAAAATCAACCCTATTCGCCTTACCCCACTCGGAGATTGTTAAGAGGTCTTGATTGAGTGTGTCATTCATTGTCCGCCTTTTGCTCCCAACCTCCAAGAGGCTTGGCCTACAATTAAAGGAAAATGAATGACAAATGCTGCTGTCATCTGCGAAAGAGTATATAGAGTTAAAAGTTTGGCCAAGAAGGTCGTTCAGAAAGATAAGGAAAAGAGAAGGAGAAAGAACGGAACCTTGGGGTACCCCTGAATTAAGCTGAAACTCATTAGATGAGACCCCATCAATAACAACACGTATTGTTCGGTCTCTGAGAAAACTCGATATAAATCGAGAGAAGTTATTACCGACCCCAAATGCAATAAGCTTTGATATCAATGCACCGTGCCATACACGGTCGAATGCCTTGGAAATATCCAGAGCAACCACTTTACTTTCGCCAAAATTGCGAATGGATCGACTCCAGCGCTCAGAAAGTAGAGCTAGCAGGTCTCCCGTGGAACGATTTCTACGGAAGCCATACTCTCGATCATTAAGAAGTGAGTTGGCCTCTAGGCAGTTCACAAGGTGGAAATTGATCATGCTCTCCATCACCTTTGAGAGCGCAGAGCAAATTGCAATTGGACGGTAATTTTCAGGGTTATTAGCCGCACCCTTTTTAGGGATTGGCTGGACATTAGCAACCTTCCAGCAAGAGGGAAAGACTCCCGCACGATACGAAAGGCTGAAAAGGTTGGCCAATGGACTGGCTAGCGTCGAAGAGCACTGTTTCAGCACCAGTGCTGGTATACCATCCGGTCCCGGAGACTTGTTAATGTTGAGATCCGAAAGAACCTTTTTAACTGCACGTGCTCGGAAGAATATTTTAGGCATAGTACAAGATACTCTTTCGAGTTCGGGCAGTGGTTGATCGCTATCCGGCAAAAATGAATTTTTTGCAAAAAGTTCAGCTAAAAGGTTAGCCTTATCAACCGGGTCAGTGAATATTTGGTCATTCATTATAAGAGTTGGGATAGCAGAACTAGCATTATTCTTTACTCTTTTAACAAATGACCAAAAGCTCTTGCTGCCCCGAGGAGCAGAAAGAACTTTAGCACGAAGACGCTGATCGTGAAGAAACTTTTCGCGCCTTAGTACTTTGGCACATTCATTTCTCGCCTGTTTGCGTAGCAGTTCAGTGACGGAATTTTTATTTTCACGCCAAAGTCTGAATGCTTCCTCTCTGGATCTGACTGCATCTCTGCAAGTCTGGTTAAACCAAGATTTTTGATTAGGTTTAGCCGAAATGCGCTTTGATGGGATGAATAATTTCATACCAAGCACTATTATTTTTTCCACCATTGTCGCAGCAGCATCAACATTATTATCTAGGAAACAAAGTTTCCAGTTGAAATGCTTGAAGAAATCGTTGAGCTCGGCCCAACGAGCCTTTTCGTAGATGAAAACTGAGCGTTTCATAGCTGGTGTTGAAACACTGTGAAGTACAGAGTACGAAAAAGAAGCGGAAATGGTACAGTGATCCGAATTACCAAGAGGTGCAAGTATTTTCACTTCATACTTGTCAGGGTGTGAAGTTAGAAAAAGGTCGAGAGTATTCTGTCTTTGCCCTTCAATGCACGGAATGTGCGTTGGTTCATTCACTAGTTGCGCTAAGTGGTTATGCGCGGCGAAAAGCTCAACGTAACGGCCTTCGGGAGTTGTTTGACTCGAATGGTGAAGCCAAGAAGAGTTGTGAATATTAAAATCGCCGGCAACTACGATTTCGCTATTCGGGCAACTCTCTAGGATTCTAGATATGGATTCAGAAAGGGCATCGAAGCTATTATAGGTATGCTCCCTCTCTATGTTTGGGCTTCTGTAAAGAAACCCGAAATGTAAAATGTGTGACCTGATTTTGAACTTAACCCAAAGTGAGTTAAATTCTGCATCATTACAGTTATAATGTTGCTGGAACTGGTACACAACATTGTCACGAATGTACATTGCAAGGCCCCTATGGAAAGAAAAAAGGGATAGAAGGTGATAACCAGGTACATGAAAATCCTGTGGATCAGCATCCTCACTCACCTGGGTCTCACATAAGGCGAAAACATCCGGCCGATGGAAGCGAGTATGGGCATATACAGAGAAAAAATTAGTCCTCAGTCCACGTATGTTACAGAAGTCTATTCTGAATTTACCTGACATTACAAAATTAATAAAAATCCATGTCAATATTCCCAAAAAAACAATAGTACAAGTGACAAGTAATCGCTTTGCTGTTATTCGGATAGTTAGTAACCAGTGCTATGCCTTCATCACTAACATAACCAACAGCAAAACGAATACATCACCACTTGTACTATGTTAATAAAAATAAAAAGAAGTTATGGGAGGCAAAATTACCAACAACAATGACACTTGCATTGAGAAACATAAAAGCCCTTTGTGTGGTTGAATCTAACGAATTTTTTTTTGAAAATAAAAATTTGAATTTATATAAATAATTTCTAAATATTTTAGAAAAGTTTGAAAACGACAGAATTTTGGAAAATTTAAAATAAAAACTTGAAAGGAAAATTTTGTGAGAAATTCAAAGAAAACAAAAATTTTTTTTTAATAGAAAATAAAATTTGAATTTATATAAATAATTTTTAAATATTTTAGAAAAGTGTGAAAACGACAGAATTTTGGAAAATTTAAAATAAAAATTTGAAAGAAAAATTTTGTGAGAAATTCAAAGAAAACAAAAAATTTTTTTTTTTAATAGAAAATAAAATTTGAATCTATATAAATAATTTTTAAATATTTTGGAAAAGTGTGAAAATGACAGAATTTTGGAAAATTTAAAAGAAAA
This sequence comes from Cordilura impudica, assembly GCA_963682025.1. Taxonomy (NCBI): domain Eukaryota; kingdom Metazoa; phylum Arthropoda; class Insecta; order Diptera; family Scathophagidae; genus Cordilura; species Cordilura impudica. The sequence continues at coordinate 4,148,754 of OY821522.1, forward strand.
TTGTGCGAGAAATTCAAAGAAAACTAAAATTTTTAAGATTATAGAAAATAAAAATTTAAAATTGTATGAATAATTCTGCAATAATTTGAAAACGTGTGAAAAAACAGAATTTAAGAATTAAGATCTATACAAATAATTTTAAGGGAAAAGAAAAAAACTAAAGTAATTTTTACGAACTAGATTTATAATACTGGCATTTAGTGAGTTTAAAGAGAGAAGAATAATTATATTTTTGTAATATATCAAGTCAAAAGAAAAAAGCTACAATGGCTAACCCAAGTAACCTTATCAGACCTCCCATCCTTAATGTTACTAATCCTATTAATCCAAATCCAAATCCAAATCCCAATCCCAATCATATGGAGGGTGGCGCAAGACCAGTAGATTTTGACGATGTTTTGAGAATTTGTACACAGCAGTGCCAAATAGCCGTTCGTCAATTTATGAACCCAAACGCGGACATATCGGGTGTTGATCAGGGAATCGATAACGGGAATATCGCGGACTTAGACAAAATACCCGATGTAGTTCGGTGTCTTCGCGAATTTTCAGGAAATCCATCCGAGTACAGTTCTTGGAGAAAGAGTGTGGAGCGCATTTTGAGGGTTTATGATTCAATCAAGGGATCTCCTAAATATTACGGGATTTTGAGCGTTATTAGGAACAAAATTGTTGGTAATGCGGACGCCGCTCTCGAATCTTATAATGCACCACTTAACTGGGATTGCATCTCAAGATGCTTAACTTTACATTACGCGGACAAACGGGACCTAACAACGCTGGAGTACCAGATGACTACATTGGTGCAGGGCAACAACACATTCCAGGAATTTTATCAAATTGTTTACTCACATTTGTCTTTAATTATGAACAAGATTTCTAGTATGACAATGGGAAAGGAAGCATTAGACCTCTTGACCCAAACATACAGAGATAAGGCTCTGGACACTTTTGTCCGAGGTTTAAAAGGTGACTTGCCAAGGCTTCTTGGTATAAGAGAACCTACAGACCTGCCACAGATTCTCCACTTGTGTTTGAAGTTGGAGAATCAACAGTACAGAACCCAATATGCGAACGCTAATATAAATTCGAATAAGGTGAACAAATTTTCTCACCAACTGCCTCCTCAGTTACCTCCCCGGAGAAATATTCAGAATTATACCCCGACTTATACTCGACAGGCATTTAGATCACAACCATTCCGAAATACAGGTGTGCCAATGCAACCTCATGGGCAAAGTTTTCCTAACCAGTGGCCTCAACGGCAACAGAATTATCAAATGCCTCAACGTCAATTTTTTTCACCACCGAATTTTCAACCCCAAAGACCAACCGCACCCAAACCTCAAACCCAACCAGAACCCATGGACATTGACCAATACATACAGTCTAGAAGAGTGAATTATATGAACAGGCCTGCGCAGGACGATAGATTTGCAGGCAAAAGACCATTAATCACATCTGGTCAAGTCCGCCAACCGATGAAGATGCAGAGAAATTTTCATTTGGATACTGGCAACGAACGGGAAATGACTAATAGCGACTACGATTCAGATATTTTAGACTATGAAAATGAGGAACAGCTCCCACCCTTTGACGATTACATTAATGAATTAAATAGGGAAAACTTTGAAAGTGAACAGGACAATGCACAAGAGTTCGTTGACATCCATTTTTTAAGACTAACGAACTCGTCCCTCCCATATTTTCAATGTAGGACGAGTTCAGGCCAAATTCTAAAATTTCTCATTGACACTGGTTCAAATAAGAATTATATTCAACCCCAATTAGTTAAAAATCCCATCCCTAACGACGAAAACTTTTACGCAAATTCTGTAAACGGTAGAACCGAAATATCCCAACACACATTCATCAATCTGTTTCATAATAGTAAAATCAAATTTTTTCTGCTCCCAACTTTAAAGTCCTTTCACGGAATATTGGGAAATGATACCTTGAAGAAATTATCAGCTACTATTCATACCGCCGATAACTATATGATTATTCAAGGTAGAATAAAAGTTAACATAAAACAACAGCCATCCCAATCTGTGAACACTATAAATGTTCGAAATGATCACATGACAACAGAACAAAAGAAAAAACTCGGGAAAATAATTGAAAAATACGCACAATTGTTTAGTGACCCAAATGAAAGATTAACCTATACAACTTCAGTTGTTGGTGAAATACACACCAAAAATGAAGATGCCGTTTATTCAAGGTATTATCCATGTCCAATGCACCTTAAAGATGAGGTAGAAAGTCAAATCAGGGAACTATTAGATCAGGGTATTATTCGACCATCACGGTCACCCTTTAACTCTCCAATATGGATCGTGCCAAAAAAGGCCGACGCTTCTGGCAAAAAGAAATTTCGACTTGTTATCGATTATAGGAAAATCAATAGCGTGACAGTACCCGATAAATACCCGATCCCAAATATAAATGACGTTTTGCCACAATTATCTAAGAGCAAATGGTTTTCTGTAATAGATTTGAAAAGTGGTTTCCACCAGATACCACTAAGGGAAAGCGATATGCAAAAAACTGCATTCTCAGTGAACAACGGTAAATACGAGTTCACCAGATTGCCGTTCGGTTTGAAGAATGCCCCGTCCATTTTCCAAAGAGCGTTGGACGACATTTTACGGGAGCATATAGGCAAAATTTGTTTCGTCTACATAGACGACATTATTATTTTTGCGGAGGATGAAGAAAGACACTTACAGAATATGCAAATTATTTTCAAAACTCTCGAACGGGCGAACATGAAAGTCCAATTAGACAAGTGCGAGTTTCTGAAAAGCGAAGTAGAGTTTTTAGGCTTTATAATATCTGAATCTGGAATTAAGACCAATCCTAAGAGAGTAGAGGCAATCAGTAAAGTTCCGACACCGAAAACCTTAAAGGATTTGAGATCCTTTCTGGGTCTTGCTAATTTTTATAGACGATTTATAAGGGACTACGCTAAGATAGCAAAGCCCCTAACAAATCTTTTAAGAGGGGAAGGAGGACGTGCGTCTAAACATGCTTCAAGCAAAATCAAAATAAATCTTGACAGAGATGCCATTGATGCCTTTAACAAGTTGAAACAAACTCTAATATCAGAGGATGTTCTCTTGGCCTATTCCGACTTTAATAAGGAATTTCATTTGACGACGGACGCTTCTAACCATGCACTTGGAGCAGTTCTGTCCCAAGACGACCGACCAATTGTATTCCTGTCCAAAACTCTACAAAAATCAGAGGAACACTACGCGACAAATGAAAAAGAAATGTTTGCGATAGTGTGGGCCTTGAAGTCATTACGGAACTACCTCTATGGTTCGGCAAAGATAAAGATTTTTACGGACCATCTTCCTTTAACTTATACTCTGAATAATAAAAACTCCAATCACAAACTCAAAAGATGGAAGGCATTCTTAGAGGACTTTAAATACGAATTGATTTATAAACCCGGTAGCACCAATGTCGTAGCCGATGCTTTGTCAAGACCTCCAAACGAAGTTGCACACATAAATTCTATGACTGCAACGCAACATAGCGACGAGAGCTCATCTCAAAATTTAATTCAATTTACAAATGTCCCTCTGAACGTCTACAAAAACCAAATAATTATCTCTTCTGACAATGATACACGATCGTATAAATTTGAGATAGTCTTTCCAACGTATCATAGACACACGATTGTAGAACCGGACACCTCCACTGAAATCTTAAAGAATATTCTAAAAACATATTTAAATCCGTCCGTAATTAATTGCATCAAGACAACCGATAATATTCTCGGCAAACTTCAAGAAATATTCCGGGAGAATTTTAGTCGGTACAAGGTAAGATACACCAGGACCATGGTAACCGACCTTCGGGATGAGGAAGACCAAGAAAAAGTGATCATTGGGGAACACAATAGGGCACATAGAAATAGCGAAGAGAATAAGAAACAAATCTTGACTAAATATTACTTTCCACAGATGAGCGCAAAAATACGACGACTGACGGGGATATGTAAAATATGCAAGGAGAATAAATACGAACGCCATCCGAACAAGATCACTCTAAGTGAAACGCCCATTCCGCAATATCCTGGACAGATCGTCCACATAGATATTTACATTACGGATAAGAATCTCGTACTAACAGCTATCGATAAATTTTCTAAGTACGTTCAAGCAAGATTGCTAAAATCGCGAGCTACTGCTGATATAAAACAACCCCTTTGTGAGATTCTACTATCATTCGGTATGCCCGAGATTGTCATAATGGACAACGAAAAATCCTTTAATTCAGCAGCAATTACCTTCATGCTGGAAAATCAATACAATATCAAAATATTCAAAATTCCCCCATACTCGAGTACTGTAAATGGACAGATCGAAAGAGTCCATTCTACGCTATCAGAAATAATGCGATGTTTAAAGTCAGAAAACGCTCACTCCACATTCTCTGAACTTCTATACAGGTCCCTATATGAATATAACAATTCCATACATTCCACAATTCACAGGAAGCCAGCGGATGCATTTTTTGGAAAAAAATTGTTTGCAGACCCTCGTGAATTGGAAAGGGACAGACTGGAAATAATTAAGAACATAAAGGATAAACAGATGACGGACCTTGAATTTCTGAATAAAAATAGGAAAACCTCGATAGATTATAAAATAGGACAGAAAATTTTCGTGAAACGAAACAGACGGTTAGGGACTAAACTGAGCAAAACATACACCGAAGAAATAGTTAAGGAAAATAAAAACTCGGTAGTCATAACTGAATCGGGTAGGACTATTCATAAGAACAATATAAGGAACTAATAACTACCATTCATTACAGGGTAGTACTCGCTTCAGCGGGAGCAGAGGTAAAGATTCTCGATTACACCAATTCCCAAATTGTCACGATTAATATTGGCTACGCTAGACTTCAAACTGGAACATTCAAACTCGTACACGTTATCGAAACCGAAGATTATCAGGAATTGATAGACAAATTACAACTTTCCATACAGCGTAACATCAGTCAATCACATCCCCTATATCCTTTCCTCTCATATGAAATAACTCAACTTCAAAGCCATTTGAACAGATTAAAACCGAGAATTAAAAGGTCGCTAAACTTTATTGGGTCAGCATGGAAGTGGATTGCTGGGAACCCAGACCATAATGATTTCGAGATTGTTGAACAGAAAATTAACAATGTATTACAAAACAATAATCATCAAGTAATAGTCAATAAGTTATCCATTGAAAGAATAGATGAGTTGACCAAAACTACAAATGAAATAATTAAAACTATTAGAAGCAATGAAATAGTTAAAGAAGCTTTCGTTACAAGACTTAAATATAAAATTGATACATTAAAAGAAGAATTATTGAACATCCAATATGCCATACATTGGGCAAAAGTGGGAGTAGTAAACTCATTTATTCTATCAAATTCTGAAGTAAATATTGTAAAAGAGATATTCGAAAGGGAATCTATACCATATGTAAATCTTGAAGAAGTGTTTGAATTTTCAGAGGTTAAAATTGCCTCTAGCAATAATTCGTTAATTTATATCTTAGACATACCAACAGCTAATGATAATTATTGTTCTAATATACTAATTAAACCGACAAAGTTCGGTAAATTTGTTAATAAAATTGATTACTCAAATGTACTAAAATGCAATAATACAATATTGAACATAGAAGAAAAATGTAAAACTTATAATAAATTAACTATATGTAAAATGCAAAATGTTAAAAAAATTGAAAATGACACATGCCTAGCAAATCTTTTAAATAGTCGCACATCCAACTGCACTCTCACAAACAATGAAGATATTCCTACTGTAGAAGAAATTTTCCCAGGAACCTTGTTAATAAACCAATTTAATGGTACTATCATCATTGATAGTGAACCACAAATTTTAACTGGAACCTTCATCTTACAATATAGTAATGCTTCAATAACGATTTTAAATAAAACTTACAATTATTTGCAAACCGTTCATGTTCAGCCTTTACCGGCCGTACTTCAACCGAGACTTCCCGGTGCATATATTGAAACCAAGGTAACATTAGAAACCCTTAAGGAATTGCACATGAACAATACTAAAGCTATTAATCTATTAGATATTAAAAATAAATTAGTTTCTGCCACTAACTTACTACTATATTTTATAATAGCCCTTGTAATTATCTTATTGAATAAGATACGAAAACATAGGAAAGAAGTTATTACCCCTCTATCCTCACATTCACCCATTATTGAGTCACCTCCACGGATGATAGTAACAACAAGAGAAGTACCCAGAATCTCCCAGATTCCATATTTCTAAATCGATCGAGCACGCTCTCATTTTAGCGGGGAAGAGTTAACAACAAATTCGTTGTCAACTGAATAAAAAAAAACTACTTGTTTGCAGTATTCGAAGCAGACAAAATTCCAAAGAATTATTTTGTTTGCTGCGGATGTGGTGGCTTGTCATACTTACGTTTTTGCAGTGTCAATAGTTTTAAGTAAAACTTTATAAGAAATAAAAATTAAGTTTAGTTTCAGTTTGGTTTTTGGTTTTAAATAAAGCAGTTGTAATAAAAAGTAAAAATGTTTTTTATTTATTAAACGTAAAAATAATTAATTTGTATTATCTTAGGATAGTTTATTATCTGTTTTTCCATAATAATAAAACACATGTGAGAAACTGATGTTATCATTAGAAAGGTTTAGGATTACATACATATATATTACCTAAGGATAGTTTATTATCTGTTTTTCCATAATAATAAAACACATGTGTGAAACTGATGTTATCACTAGAAAGACCAGCTTGTGTGAGGCGCAGGTATAAATGTTAGTTCTAGATAAGTTTTAAGATTTTTACATTTAGCTCTTAAGGATTTTAATTTTAATAAAATATTCAGTATCTTACAAATATTCAAAACGTGCGTATTGTTTAATTCGTCTAAATAATATTCACATTGTGGTCCTTCGAAAAGTGAGTGAATCGGTATCGGGTATTAAGACATATTTTGAAAATTTAAATTCAGTGAAATAAAAATATATCCTTGATTCAATTTAAAAAAGAAGATAACGAAGTAAAAATATATCAACAATAATGGTCAGAAAGGAAAAGGCTATGGAACAATTGAAAAATTTGGCAGAGAAAATATGTAGCCTCCGACCAAAAATAGATGTCCCAGAGATGCGCAAAGTGAAGATGGAATCATATAGTGCTCAGTTAGAGGAGGCGTGGAACACATATAAATTCGTCCACGCAAGTATACTACAAAAATATGCAGAGGACGGGGAATTGGAGTCCCTGTACGCTACAACTGAAAAGCAGTATAGTATGCTAAGCGCACTAATTGATACCTTCCGGGATGCGGCGAAGTCACAAGGGGCATCGCATATTGAAAGCTCTAAAATAGAGCAAAAGGAAGAAGATAAGGAACGCGGAGAAAATCTGCAACGCTCTAAAGGGGAGCAAAATCCTAGTGCAGAAGATAGCACAACTACAGTTGAAAGAAAAAAGGCGCGGTTTTATCAGCTTACAAATGAGTTGGAGGCAAAATTAGAGCAGCTAAGTGGAACATTAAGTTCTTTGTCCGGAAGTGTGATACAAGCAAGAAGAAACTTTATTGAAAGAAAATTTAACGCTATACAAAAAATAATGGATGGTTTGGATTCTGACCCATTATATGATCTAATTGTAGATGATTTCGATATCATAGAAAATGAATACGAAGCTATGATAGAGAAAATGGCAAACAGATCGGATGAATTAAAAGAAAATACAAAGGAATCCAATACAAAATTGGAAGATGTAAAAATTCCACATTTTAATGGCAATATAAGTGATTGGCCAGCATTCCACGATCTATTTCGGCAATTAGTGGATGCAAAAAAATCTCTACCTAACGTAGAGAAATTATACAGGTTGAAAAGTATTGTTCATGGCGAAGCTGGTAGGATGATACAACATCTAAAAATAACAGATGATAATTATGAAGCAGCGTGGACAATTCTGAAGCAGCGTTATGAGAACAAAAGGTTGTTATTTACAAATCTGGCTGACAAACTACTGGACCAACCAAGTATTAACACACAAGGCGCAACTGGTATCAAACAGCTTTTGGATACTACAACAGAATGTCTTCAAGCACTAAAAGCGATGGGTATTTCACTAAAAGATGCTGATCCCTTCATTGCTAGAATAGTAATAAGAAAACTTGATAGAGAAGGATTAGTGTGGTATGAGCAAAGTGTACAAAGAACTAAAGAAATCCAGAATCTGCAAGATGTTATGAATTTTTTGGAACAACAATATTTGGCTCAACAGGCACTGAAATGTAAGAGAAATAGTGGTCCAATTAAGGTTCCAATGAAATATAGCAACACGTTCCAAACATCAGAAGTAAGTTGTCGATACTGCTCGCTAACTGGTCATTATGTAGAAGATTGTAAAAAATTTATAGACCAGCCCCTATTGTCCAGAAAAAACTGGGTGAAGAAAGAAAATCTTTGTGAAATATGTATGTCTCACAAATCATATAAGAAATGCTTCAAATATAAATCCAGCTGCAATAAGTGTGGAAGAAAACATCACACTCTGTTACATTATGCAGAATTTGAAAAAAAGAAGCCTGAACAGCAGCAAATAAACCAAAAGACAGCAAATTATGTTACGAAAGAATACTCATCAGTAACATTGTTAGCAACAGCACAAGTAATAATTAAATCTGGCTTAGGAGAACCAATAATACTAAGGGCTTTAATTGATCAAGGCTCACAGAGGACATCAATTTCAGAAGAAGCGGCTCAAATATTGCAGCTTCCAAAACATAAGGTAAAAACAGAGCTAGTTGGGTTAGGAAATACTGTAGTTGGCGTCTCAAAAGCAACAATAGATGTATCAATTCAACCAAGGTTCAATAGTAATGCTGTTCATCACACAAATGCCTTAGTATTGAAAGACTTAGCATCAGCTCAACCTGAAAAAACGTTTAAGGAAGAGAGAGAAGAATGGAGAAACTATTGTTTAGCTGATCCCAGTTTCAACAGATCCGACAGAATTGATGTAGTAATTGGCGCAGATTTGTTCAACGAAATAATCCAGCCTGGTATAGTAAAGCGGGGTAGAATAGTTGCTCAAGAAACAACACTGGGTTGGATCCTGTCAGGTGTACTTAATTTTCCAGTATCTTCAAATAAGGTGATGATAGCTACTACAAAAGGAATTGAGCGCTTTTGGGAGATAGAAGAAATTTCTGGGGAAACAGAAGCCAATGAAACAAACGATGGTTGTGAAACCCTTTTTCAAACAACAACACGCTTGGACGAAAACAATAGATTGGTCGTCAGGCTACCGTTCAAAGATGATCGAGTACTTGGAGATTCTAGGAAAATGGCGGCAGCTCGCTTGCTAAGTTTGGAGAAGAAATTAAAGTTGAACACGAATCTGAAATCCGAGTATCATAAGTTCATGCGAGATTACCTGAAGATGGGCCATATGGAGAAGGTTAAACAACAGAATGCTGGTAACTATTATATGCCTCATCAAGCAGTCGTAAGAAATGATAACTCCACAACAAAATTAAGAGTGGTGTTTGATGCTTCGGCAAAATCAGGCAACGGTCATAGTCTCAATGATATTCTACACACGGGGCCGAAGTTACAACATGACATCTTTGAAATATTGGTTAACTGGAGGTTGTGGAAGTATGTGATTACAGCCGATGTCGAGAAAATGTTCCGTCAAGTGATGGTAGCTGAAGAAGATCAACCGTATCAAATGATATTATGGCGAAGTGATGTTAAAAAACCTATAGAAGAATATAAGCTCAAAACCATTACATATGGAACAGCTTGTGCACCATTTTTGGCAAAAAGATCTTTGCTCGAAATTGCAAATGAATGCCAAAAAACAAATCCTAGAGTACACAGAATCATAAAAAACAACTTTTATATGGATGACCTGATGGCTGGAGCTGACACCAAGGAAGATTGCAGGGATATCCAAATTGAGGTAAATAATCAACTTCTTAAGTTCGGGTTCGTACTAAGAAAATGGCTTTCAAATGAAAAAGAAATATTGGGGCAAATTATTGATTTAAGCAACAATAAAATTGTCCAGATAAAGGAAGGAGAAGCTATTAAAACCTTGGGAGTGCAATGGGAACCAGAAACTGATAATTTTACATTTTATTTTAAAAATATTGATCAAACGATCTTAACGAAGAGGTTGGCGTTATCTACATTGGCAAAAATATTTGACCCACTTGGATGGCTAGCACCGATAACAACGCTGGCGAAGTTATACATTCAAAAGTTATGGTTACTGGAGTTAGAATGGGATGCCAAGCTCTCTGAGGAACTATGTAAAGAATGGGAAAAGATTCTAAAAAATATATCTAAAATCGGCCAGGTGAAGATCCCTAGATGGCTTTATACAACGGAGAGGTCTAAATGGCAGTTACATGGTTTTGCAGATGCGTCAGGTAAAGCCTATGCAGCGGTAGTATACGCTAAGGTCGGACATAATATAACGTTAATAGCATCAAAAGGTAAGGTGAATCCTATCAAAAACAGGAAAACATTACCCAAGTTAGAACTATGTGCTGCGCATCACCTAGCTAAATTAATAAACAAAATTGTGCTGTTAATTCAACGAGATGTTAAAATATATGCGTGGAGTGACTCAACAATTGCTTTGGCATGGGTTAACAACAAAGAAAGATCGAAAGACAAATTCATTAGAACGAGAGTCAATGAAATACAAAACCTTATTCCGTTAGCAAAGTGGTCCCATGTACGAACTAAGGACAACCCAGCAGATGCCGCATCAAGAGGAATGGTACCAGAAAAACTAGTTGAAAACTATTTGTGGTGGAATGGTCCCACATGGCTAAAAGAAAATGAAGAAAATTGGCCGAAGCAAGTTACAACAGTATTATTTAGTGCAGCAACATATGTCAATGGAGAAACGAACTTCATAGACGAGTTGATCCGAAGGGTGTCCAATTACAGCAAATTAATAAAGGTAATGGCTTATGTTATAAGATTTATTAGCAAGCTAAGAAGATGTAAAACAGCCACTCATTTATCATCTGATGAAATAAATGATGCAAGAACGGTACTTATTCGAAATGTACAACTGCGGCTATTTCCAGAAGAAATTTCATTGCTAAAGAATAATAAAGAGATACCAACAAGAAATAAAATTTGCAGTCTCAATCCGTTTCTAGACGACAACAAAATTCTGCGAGTGGGTGGTAGGTTGCTCAACTCAGGTCTAACATATAGCAGGAAGCATCCAATATTATTGACAACCTGTCAATTTACAGAGCTGATGATAAATTATATTCATATTACCACGTTACATGGTGGGGTACAAATAATGGAGTCAACTATAAGAAAATCGTTTTGGGTCGTCGGTGCAAAGAATAGCATAAAGAAGTGCATACGAAGCTGTGTAAGGTGCCAAAGATATCAACACAAGACTATGGTCCAAATAATGGGACAATTGCCGGAAAGTAGAGTTGGAATTGCTCATCCCTTTATGAAAACTGGAGTAGACTATGCCGGTCCAATTCAAATGCGAGTATCGAGAGGAAGAGGCCAAAAATCTTATAAAGGTTATATTGCAGTGTTTGTCTGCATGGTAACGAAAGCTGTTCATCTAGAACCTGTAAGTGAACTATCAACAGAGGCATTTATGGCAGCACTAAGAAGATTTTTTGCAAGAAGGGGGAAAAGTTCACATATTTACTCTGATAATGGAACCAATTTTATCGGGGCGGCCAGAAGAATTGATAAAGAATACGCAGATGCTTTAAAAAACAACTCAGAAGTAGCGGCAGTATTAGCATGTGAAAATATAACTTGGCACTTTATTCCCCCGGGAGCTCCTCACTTCGGAGGAATTTGGGAGGCTGCAGTGAAATCGGTGAAGCATCATTTGCGGCGAGTTGTAGGTGAAGCAAAATTAACATTTGAAGAGATGGCGACGTTATTATCGCAGGTGGAAAGTGTCTTAAATTCACGGCCATTATGTGAACTGAAAGGAAACGTAGAAGATATAGATGTATTGACACCAGGTCATTTTCTTGTTGGAAGACCATTGCTCGATATGCCAGAAAGAGGAAATGAGCTTAAAAGAGTGAGTTCACTAAATAGGTGGAAACTTTTACAAAAAATGAAGCGAGATTTCTGGTACCAGTGGAAAGATGAGTACTTAAGTACTTTACAGCAAAGGAGAAAATGGAAGCACCCTCTACCCAATATCAAAATAGATGACTTGGTGCTAATAAAAGATGAAAACGCTTCTCCAGCAAGGTGGCCTTTAGGCAGGGTTATTGAGACTCATCCTGGTACTGATGGCAAGGTACGTGTAGTAACAATGAAAGTTCAACAAGGGGTTCTCAAGAGACCAATAGCCAAGATTTGTCCACTGGGAACGATGATAGATACTGACGAGGAGGTGCAGCGCTCTAATGCATACTACACCAAAACGAATATAATGGAGAGCAACAATTTCAACATATCTAAAATAATGTTGGTGATGTTAATGCTACTGTTCGGTACAGTGGCGAGTTCTAATCAAACAGGTGGAACCAAAATAACAGCATTTAATGACCAAACAGCAATATATTTGGATAATCTGGGTACGATCGACGTAACTACATCTAGCTGGAATCTAGTGGTTTATTACGACCTAAAACCATACATAACTTCATTCGAACAAGTGGAAAAGTTAACTACCACAAGCAGCCTCATTTGTGGTAAAATTGGAGAATTTGGAGAGCAGTGTCAAAATACATTAAAACGATTGAAAGGCCGAACTGAAGCAGTGGGACAGTCTAACCAACTATTTTTCCTAAATAAAAAGAATCGATTGAAAAGAGGAATCAATACTATTGGCTCAATTTACCACTTGTTATTTGGATTAATGGATAATGACGACCGCGAAAATATGGAGCATAACCTGAAAAATTTGGTAGATAATCAATACAGCCTCAAAGAGTTAGTGGAAAAGCAAACGTCCGTAGTAGATTCTACTTCGAATCTCTTCATTAAATCTTTAGATGAAGTAAACTCAGACTACACCATACTCCAGATAAGAATAGACAATATTACAAAGTTAGTACAAGAAAATATGTTCATTTACAAGGAGTCGATTAAGTTTTTTGGGATTGCTAGGGAAATAGAAGCTCAACTAGAAGAAGTCGAGCGAACGCAGTCCTACATTATACGGTTACTCATGGATATTAACCATGGGAAACTTAGTCCTGATCTGTTAAAGCCAGCCCAGCTTAGTCAAGAAATGGCTAAAATAAAAGAATGGTTGCCGGAAAAGTTAAGGTTGCCAGGCGTACAGAAGAATCAACTACCAATAATTTTCAAATTGATGAAGGCGAAAGCGAATATTCTGGAAAATAAATTAATAATTAATACTAACATTCCTTTAATATCTTCCAAAGCATCCAATATTTTCAGAGTGATTCCTATTCCAATTCAACTATTCAACAGTTTGGTGAGGGCGTCTATTGCAAATCCATATTTGGTGTACAGCTATGACAATGACGTATATCATATGATGTCCGAATTGGAGTTTCATCAATGCAAAGAGGTCGGTGATAAGCATTTACTGTGCGAGGGAAACTGGGCCTGGCAAGATGCAAATAATAATTTTTGTGAGATTGCACCATTAAAACCGCATAGAGACGTTAAATGCCGTTACATTGAGGTCAACAGTCAGCACGCATGGGTAAACTTAAGCAACAAGCAAATGTGGCTCTTCAAGGCCATGGAGAATGCGACTCTGCATGTATTCTGTGAAGCGAACAGCCAAGAATTAGTCCCACTACCAAAACAAGGGATAATCTCATTGGCAACAGGTTGCTCTGGGAGAGTAGGAAAAACTATATTACCAGCTAGCACTGAAACAACTGAAAAGATTGAAGGCAGCTTTGGCACATATCTGACCAACGAAATAAGCTATAATGAGACTGAACTAATAAAGCCGCTGGGTTCTATGTTAATGGATCACTCAGCTGAAATTAATTCCCTCAAAGAAGAAATAAAGAAACTGAGAGCAACGGATATTCATCTGAAGGGGCTTAATTTCCATCATGCATCTGGGCACCTCTCATTAATATTAATAATCATATGTATTATTTTATTCATTAGCTTTATATTAAGGAAGGTTATTTTAAGGAATAGAGCTGGTATGATTATAGTTCGCCGGCCGCAGAATGTTCAAATATGAACATGGGTTCTATTATTAGCCTGCGTTTCACACAACGTGATAGTTTTATGTATATTGTTTAATGATTAAAAAAACCCTAAATTTTAATGATCGCATATGTATTATCTTAGGATAGTTTATTATCTGTTTTTCCATAATAATAAAACACATGTGAGAAACTGATGTTATCATTAGAAAGGTTTAGGATTACATACATATATATTACCTAAGGATAGTTTATTATCTGTTTTTCCATAATAATAAAACACATGTGTGAAACTGATGTTATCACTAGAAAGACCAGCTTGTGTGAGGCGAACGTATAAATGTTAGTTCTAGATAAGTTTTAAGATTTTTACATTTAGCTCTTAAGGATTTTAATTTTAATAAAATATTCAGTATCTTACAAATATTCAAAACGTGCGTATTGTTTAATTCGTCTAAATAATATTCACAAAGGCACTTATTATTTTTTTATTATTTTTAAAGTAAGCGATGATTTTTTGTAGGTAGCGTTTGCTTATTACAATTTATTACATCTTAATTATTTTAAGAATCAAAATGGCCAAACAAAAAAATTTAAATCTATCGGAAAAAACTAAGATCGATTTTTACCGTTCTGAAGGATATTCTAACCGCGCAATAGCTGAAACAAATTGGACGAAGCCCAACAGTTGTCGATAATTACATCAAGGACACCGAATGGTATGGACAAAATTTTAAAGGGTTTCATTGTCTTTATCTACGTATGAGAAAAGAAAAATCATTAGAATTGCTTTTAATTCTGCGTTATCCTTGTCAAAAATAAGAGCTCAAGCTGGAGTGCAAGCGAGTAAGTCATCAGTACGCAGAGTAATTAAGAGCTGTGAGTGTCTTAAATACCTGAAATAACAAAAAAAGGTACATGGTATGGGATGTGCAGCAAAGAGGTCATGTAAATGACTGGAGAACCGTTGTATTTACGGATGAGAAGTTTAATTTGGATGGGCCTGATGGCTACAACTATTATTTCCATGATCTGCGCAAGGAAAAGCGATTTTTGAACAGACATCACAACCGAGAGGGCGGCGTTATGGTGTAGGGTGCCATTACGTACTATGGCACCATCGATCTTGAATTTCAAAGTGCAAAAATGACTGGTGCAATAGCCGACATCGCAAAAGTTTATCTGTGTGAACAATTAGATGATCAGTACGATCAGCTCTAATAACTGAAGATGGTGATGAAATGCTGGTGTTGCACACTATTATCCGCTCAGGATTTCGACTCGCAGCAGACATTCAATTATGAGCATTGTAAATTGTAGTTGTGGCATAGGAGTTTCACCTCCTTCTTTATTCAATAAGCAATGGAATTTCCAAGCATTTACCATAGGTGCGTCTAAAGCATTCGTAATGACCGGCCAGTACCATTTTTTGCCTCTTATGCGATAACTGTAAATTTTTTTCCCTCATGCATTTATTTATTGGATCTTCACATACTGAACTAGCAATAATTATTCAAATCTTAGAACTAAATCCAGCCGGTGCCAGAAAAAATTTAATGTTTCTACATAAATTCGAAATAAATAAATATTCATTAACTTAAATAACCTCAAGCATTTATTATGAGATCAGCAGTCTCTCTCTTTCTTAGGCGTTGGTGGTTGCGATTGTTGAGAAGATCACGTACTAACAGATTCAGGTGAGTTTCTAGTTTTTTCAAATAGCTTGAACAGTTTTTCATAATTTCGACTTTAACTAGGGGTACGTTTAGGATCTTATTTTGGCATCTTTGTATTATCTCTATATTAGAAGCTGAAGCGGTTCCCCATAACTGTATACCGTAGCACCAAATGGGTTTCATGATTGAATTATATATCAATAACTTGCAATCAAGACAACTTTGAATTTCTGCCAATTGCCACGTAAGTTGAACCAATTTTAATTTTATTTGTGTTAATTTAAGGTGGCGGTCAATATGAAGTTCCAAATATTTTACATCAGAATGTTGCGGTATTTGCTGATTGTTTATTCGGATTTGGGGGCATGTTTCTCTTCTGAGCGTAAAAGTAACGTGGAATATTTCTTCATTTATTTTTATTTTCCACCTGTGTAACCAGTACTCCAATTGAAAAACATGGCATTGTAAAAGTGTAAATGCTGTTGAGTGGTCCTCATGAATACTCAAAATTTCCATGTCATCTGCAAAGGTTGAAGTAATCGTGTTTTCATTATTTGGCATGTTCGCTATATAACGGATGTATAGGAGTAGACCCAGAATACTGCCCTGTGGAACACCAGCTTTTATATCCTGAGGGGGGCTTGCTTGCTCTCCTTTATTGAGAATTTCCTATTAATTACACAAGGGAACAAAATTGAACTTTTTTTGTGTTGATTTGAAATTTATAGCAAATTTTTACTAATTTGAGGTCGCTGATTTCAAATCTGCACTTGGTTTTTTTCTATCAGCTCGACTTTTCGAGATATACCGTTATGTTCAAAATTAAGGCACTTCCGCTACATATATTGGAATAACTTGAAAACGGTTCACCATATTAAATTAAAAAAAAAATCCGAAACTCGCAAACAATATTCTCTTAAAGCCGTGCTTACTTTGTTTTTAAATTTTCCAAGTAGTTTTAGAGATATCGTTCAAGTTTTGAAAAAAAAAATTAAAATTTTTTAAAAAAAAACATTTTTTTTGTTCTTTAAAAATTCCTAAAAAATAAAAATGGGACAGTTTTGGTCTACAAACAGTTAGTTAAATATATTTCGAATAAAACGAGCTTTATTTCATTGCAACCGGTGCACAACTTTTGATTTTGTTCACGATTTACTGAATTGATATAAATCGCGATTTCCATACAAAAATAACATTTTCTAATGTGTAAGTGTTTGTATGTAATAAGTTAGTTTTTTATGATTCTAAGAATTAAAAAAATTAAGTAATAAAAAAAGATTATTTCATTTTTATGGTCAGCTATACTTTTTAATTTAACACAAAAAGAGAATTTTAAAGAAAAATAAAAAATTTGAATACACAAATATTACAATGTAATTACAACTCATCGAAAAATTTTCTTTTATAAGATTTTCTTAAATAACCTTGTTTAGAGGGATTTGTTTTAATGCTCCAGCAATAGTCCGCCATCATATGCTTATCCCAGTGACCCTGGTACCGCTCCTCTATAGTGCGGATATCTTGATGGAAACGTTCACCTTGTTCTTCACTGAAGTCTCCAAGATTTTCAGGGAAACAATCCAAATGACTGTGTAGGTAGTACACCTTAATGCTCATATTACAACCAAGCTGCTTGAAATGTGACAACATGTTATCCACGTGGTCCGAATAGTGCTCACCCTTTTTGTTTCCCAGGAAATTGCGCACTATCCAAACAAATTCATTCCAAGCATTTCTTTCAATATCTGTCATGGAATTACTAAAATTTTCATCATTGATTAATTTTTTGATTTGAGGGCCATCAAAAATGCCAGCTTTCAGTTTCTCCGAACTCAAATTGTTGAACTTTTTACTGATATATCTAAAACAATCACCGTCCTTGTTGAGAGCTTTGACAAATTGTTTCATAAGTCCTAGCTTGATATGGAGAGGTGGCAGTATTATGCGATCCCTGGGCACAAGTGGTTGATTAACTATATTGTGGTTTCCTGGAACCATAGCTTCCCTCGAAGGCCAGTCTTTCTTACTCCAGTGTTCAGATCTGGCTCTGCTATCCCATAAACAAATGAAACACGGATATTTTGTGTAGCTACCTTGTTGGCCTAGAAGAAAATTCACCATTTTTAGATCCACACAAATTAGCCAGCGGTGTTCGTTGTACTTTATTTTATTTATAACTGAGGCAATTGTAGAATATTCTTCTTTAGCTTTAGTTGAATGTGCAATGGGCAACGAACCCAATTATTAGGAATCCAGTACTTGTCACGGGTTTCCATGGTAAATCCGAAGTAGTCAAAATAAATTTTTTTAATAAAATCTGACACACTTTTTCTATTTTTTATAAACGTGTATTCGCCACATATGTTACAAAAATAGTTGGGATTGATTTTACAGGTGTTTCTTGACGTAGCCATTGCACAATTTTGAAGTATATATCAAAGTAACACAATTTTCAATAAATAACACACGGGAACAAAATTGAACTTTTTTGTGTTGACTGATTAAATGTTCAATGTAAAATGATTTATATTTTTTGTCGTTATACTTTTCGCTTTCGTAAACACTTGTTGAATGAGAAAAATTGGTTGAATGAACCCATATAAATACTTAGTAGTTTTTTACTGAAGTACCAAAAAAAATTATATCCACAATTTTATTGACAGTCACTTATGAATGAACACATGTGTTCAGGGGAATTCCTTTAAAAAATCATCCGTTACCAACGGTAAACCACACATCAATAAAAACAAGTGGACTTTTCTTTTTTCTCTTTAATTGACTGTGAACTGACTAGGTGTCATAAAGGGACAATAAAATTTATAGGCGTTATGAGTTTGCTACCGCAACCATAAAAATGAAATAATCTTTTTT
Organism: Cordilura impudica; assembly: GCA_963682025.1. Taxonomy (NCBI): domain Eukaryota; kingdom Metazoa; phylum Arthropoda; class Insecta; order Diptera; family Scathophagidae; genus Cordilura; species Cordilura impudica. Next base: position 4,167,517 of record OY821522.1, read on the forward strand.
TATTACTTAATTTTTTTAATTCTTAGAATCATAAAAAACTAACTTATTACATACAAACACTTACACATTAGAAAATGTTATTTTTGTATGGAAATCGCGATTTATATCAATTCAGTAAATCGTGAACAAAATCAAAAGTTGTGCACCGATTGCAATGAAATAAAGCTCATTTTATTCGAAATATATTTAACTAACTGTTTGTAGACCAAAACTGTGATTTTTGTCCCATTTTTATTTTGTAGGAATTTTTAAAGAACAAAAAAAATGTTTTTTTAAAAAAAATTTTAATTTTTTTTTCAAAACTTGAACGATATCTCTAAAACTACTTGGAAAATTTAAAAACAAAGTAAGCACGGCTTTAAGAGAATATTGTTTGCGAGTTTCGGATTTTTTTTTTAATTTAATATGGTGAACCGTTTTCAAGTTATTCCAATATATGTAGCGGAAGTGCCTTAATTTTGAACATAACGGTATATCTCGAAAAGTCGAGCTGATAGAAAAAAACCAAGGGCAGATTTGGATTCAGCGTCCCAAATAACCTTAAAAACAATATTCAGTTCTTAATCAACAGAACCATTGTTCCCTTGTGTTATATAGCTTTCCATTAGTTTATGAACGTTTTGGGGCAGCAACGTTTTAATTTCCTAGAGTAGACCCTCGTGCCAAACCTTATCGAAAGCTTGAGAAACGTCAATAAAGAGAGCAGAGCAGTACTTTTTTCTTCAAAGGCTTTCTTACGGCACTTACTAACCTATGGACTCGCTCAATGGTGCTGTGTCTTCGCCTAAATCTGAATTGATGTGCTAGGATGACGTTATTTTGATCTACAGTAAGCTTATTTGCTAGTATTTTCTCGAACAATTTTGACCGATTTGACAATAAACTGATTGGCCTGTACGAATCGACCTTTGTGTGATCTTTACCTGGCTTGGGTACCATGGTATCGAGCGAAACCTTCCATTCTGAGGGATAATATTCAAGGCGTAATATAGCGTTAAATATAAAAAGAATTATTCTCAATGCTATTCTGGGTAACTCTAAAAGCATTTTATTACTGATCCCATCGATGCCCGATGCTTTTTTTGGGTCAAGATCAGAACTGGCCTTTTCAACCTCTCTAATCTCAAATCGAAGTGACATTGCACTGTCTGGTTTATTACTGGTGGTAACTCAATTATTGCACTAGTAGTTATATTCGGAGTAAAAACTTTTTTCAAATGTTCTACAAATAGATTACCTTTTGCTATATCATTTCTAGCCCAGCCTCCGTTTTGCATTCTTAATGGTGGTTTATCGGATTTAATTTTTCAAGATATCTGTTTAATTTATCATGTCTCTGGGTTTCAAGCAACTTTCTTAAATTTGATGTACATGCTTTCAATTGCTGCTTAAGTTGAGGAGATCTGTACAGTTTCCACTCTCTTCGAATTCTTCTTTTTTCATTTAATAGCCGCTCGACATCTACCGAACAAGTTCTATACTGCCCTCTGTGTCGGGGGGTTTCGCAGCAAGTTGAGAAGACATTTTGAGGTTTTGTTCAAAGTTAACGATAGCCAGGTCAATATCATCTGGTGTTCTTAGTGGCAACCTATCCGTACAATGGGAACTGAGAAACTTTCTATACTTTAACCAATCTATAATACTTGTTGGCGCTATATTACCATTCGGGGGCACAATTTCTCGCGGGTGGGTTAGAAATACTAACAATAAGTGGTGTGTGATCTGATAAGAGTTCCAATGAATGATGAGAGTTCCCAGAATGTATGCTTGGCATTGTAATTGCCAGCAGCAATAAAACAAGGGCCAAGTGATCCAAAAAATCTTTTGTATTGACTTTCCGTTAAAGAAAATCTTGGTGGATGATATATTGATGAGATAACTAAATTGTTATCAAATTCCTCAAAGCAGATTGTAGAATGGGTGAGCCACCACATGCTTTGCCTCTGGGATCTTTTGTATCATATAAAATATATCCTCGCAATGAGAATTGACTCCTAGAAGTCAAATGAGTTTCAGAGACAAGCAATATATCAATTTGCTCGTCTTTTAGGAAATAGGCAGGTTCTTCTTTATTTTGGCTTAGCGTTAGTAAAATTATTTATTATTTGAACAAGTGTGTCGAGTGTTGTTTCCAATTTACTTGTGTTTTGATTCGAGGGATCGATTCGTGGATTTGAAACATTGACTTTGAGAGCATAGCACATTTGAGTATGATTCAAAATACTGCGAATGAACTGGATTCTGTGGTTGGTTTCGGGAGGCCGTTATGTTAGCGTATGATTGCGCGTTGGTAGTTACATGTACGGGTGAGACATATTTTTTAATTTTCATTTCGCTAAAAATTGCTGAATAAACTGGGCACCCCCGGTAGTTACCTGTGTGATTTTTACCGTAATTGCTACATTTTTTTAACTTTTCGTCATTTTTTGATTTGTCACACTCACTGGTATTGTGTAGCTCACCATACACAATACATACTGGTGGAAGCTTGCAGTATGCCCGAATTCCTGGCACTTAAAACATTGAATCGGTGTTTTCCTCTTATGCGGTTGTTCAACAGTAGTTTTCCTATGTAACAGGTATCTTACGTTGTAGATAGGTTGCACTTGGTTTTTTTTTAATTGAATGTCGCCGGGTTGAAATTCCAGGTGGAAAAGAGGTTGTGTGTTATTTTCGCGGTTTCGAATATTTGATACTGTTTTAACTTTGAATCCTTTACCTGCGAGTTCGCTTTTTAGTTCATCCGGGTCAACACACGAGTCGATACCCTTAACAACTACTTGGAGGCCTTTTCCGCTCTTCAATTGGTAGGTATAGAAGTTTTTATTTTGTTTTTCGAATTCAGACCCTATTTTTCGGAAATTATCAGTTATATGCACCTACATATCGTTATGTATATGTTTATATATTTATACTAATAATGAATACCCTTAATATAATTTGTATACTACCATAACCTTTTAAACATATGTAATTATATTTGTTGCTAAGTGCTTGCTTGCTTTGAATATTTATAAAAAGTTAAAAATAATAACGGCATTTGATTTGTTACATATATTTTATTGTTGCTAAGTATTATGATTGGGAATGCAGAATCTTGTTTTTATAGCTTACGTTTTAAACCTACATGTATATGTACATACACTCGTACACATGTATGTATACCGCTATCGACATGATCGAACATGCACAAGCTTGCTTTAGTAAATTATTTTGTTACTAAGTGAAAGACAATTGGGCATGAAGAATGAGAAAGCTAGTAATATGTATGTAAATCTATATACACATATTTACATACTTATATTCCCACAAATATTTTTTTTGCTTTCTTACGTACAGTGCGTAAGAAAGGATAAGAAAATACTTGACCAATCATGATCTTACACGATTTTTTCGAACATACATAATTATAATTGATTTACGTATATCAACGACAATAGATCACCAGTTTAAGTTAAGTTCTAAACTAGATTTCAAGAAAAGTGCAACAAATAAAAATTAAATAAATAAATAAAGGACATTGAAAGTTCAACAAATAAATGAGGATATTTAAAGTTAAATTTAAAAAAAGGACATTTAAAGTTTATTAAATAAATAAGGACAATTAAAGTTAAATAAATAATAAATTGTGTTTTATTTAGAAAGGAAAAAAGAACATAACTGGCGCAGTCGGTAGGATGCCCGGGTATCCTTGTAAAATTAAAATAAATTATAAGTGAAAATTATATGAATATACAAAGGTACTGGACATTTTAATGTCCTTCGGGTATCCAAAAAAAAAGAAAAAAAAGGAAAACAAAAAACATTAAATTAAATAAAATTTAAAAGGAACAGTTAAACACACAATAATTAATAAATATATAGTTTGAGTTTAAAACTTAAAAACAAACCTTATAACGATAAAAAGGACACAAAGAATTTAATAAACCATTTTTATTAAATAAAATACAAAATACAAAAATTAAAAAATAAAAATTATCTGAGTAAAAACAAGACAGTAACAAAATTCATGAACCACAAAAACAAAAAAAAAAAAACTGTGTAAAAGTAATATATAAATTTTTTTTTGAAATCTGAATGTTAAAGAAAAAACTATTAATGGGAGCAGTGTTTTCTAAATAAAAAAAAAAACATCTTTAAAGAAATTTATCAATAAACTAAAGCGAGATATACAAAAAGGCATGCAAAAACAACGGAACAATGCTAAATGGCATATATATAGTAGTGTAAACTGAAGTCCATCACTGGTGAAAAAAAAAAATCAACCAATTCAATAAGACGGAAGCAGAAATTTATTATCCTAGGTATTATTTTTCTTATAAATACTATTATTTTTACAGTATAAATATCTTTATTATTAATTATTTGTAAATTACATTGGTTTTTATCGCTAAACTGAATCAAGTTTTGAATATTGATTTCAGAAATTCAACGTTTTCTTTTTCTCTTTGAATGCTTTAATTATATTTGTGCTTTGTAGGAGTTGGATGTTAAAAATTGTTGAGTAAAAGAAAAATATAAGTAAATAAAACTTATATTTGCCTATTTATTTTTATAAAAGATAAACAATTTTTTTTTTTCGAAATGACGCAGGAAAATACCCCATTTCACCCTATAACTAAAATTTCTTGAAAGATTACCGGAATTTTCAGGCGATAGGAAAGACTTATATACTTTTATATCCCTTGTTGACAGAATAGATCCTGTTTTCGTTCAATATGATGAATTGCCTCAGTTACTATTTATTGACCTAATTAAAAGTAAACTTCAAGGAAAGGCAAAAGAGACCATTGAAATTAATTTCCATGCCCAATCATGGCCAGAAATTAAGACGATCCTAACAAATAATTTTGGAGAGAGACATAGTATTGAAGAGCTATTCGACAGACTTAGATCTGTAGTTTTTAAAACAAATACTCTGGATTTTTATAATGAAATTAAAGATAAACTCCGAAGTTTAAATAATAAAACCGCTACAGATATGGGTATAAATTTAAATAGCGAACAAATCGCTAAGAATAACATGAGAACGGCTCTTAATATGTTTAAGGAAAAGATACCAGAACCAATGAAAACTATATTGGCCTGTCGAAATCCGTACTCCCTTGAGGAGGCAATGGATGTCCTTTTTGCATCAGGATATGCTACTTATGGGAACAAAGATAGAAATAATATTTACAGGTTTGATAATTTTAACAATAAACCTACAGGTCGAACTAACGCAAACACAAATTATAGAAATTACGAGAATTCTCAAAATAATGGAAATAGTGTCGGTTATCAACGTTTTAATTCAAATAGAAATAAAAACCGTTATAACAATAGTTGGGATCATAGAAATAATCAAAGTAATTTAAATAGATATAATTATAACAACAGATACCAACAAGAGAATAGTAATTTTTCTAATAACAATAATAGAAATTATACTAATTACAATAATAATAACGTACAAAAACACAAAAACAATTTTTCAAATCCTTGTTATCAAAATCGTAATAACAACAGAACGCCTCCAGAACCAATGGATATAAATATGATTCAGCATTCCGATGTACCCACTAACTTTCAGATAATTTCAGAACCACACAATGTGAACCGTGTGAATAATTTTAAATATTCTCAAAATTCTAGTCATCAAGTTGTTGCAAATGAGAATGGATTTTCACAAAATTTTCCTTTTCTGGCCTCTCAGGAGCCCTACCGCATATAGTGCTGAAAAATAATCTTAAATTTATAGTGGATACTGGAGCCACTCATTCCATTGTAAATCCAGGTTTATGCGATCCGAAATGGAAAATTAATTCCACAACTTTAACTCTAAAGACCTTACAGAATGAAATAATGACAAATACTATTTACCAAATTCCAATATTTTCCGAATTAGGTGATGGTAATGATAATATATTTTTAATTATCACGATATATTACGTACTTATAAGGCTGTGATAACAACCAATTAAGAATAAACAATAAGATCGTACCATTATTATACCAAAAACTACATACAGTTAAGCTTATCTCAAGTGTTGAATGTGGATTAATCCATATTAAAGAACACCTTAACTGTATAGGCGAAACCATTATTCATGAAGGTGTTTATAATTCGCATAATTTTAAAATTGAGTTAGAAACCATTGCTAAATGCCCAGACATAATTTACCTTACCGAAAAGAGCTCGTGGCCAGTAACTCCTGAAAATTATTATTTAGTTGATGAAAATTTATCAAAGAAAGATAATTATGAACTGCCTATCATAGAACAAATTAGAACTAGTCATCTAAATATTGAAGAAAAACGTAATTTACAAAATATTATACATACCTTTAGCGAATTATTTCATGAAACTAATTCTAATTTAACTTTCACAAATGCGATCAAGCACAGAATAATTACTAAAGACGATATACCTGTATTTTCAAAAACTTAGAGATACCCTTATATACATAAGGAAGAAGTAAAGAAACAAATTCAGGAAATGTTAGATAGCAAAATAATAAGACCTTCAAATTCTGCATATTCTGCTCCTATAGTGATTGTGCCCAACAAAGACGATGCTAGCGGATTAAAAAAATGGCGACTCGTAGTTGATTATAGGAAGTTAAATGAAAAAACCATAGATGACCGTTTTGCTATTCCTAATATAGAAGAAATATTGGACAAGCTAGGTAGATGTATGTATTTCACTACTTTAGATCTTGCAAAAAGATTCCATCAAGTGGAAATTGATGAAAGAGATATCCATAAAACCGCGTTTTCAGTCGAGGGTGGGCACTATGAGTTTCTAAGGATGCCTTTTGGACTCAAGACGGCACCTGCTACATTTCAAAGGCTAATGAATAGTATTCTAGGTGATTTGGTTAACAAAGTTTGTTTAGTTTATTTGGATGATATCATCGTTTATTCTACTTCCCTTCAAGAACATGTAAATTCTTTACCTCTCGTACTTAATAGACTTGAAGATGCTAATCTAAAAATTCAGGGAGATAAATGCGAGTTTTTTAAAAGAGAAACGGAATTCTTGGGTCATGTTATTACACAAAAAGGTATAAAACCAAATCCAAAAAAAGTTGAATGCGTATCAAATTACCCACTACCGAAAACACCCAAACATATAAAGCAATTTTTAGGGCTCAGTGGTTATTACCGCAAATTTATGAAAGACTATTCCAAAATCGCTAGACCTATGACAAAATATCTAAAAAAAAGACTCTAAAATAAATATTAATGATCCTGAATATATTGAAAGTTTTAGAACTTTAAAAATGCTTCTCGTAAATGATCCAATTTTAATTTACCCCAATTTTAACAAAACATTTGTTTTAAATACAGACGCAAGTAACTTTGCATTAGGGGCCGTTCTATCGCAGGACAACCACCCTATTTGCTATGCTAGCCGGACACTTAACGAGCATGAAGTCAATTACAGTACAGTGGAAAAGGAATTGTTAGGGGTAGTATGGGCTGTAACATATTTTTGTCCTTATCTATTTGGTAGAAAATTTATTATTCAAACAGACCATCAGCCCCTGCAATGGTTAGTTTCAATAAAAGAACCTAATTCAAAATTAATAAGATGGAGGCTGAAATTGGAGGAATACGATTACGAAATTGTTTATAAACGCAGAGTAAATAATGGAAATGCAGACGCATTATCCCGAATAGAACCCCAGGTAAATTTAATTGAACAGCAACAATCAAACATTATTTCACTAAGCAAGTCTCCACTTAATGTGTATCAAAATCAGATAATTATTAAAAAATCCAATACTAATTCACTTAAAATAATGAATCAAAGAATTTTCAAAAATAATAGAAAAACAATAACAGCAAAGATGTTCGAAGAAAGTGACTTTTTATCAATATTAAAAAATTATTTTCACCCTACAAGAGTGAATGACATTTTTATAGAAGAAAATTGTCTATACGAAATTTTTCGGGAAACCGTTATAAAATATTTTCAGGGAAACTCGCATTTAAAAATTGCAAGATGCAACGAATTTCTTTACGATGTTATTGATGAAAATGATCTTCATGATCACATTCAGAATGAGCATCAAAAAAATAACCATCGTGGTATAAATGAGAATTTCGAGCAACTTAAAAGAAAAATATATGAACTAAAATTGAAACTAAGAATTCAACAATTTATTAATAATTGTTATATATGTAATATAGAAAAATATGACCGCAACCCAATAAAGCAAAATTTTAAAATAACAGAGACTCCAGATAGACCAGGTCAAGTAGTACATATTGATGTCTTTTTTAGTCTAGAGAAAACATTATTTTTAACAATAATCGATAAATTCTCTAAATTTGCACAAGCAATAAAAATTCAAAATAGGTCGTGGGTTGAATTTAAAAAGGCCCTCACGCAATATTTAAGTATTGTAGGTAATATAAGCAAAATCGTGACTGACAATGAGCTAGGGTTTAAAGCATTATCTTTGACCGAATTTTAAAGGGAGAGAAACATTGAAATTCATTTTACATCAAATAACAACCACACATCGAATTCAGACGTAGAACGTCTACACAATACCATGAATGAGCATATTCGTCTACTTAGACATGATCCTGAAAGAGATACAGACACTGTAGAAGAAAAAATTTATAAAGTAATAATGTTTTATAATAGATAGATTTTCAAAATGGTGTAATAAAAATGGAAGATTATCCAAAGATAAAGGCAAAGATCATAAGATCGAAGGAGATGTCAATAACCAAACCAAATCGGGATCGAGAACACTGTGATATTCAGACTGGACAGGTTTATTTAAAAAGTTTAAGAGGCGGTAAAAATCATGCAAAATTTCGAAAAGCTAGCGTAGATAAATTGGATAATGATCATGTAATAACTAAAACAAAGCACAAGTATTACAAATCACATATTAAAAAGAAAAAACGTTTCCAAGCAAATGATTAACTTAATTTTTTATGACAACCAACCTACTGTAATATGTAAAATAACAAAATAATAACACATATCATATAACTATATCGGTGTTACAAAAATTCAAAAATTTATTTTATATATAAAAAAAAAATACTTAATTTCATGAGGGAAAATCATGAATTAAATAAAAAAAAAATTCGTATATGTATATTAAAAGAAAGAAACACATTTCCAATCAAATGAATTAATTAATTGATTATATTTAATTTCATGAGGGAAAATCATGAATTAAATAAAAAAATTACGTCTATGTATATATTAATTTAATGAAAAATATTTATTTATTTTTTTATTTTTTTTTTTTAAATTTCGTTAAGGCAAATAAAAAAATCAGTAGTTTAAAAGAAAAAATCTTCAGTATAATGAAGAAAGTCAATTTCACAAAAATCAATTTCAATAATTTAACGAAAAAATACTTAATTTTATGACTGAAAATCATGAATTAATAATAAATAAATTAATCAATGCTTTCTTATTCAAATTCATTTTAAAATTATTCTAAATTTGTAAATATAATAATATATTCATATAAGAAGCATTCATTAACAAAAAGCATTTTTTTATATATATAAAAAAAGATATATATAAATATTGTTAATATACATATAACTATATACCAAGTTTTTCTAAAGTTATAAAGAAAGGATTTAAGATAACTATTTGTAAATTTAAAACTCTGCAAAAATAAACACATTAAAAGAAAGAAAAATTTTTATTGAATTGAATGGCGACATACTTTTTGTGTTTCCTTCCAAGAAACAAACATAACTTAATTTACCTTATTATTATACATATATGTATGCTAGATATATTATAAAAAAAAGCAATAATATAAATTAAAAATAAATTTTCTTATAATATAATTATAAAAAGGAATAATTCTATTTTCAAAATAAAAATTTATAACTTTTAATAAAAATTGTATAAATTGTACTATTATGTTATAAAATATTGAAATATGTAAACACAAAAATGTGTACAAATGAACTTAACGAATAATTATTGAATAACAAAATGTATATAATTTATTCATACATTTAAGTAAATTTCCTCGGAGCGTCAATTTTATGATGGGGGAGTTATATGCACCTACATATCGTTATGTATATGTTTATATATTTATACTAATAATGAATACCCTTAATATAATTTGTATACTACCATAACCTTTTAAACATATGTAATTATATTTGTTGCTAAGTGCTTGCTTGCTTTGAATATTTATAAAAAGTTAAAAATAATAACGGCATTTGATTTGTTACATATATTTTATTGTTGCTAAGTATTATGATTGGGAATGCAGAATCTTGTTTTTATAGCTTACGTTTTAAACCTACATGTATATGTACATACACTCGTACACATGTATGTATACCGCTATCGACATGATCGAACATGCACAAGCTTGCTTTAGTAAATTATTTTGTTACTAAGTGAAAGACAATTGGGCATGAAGAATGAGAAAGCTAGTAATATGTATGTAAATCTATATACACATATTTACATACTTATATTCCCACAAATATTTTTTTTGCTTTCTTACGTACAGTGCGTAAGAAAGGATAAGAAAATACTTGACCAATCATGATCTTACACGATTTTTTCGAACATACATAATTATAATTGATTTACGTATATCAACGACAATCGATCACCAATTTAACAAGTTCTAAACTAGATTTCAAGCCAAGTGCAACAAATAAAAATTAAATAAATAAATAAAGGACATTGAAAGTTCAACAAATAAATAAGGATATTTAAAGTTAAATATAAAAAAGGACATTTAAAGTTTAATAAATAAATAAGAACAATTAAAGTTTATTAAATAAATAAGGACAATTAAAGTTAAATAAATAATAAATTGTGTTTTATTTAGAAAGGAAAAAAGAACATAACTATTATCCTCATGTAGAACCTGTACTTTTGTTTCCATAATATTTCCTCGTTTAATGGGTATATTGTAGAAAGAGTTTTCTCCCGTTAAATCTATCCAATTTTTCACGAATTGGCTCGAGTTCTGTTCTCTTAAACAACTGGTTGGTCTTTATCTTCTTCATTTAAAATCGAGAAACGATTTTGGGGTTTGGAGGCAACATCATTCTTGAGAAATTTTGATGAAGAGGCAATTTTTTCTGATTTGGCTGCGCGCTCTTTTAACTACTGTAATTTATCATTCCATACCAGTTTGTATTGATGATTTTGGAGAATTTGAGTCAAGTGGATTGTTTTTCGAAAAAACACCTATAGTTGATTTATTATTACTTACGGTTTCAACGGTGTTCGTATTAGTGCAATTATTTGCAGTACTTGCATTTGTCACTATTGTATTTGTTTTTACTGGTTGTTCTTTATTACCTATATCTGCTGACGTTGGTTCTGTTTGTTCAATGCATATATTGGGGTAACATGAACGCGCTTGTAGTGCATCCCTATTATCGATAACTCACTCAACATATTTAATAACTCTAATTACCTATTGTTATTCTTATACTCATTCTTATCCCTATACTACTATTATTATCTACGCTTAAGTGTTACATATTAAGTGATAATGGATATAAATATTGATGAATAAAGGACAGACAGTCGGTCTGTAAGTGATACTTGAAAGTTGTGTTTCATTGTTTATATGGCGACCGTGACAAAAGGAAAAAAGAAAAACAAACTTTAATTATAATAATAAGGAAAATACACAAAACATAAAGAAAGTGAAAACAAGAAATACAAGTGAAATTTAACTTTCGTGCATCATCGTTAAAACTTTATAATCTTATTAATACATTTATAAAATAAAGGGAAAAAATGGAAAAATAATTATACAAATAAAATCTCATAAAAATTGAGCAAAAATTAAAAGGTACAATTAAAGATGACGAGTGTTATATGTATATAAAAAATTAAAAGAAACCAAAACCTAAAAAAATACAAACGTACAAAACTTTGTGCAATTTACATATTATACAAAAAATAACGTTTTACAAAATACATTAAAAAAATTCTAAAAAAAAAACAACAAAAACAATAAGCTATAAAATAAAGTGGAAAAAAAAAAACAATTTCTTTTTAAACTTTCTTAACGACATACATAGTTGAAAGAATACAGTCTCGAACAAAAAGAGAAACATGAGAAAAAACATATGTATATAGAAATATTAACAGTTATACGAAATATTGGAAAATAAAACAAGAATTTGCAAAAGAGTAAGGAAAAAGTGACCAAATTATATAAAAGATACAAAAAAATAAAAAAAAACAACAAAAAGGAAAAAAAACAAACAACCGAAAAACAAAAAAAAACATAAGCAGAGACATCAACTGTAAATCATCATATCATATTCAACTTTAAATCATCATAGAAAAAATCAGAAGAATAAACAAAAACAACTATTTCAAATAAAAAAAAAAACATCAACTCATCGAACGAGAATACAAGACAAATCAAAGAGCGTAGTATATAAATGGAAGACAATAATTACAAGTAACAACAGAAAACGTCAGCCTTTACCACAACTACAGCGGTAGCGGCTCATCATACATCATTATATGGTAAATAGCAAATATGAAGAAATAGAAAATAAAAACAATATTTATACAATATTTATTGGTGATAACTATTTTAATATTAATACACTTATTGCTATAATTATTAATAAATATTATTATTAATAAATAATATCTTATATAAATATTATTTGATACTACTATTAATTTTTACAATTACACTTATATTTATCAACTACATTTATACTTACCAATTACATACATTTATACTTACCAATTATCAATACTTACCAATAAAAAAAAAAAACTGACCAGTAAACCCAATAAATCAAACAATCAAAAAAAAAATACTATAAAACTATAACATAGAAAGGGAAAGTTTCAAGATTATTTTTAAGGAAAAATGCTTAATTTTGAATTCTGACTTAATAAATTTGATATTATCATTAAATCGGTTAATGAACACATACCTATATTTTATTACATTTGTGGTTCTTATAATATAAGTTTGATGTCAAAATTTGAATTAGAAACCTTTAATGAATTAATCAAACAATTTTACAAAATAAAAAAGAGAAATTTACAAAATCGCCCGCTTTCAACAAATTTAACAAAAATAAATGAATATGTAGAATTACTTATAGAAAAACATAATGCTATAATATCATATACACGTTTACATATAGAAAAACCGTCAATCGCTACCGATACTAACATATTCGCAAAAATTTCACATTGTAGGGAACTTTTGATAAGATGTTTTGGTAAATTAAATTGCAAGATTAGAGTACCTCATGACATTAGCTCACTTGAATTAATTGATAGGGAAATTTTGACCGACAGTGATTCTGATTCCGATACTGAATTATACAAAGAAGGTGACAGTAACACAGAAGAACAATAAGTACAAATAAAGGAATATATATCAACCAATATTGATAAACAAGTTGAATTTCAAACCAAAATGGCTACCGTAGAGCAAAAGAAATCATTTATTGCAATGTGTGCAAACATAATAAGGTGCAATTATGACGGAAATCCCCTTGCATTAGAGTCATTTTTGGACAAAATTAATTTGATTCACGACTTAACTGATGATAATTTGACACCTATTTTTATATCATTTGTGAAATCAAAACTAGAGGGGAAAGCGCGCGAAGCCTTACCGGAGAATATTACCACAATTGATGAGATAAAAATAGCATTGCGAAATAAAATAAAGCCGGATAATTCGAAAGTTGTAGTGGGAAAAATTGCTTCTTTGAGGGTGGAAAATAATAAATTACACAGAATTTACAAAACAAACAGAAGAGCTTGCTGACGCTTTGGTAAGCTCCCTTGTCATCGAGGGCATGACAAAGGCCAAAGTTCATGAAATGGCAATTAAGCAAACAGTTAGTGTTTGTCGGTTAAATGCCAGATCGGATTTAGTAAAATCTATACTTGCGTCAACAGCATTCACGGACCCAAAGGATGTAGTGGCAAAATTAGTTATAGAGCAGGCGAATGAATCTAGTGAAAAACAGATCCTCGCACTCCAACATCGCAATAACAATTCACATAGTTTTTCAAACAGAAATAATTTTAATCATTTTAATAACAACCGTGGTAATCATTCTTTCCGTGGCAATATGTACAGTTATGGTAATGGTTACTCTCGAGGTTTTAATAACAATGGGAGTAATAATTATAATCGAAATAATTATAATTTCAATCGTAACAACAATACTTTCAATCTTAATAACAATCGATTTAACTGGAACCATAACAGATTAGCAGATTAGCGAACCGGCCTATTGTCAGCTTAACGAAGCACTTGTTGGCTGTTCTCCGTAGCCTTTGAGTGTGCTTTGCTTAAGCTGATGGCTCATACTGTTGTATACCCCGCTTAAGGTACGTTGTACATTCTACCCCCGCTCTTTACAAATAAATTTTTATAACGTTTAAGAAAACATAAATTCCAATTGTGTTTTTATTCTTTTCGTATATTTTTTTGGGAAAATTATTTTACTGAGAAAAACATTTAGTCCTTCGAACCGGATTATAATAATCCGTCCGTACTAGTAAAATAATTTTCCCAAAAAAAAATTATAAGTGCAAAAGAATAACTAAAACTGTGACAACATATAAGAAATATAGAGTGCTGTGAAAAAAAAAATAGCTAGTACATAGTGTAAACCCGCTAAACATTTATATTTAAAAATATACAAAATATACCAACAAAAACAGTGCATAAAAAACCATAACGAAAATAACACTCCCGCTATTTTTTTTTAATATATATTGTGTTTTTTTTAATTCGTTAAATATTCTCTTAAAAAGTGCGTTTTGTTTTTTATGAGGGTGGCTTAACAATCTCTTTACCCGATAGTTATTGTTAAGCTACTAATACCTGTGCGAATATAACATAAAAGAGAATGAGAGAAAATTAACTTACTCGTTGTTAAATTATAAACACTTCGTAAAGAATAATTACATAAATAATTTATTTATTTTTGGATAAATATATTTATATTGAAGTGTGCGCGGAACAAATATAAATTTTTTAGCGGTAGATAAAAGTGTTAAAATAAAAGAAGTGTTTTTTTTATTGTTGGTGTATTATATATATGTTGTCACACATATTGCATTAGTGTTGCACCGTTTCGAATAAAACAAATACCCGAGTCATTTATATCGTGAGAATAATTTGTGTGAATATTCGATTCATATTTCATTTTGGAGTGAATTTTATATACAACCCACGATTATTTTAAATACAACCCGTGTTGAAGAAAATTTTGTTGTTTAAAGAAAATTAATTTATCCGAAGTTATTTATCCGAAGTGATTCGCTGCAACACTTTTGTAAATTGATTTTTTTTTGTAAATTTTTTTGCAATAGAGCGCATTTCCACTGAAAACAATTGTGGTTAAAATTATTTAAAAGTGAAAATTAGCTAAAATTCGAAATTTATCCCGGTTTTTTGAATTTTCTTTTACTTGATTTATCGAAATCAGTGTAAATACGCTCTGAGATATTGGAATTTTTATACCTTTTTTTACAATTTAGTGCATTTACACTGAGAAAAATTGTCTAAATATTATTTAGAGTTGCCAATTAATTAAAAGTCGATAATTTATCCCGGTTTTTCGACATTTCTCTTTTTTACCAGATTATTCGAAACCTCAGTGTAAATACGCTTTCACATAATTTACATTTCAAATCTTTTCGCCGAATTTTTTGTATTTTCGATTTATTTTCGAGGATCCCCGATTAGTTTGTTTTCTCGAGATTTTTTTTTAAATTGATTTTGGAATTTAGTTTGTCCAATTTACTCGGTTTTGGTCAAATTTGAGGATATTTTCCCGTTTTCTGTTGCGTTTAGGTTTTTGATTTTCATTTGTCTGGGAGGATATTTTTTGGAACGGTTTTATTCAGTTTTCCTGAATATATTTTATTTACTTGCGATTGTTCCGTAAATAGACTCTAAAAATGTCTGATATATCCGAGTTGGTTAAAATGTCTGATCGTTTGACAGATTTTGAAGCTTTTATGGCTCTTATACCTTCAGCTGATCATAACCACGGATCACTGGCTGTTCATGAGAGGGAATTAAATCGTTTATGGGAAGCGGTTCGGGAATCTTATGAGTCTATAATGCTTGATTCGGAGGCGAACAAGAAACTCGTAAAGGAAGCTAAGCAGAGGTACATGGCCTCATACTCCACCTACATTCGTGGTATATCCTTCGTCACTGGTCATGTCGAGCGTTTAAAGGTAATTTCTCTTAATGAACAGAGAGCCAATGAGGTGCCTCAGATAGCTCCCCCCATGATCCATTTACCACCGTATGATACGGAGGTCTTCTATGGGGATTACGTTAATTGGCCTACTTTCAGAGATATGTTTTCAGCTTTATATAAGAACAACCCCCGGTTAAGCCCTGTTGAGAAACTGTACTATCTATTGCAGAAGACAAAGGGCGAAGCCCACAATATAATCCGAACTTGTCCTTTGACAAATGATGGGTTCGCCTTAGCTTGGCAAAATTTAATGGATAGATATGAGAATAAGCGAGTTCTCATAAACGCCCAGTTGAAAATTCTGTTTAACATTTCTCCCGTTATACGTGAAACGGGCCCTAAGAGTTTACAGCGAACCATAAACGATTGTATCACAAATTTATCGTTGCTCGATATTAATACGGAAAGTTGGCATGTGATTTTTGTATATATTTGCTCGACAAAATTACCCGATAACACGTTGAGTCTGTGGCAACAGTCATTGAAACGCGATGCGAATATGCCAAAATGGATAAGTTTTTGACGGCTCGTTACCAGACTCTTGAGTCTGTTTATGATATAAAGGGCTCACAGGTGAATCAGAGCCAACCTCGGAATATGAGTATGAATTTGAACAATAGTTTCAGAAAACCCCTGAGTGATTCAAAAAAGATAAACAGTTTTGCGACCAAGACTAAACCGAGTCAATCCGTTAGTCGTTGTGTTCTATGCCGAGAACAACATCCATTGAGGCTGTGTCCGACATTTTTGAGGCAAAGTGTGGATGAACGCTTGGCGAGCGTTAAACGATTTAAGTGTTGCACAAACTGTTTAGCCACGTCCCATGAATTTAAGATCTGTAAAAGTGTACACGTTTGCTTTCATTGCAAACAGAAACATCATTCGCTCTTACATAGAGACAGTCAACCTTCTCGGAACACATCCGGCACGTCTTTACCACAAAACCCCTCTCAGACTACACCTGTATTTGTTCCGAGAAGTTCACAACCCCCCCTCAACTCGGATGAGTGCCCTTCTACTTCTGGGGCAGCCCGCTCGTTTCAAACCTTTAGTACTCAGTTAGATTCTAACCCGCATTCTACCGTTCTGTTAGGTACAACGATTTGTGAAGTGGACACTCATGGGGTGTTAAGCTCTGCTCGAGCATTAATTGACCCAGCCTCGCAAGCCACTTTTATCTCGAAACGATTACAAAGGAAACTTTCTATTCCTATGTGGTCTACTCCAATGGCCGAAGTTACTGGTCTTAATGGCAGTGTGGCTGCAACCTCTTCGAAAATGTGTGTTATATCCATTGGATCCCCAATTGACCCAAGCTTTAAAATTCGAACTGAAGCATATGTGGTGGAGAAACGTACGGGTCGTTTGCCCACGTGTTCAATCTCAAATGACTTAAAATCGTTCCCCGAAATTTCATTGTCGGACATCAATTCGGCCCGAATGGATATTCTCCTTGGTGGCGATATTTATCCGCGAATAATACTCCCTGATGTTAGGAAACACCCTAATGGTAATCTGATTGCACAGAGAACCGTATTCGGTTGGATAGTGACTGGTAAAGTGGGACAACCCGATCCATTACCTTCGGTTGTATCGTTTTTCAACCACATCGAGTTAAATACTCAATTAGCCCGATTTTGGGAGCTTGAAGAGGACCCACCGGCAGCTCGATCGACTGAGGTTGAAGATTATTGTGATAGACTTTATCGAACTACCACACATAGAAATTCCGAAGGTCGTTATGTGGTTTCACTCCCGTTTAAGCACGAGTTTCCACGGTACTTGTCATTGGGCAATTCCCGTAATATAGCTCTTTCCCAGTTTGTGCGAAATGAGGCAAGGCTTATGAAGAACCCCGAATTAAAATCACAGTACGATAGTGTGATTAATGAATATATTGTTTTGGGACAAATGCGTGAAGTTGTTCCCCCCCAATACTGAAGCCTCGAGTTATTATATGCCGCATCATGCTGTTATCAAGCCAGACAGCGTTACTACGAAACTCCGAGTAGTATTTAATGCGTCTAGCCCTTCATCAAATGGCGTTAGTTTGAACAGTGTTTTGTTCCCCGGTCCTGTGTTGCAGGCAGATCTCACTGTTTTAATTCTCCGTTGGCGATTGTATCGCTTCGTATTTAATGCCGACATTGAAAAAATGTACAGGCAAATATTGGTTCATCCCAATCATACCACATATCAAAGGATTCTTTTCCGGCGTAATCCTGATGATGACATTAAGGACTACGAGTTGAATACCGTTACCTTTGGAGTGAATTGTGCTCCATATCTCGCAATAAAGACGTTACTCCAACTCGCTAGTGATTGTAAAGCTCGTAGTCCAGCGGCATCTGAGATTTTAGAAAACCATATGTATGTCGATGATGTACTGGCTGGCTCTCATGAGCTGGAAGATGGTTTGAGAAGACGTGAAGAACTTATTGAGGTCCTTGGGTCAGCGGGTTTCATTCTTCGAAAATTCACCGCTAACCACATCCGACTTTTGGAAAATATCCCAGAAGAGAATCTGCTCGATGCCGATTTCTTGAAATTCTCAGATGCCAGCGCGACTAAAACCCTGGGGTTGCGATGGAATGCGCAGTCTGATAGCTTCTACTTTAAACTCGTTTCGCAGCCAGGGAAAAATGTGATTACTAAGCGTGTGGTCTTGTCCGAAATAGCAAAATTGTTTGATCCCGCAGGTTGGCTTTCGCCGAAAATCATTGTTGCTAAGATTAAAATGCAACAAATATGGAAGGACAAGACCGACTGGGATGAATGTTTGAACCCTTCTACTTTGGTTCAATGGCACGCATTTCTTGACGATTACCCGAATGTTGAGAAAATATTCATTCCAAGATGGGTGAATTTTCATCCCGAGAATGATATCGAGAAAGCATACGCAGCAGCACTCTATGTTCGCACCGTCTCTTCCCCGTTTGAGATAAAATCGCATTTGCTTGCTTCAAAAACAAAAGTAGCTCCAGTGAAATTTGAGACTTTACCCCGATTAGAGCTCTGTGGAGCGGCGTTAATGGCAAGGATGGTTAATTCGTTGAATAGTCAGTTGAAATTTCCCAAGGAGAAAATTCATCTGTGGACTGATTCAACCATTGTCTTAGCATGGCTGAAGAAAGAGTCATGCGATTTGCCATTTTTTGTTGCGAATAGAGTTGCTTTGATTGTTAAAAAATTTGGAAATGAGAATTGGTCTCACGTGGTTTCCAAAGATAACCCCGTCGATTTGGCAAGCCGCGGTTCTCTTGCTCGTGAACTAATTGATAATGCGTTATGGTGGCATGGTCCTCATTGGCTATCGAAACCAAGGAATGCCTGGCCCAAGGAATCAATTAGTCTTCATTCTCATTTGGAATGTGTTAAGTCGGATAAGGAATTAAAGAAACCAATTGATATACTACACAAGAATTCAAATTTACCCCGAGCAATGAAAATTATTGCATATTGGTTTCGGTTGTCGCATTTTCTCCGTGTGCACAACGGTTTATACCCGACATTAGAAGTAACACAGAAGGAAATTAAGTCTGTGAGGGATCGACTAATTATTTTATGCCAGCGAACTTATCTCACCGAATATGAGCTTTTGGCTAAAGGACTACCTTTGCCCTCTAAGAGTAATTTATTGTCCTTGAATCCTTTTATTGACTCCGATGGATTCATCAGAATGAATGGTCGGCTAATTCAAACCCCTGGTTTGGCATACAATGAAAGGTACCCGAAGATCCTGCCTTACGATGGTCAGTTCACAAGGTTGTTCGTAAAACATGTACACGAATGTTCGATCCATGGCGGACAGGCGTTGATGATGCGCTTGATAAGAATGGAATTTTGGATTCCGAATCTGAAGAATCTCGTTCGTGGGAAAATTCGTAATTGTATGAAGTGCGTTTTGTTTCAGAAGAAAACTGGACAGCAAATTATGGCTTCTCTACCCCCGGGAAGAACTGTTCTTTCAAGGCCATTTACCCATACTGGGTTAGATTTTGCTGGGCCCTTTGAGATAAAATCATATGTAGGCAGAGGGTGCAAGATTACGAAAGGTTATGTTGTAGTTTTTGTATGTTTCGCGACAAAGGCAATTCATTTGGAGGCGACAGGCGATATGTCGTCCGAAACGTTTTTGGCGGCATTTAGTCGTTTTTTCGCCCGCCGCGGTTGCCCGTCCCATTTATACTCTGATAATGGGACTGCTTTTGTAGGTGCTTCAAATTTGCTCGAAGAGGACAAGAAGCAGTTTTTCTCATTGCTGAGAAGCAAGGTTTCCAATCAGAATAGCCTGAACATGGTGGAATGGCAGTTTATTCCTCCCGGCGCTCCGCATATGGGTGGACTCTGGGAGGCGGATGTCAAAAGTTTTAAGACCCATTTAAAGAAGGTGGCGAACGCACAAAGATTCACTTTTGAGGAATTTACGACAATGCTGACCCGAATTGAAGCGTGTTTGAACTCGAGACCACTATGCCCTATGAATGAGAGCCCCTATGAATTTACCCCCTTAACTCCCGGTCATTTCTTGATTGGTGCGCCCTTATTGGCTCCCCATGAACCCGATATGTCCGATCTGTCAATAAGCCATGTGAATAGATGGCAGAAACTAAAGGTACTTCACCACCAATATGCGATACGGTGGAAGGAAGAGTACTTAAAGGAGCTCCACAGACGTGTAAAGTGGAAGTATCCAAAAAGGGAGTTTCAAGTAGGTGATGTTGTTGTTATTCGTCAAGACAACTTACCTCCGAACGAGTGGAAATTAGGCCACGTCGAAAAGGTTTTCTTGGGGACCGATTCTAAACCTCGTGTGTGTGAACTGAGAACAGCTTCTGGCACATTAACTCGGCCTATTGTGAAGCTTGTTCTATTACCTATATCCGAACAACACTAATATTATTTCTTTTTTTCGTATTTTCTTCTGTTTCTTCCTAGGTACAATGTCGTCAGCCTCTCGCCGCCTCGAAGTCCACCGACCAGCAGCTGATGGCTCGGCCCCCGCCAAGATAACGGCCGAGACCCATCAAGGAGGTCCAACTTGCCGGCTATGCAAAAAGGACCATCCCCTCCGGAAATGCTACCGTTTTAAACGGATGTCGGTGGACGAGAGAATGCAGACCGTCAAGAGGCTTAAGTACTGTTTCATTTGCCTAGCCACCACCCATTTGTTGCGGAAGTGCGACAGTCGGGAGAGGTGCATCGAATGCCTTCAGGAGCACCACACACTTCTGCACCGATTCCCACAACAGCAACAACAAAGCCCCGGTACGCATCGTGGTGGAAAGGGCAGAAACAACTTTAAGAAAAAGCAGAGAGCACAAAAGCGGCCTCGAGACCAACCAACCCGTCAACAACAACACCAGCGGCTACCACAACAGTCCCAACAACTGCAGCCATGCGATGGACGCCAGTGCTGCAATCACCAGGCAAATGGTCAGCGCCAATCAACAGGTCAACAGGCGTCCATTGTTATAAATGTCCATTCGGGACAAATTGTTTAATTTAGTCCTTTTATTTTTTTTTTATTTCTTTTTATTAATTTTTTCTATTAATTTTTTAGAATTTTTTAATTTTGGTTAAAATTTTTCAAATTAAAATTTTATCTTTCATTATGAATTGTTGATTATATGAATTGTGAATATATGAATTGTTGATTAGTTTTAAGCTTTTTTGAATTGTTAATGAGTTCTTTGAAAACCCCGTAACAGTATGACCAAGGCCCCGCATTTATTTCTTGTCTCCCCTTGTTGCACCCGTGCAAGGGGGCGGGATGTTTACGCGCAGATTAGCGAACCGGCCTATTGTCAGCTTAACGAAGCACTTGTTGGCTGTTCTCCGTAGCCTTTGAGTGTGCTTTGCTTAAGCTGATGGCTCATACTGATGGCTCATACTCATACCCCCGCTCTTTACAAATAAATTTTTATAACGTTTAAGAAAACATAAATTCTAATTGTGTTTTTATTCTTTTCGTATATTTTTTTGGGAAAATTATTTTACTGAGAAAAACATAATGTCACTAATAGAACCCTGACTCTAAACGCGGAGGCCCCTCAACAGGAAATGTTGGGGGAGACAGATCAAAACTAATTTCTGAAAATCAACCAATTCCAAAATCTCAATGTATATCATCCAAAGCTATTTACAGTTTAAATTTAAATTATGCAGATTTCATTAATTTAAATTGTATAGACAGAGACAAATCGTGTAATTTTTTAGTAGATTCTCAGGCCGATATTTCGGTAATAAAAATTTCTTGTATAAAAGCATATATAAAATTCAATGAAAATGAAACAATAAATATTACCGGCGTAACGACTAGCTCAATTTCGACACTAGGTACAATTCATACAAATATTATTATTCAAAATTATTCAATTCCACAAAAGTTTCACATCGTTAGCGATAACTTTAATATTCCATCAGACGGAATACTAGGGAAAGATTTTCTAAGGACAAATAAGTGCAAGATTAATTATGAAGATATGACAATTTCCTTTTGGTTTAACAATAATAATATAAAAATTCCGATTTTGCATGGGACAAGCGATGACAACTGCATAATCCCGCCAAGATGTGAAGTTTTTAGAATTTTTAAATTAAGGGGAATTACGGAACCAAGAGGTTCGTGACGGAGTTTTTATTAGCAAATGCATTATAGATTCGAATACACCAATCTTGCGAATAGTAAACATAACGGACGAAGCTAAATGCATTAAAAATTTTGACATTAAATCAGAATACCTTAAACATTTTGAAGTCTACTCAATTGAAAAGGTAAAGTCAGGTAATAAACGCATTGAAAATCTGAAGATTATTTTAAAAGATCAAATGCCAAGCGATGTAAGGAATGAATTGATGCCATTGTGCGCGCAATACGGTGATATTTTTGCTTTAAAGGATGACAAAATGACGGTTAACAATTTTTATGAACAGAAGCTAAGATTAAATGATGATTCACCAGTATACAACAAAAACTATCGATTGCCACATTCTCAGAAGCAGGAGATTAATGAACAAGTTAGAAATTTATTACAGAACAATTTAACTGAACCTAGTCAATCAAATTATAACAGTCCTTTGATATTAGTACCAAAAAAGAGTATAAATGGTTAAAAATCTTTTAGAATGTGCATTGATTTCAGAGGAGTAAATAAAAAATTGATAGCGGACAAATTTCCACTTCCTCGTATCGACGATATCTTGGACAATCTTGGTCGAGCTAAATATTTTTCAATATTAGATTTATTTTCTGGTTTTCATCAGGTACCTCTTCACACAGAGTCAAGAGACATAACTTCTTTCAGTACAGATCGAGGTTCTTTTCGATGGAAAGTGTTACCATTTGGTTTAAATATTGCCCCTAATTCATTTTCACGCATGATGTCAATTGCATTTTCAGGTCTTTCACCCAACCAAGCATTTTTATATGTCGATGACATAATCGTTATTGGTTGCAGTAAGCAACACCATTTAAAAAATTTACGAAACGTTTTCGATATTTTCAGAAAATTCAATTTAAAAATTAATCCTTATAAGTGTAACTTTTTCAAGCCAGAAGTAATTTTTCTCGGTCATAAATGTACATCGAAGGGTCTCCTACCAGACGATTCAAAAATAAAAACAATTAAAAGCTTCCCAATTCCAAATAACAAAGATGCGGTTAAAAGATTTGTGGCTTTTGCAAACTACTATCGTAGATTTATAGAAAATTTTGCTTCATTAGCAGCACCTTTGAATTATATAACGCGCAAAAAAGTAAATTTTAATTGGGATGACAAATGTCAAAAAGCCTTCGAAGATTTAAGAGCGAGTTTAATATCTCCAAAACTATTACAATACCCAGACTTTAACAGAAAATTTTTAATAACAGTAGACGCATCCAAAACTGGATGTGGGGCGGTTTTAAGTCAAAATTTCGATGGAAATGATTTGCCTATTTATTTTGCATCAAAATCTTTTAACTACGCAGAAGAGAAAAAACCAACGATTGAACAAGAATTATTAGCAATACATTTTGCAATAACACAATTTAGACCATATGTGTATGGTACAGAATTTACCGTAAGGTCCGACCATAGACCGCTAGTATACTTATTTAATATAAAGGACCCGTCTTCAAAATTAACGAAAATCAGATTAGAGCTATCAGAGTACAACTTTACAATTGAATACATTAAGGGAAAAAACAATGTAGCGGCTGATGCACTTTCGCGAATTTCAATTGACGATCTGAAAAACACAAATAAGGAAATTTTTGCCGTGACAACCCGCGGAATGTGTAAGCAAATTCAAGAAGATAGAGGGAAGGTAAAAATACCAAAAGAGGGTTATAGCATAAACAGAATACCAATATATGATAAGTTTTCCCATGAGTTCACCAATAAAATACCAAGGATAAGATCGAACATTTTATATACAAACGGGAAATTAACAGAATTGATTATAGATATTTATAGAAAATTTAAAGTCGTATGTTCCTTGAATATGAAGATTGATAACGAAACATTGCGTTTAGATGACATGCTTTTGAGGCTTCAAAAGGAAGCCGTCAATCAGAATATTCCTACATTAGAATGGCCAAAAGACGATATATTTTTTACAATATGCAGAATACAGGAATTAAAAGATCATGGCTTGAAAACTTTAAATGGAATAGAGATAATATTAACTGATCCCGTAGAGACAGTACTCGATAAAAATCAGAAAATGAAACTTATGAACGTCTATCATAATGATCGACTCTTAGGAGGACATTGTGGACGAAGGAAGTTATATGCAAAATTACGGACAAAATATTTCTGGAAAAATATGTCAAAAGACATTGCTATTTTTGTTAAAAATTGTGACAAATGTAATTTAAATAAAGTTAAACCAGGAAACAAAGAACAACTAGTTTTAACACCAACACCAATTAAACCGTTTGATATAATCGTTTTGGATACTATTGGTCCATTACCTGAATCCAATAATGGGAAAAAGTATGCTCTAACTCTGATGTGCGATTTAACAAAATACTTGGTAACTATTGCATACCAGATAAAAGCGCAAATACAGTTGCTCGTGCAATTTTTGAAAATTTTATATTAATATACGGTTCAATGAACTCAATAAAATCAGACTTAGGAACAGAATTTAGGAACAATGTATTTAGGGAACTATGTCAGTTATTGAATATTAAATTAAATTTTTCAACAGCTTACCACCACGAAACATTGGGAACGGTTGAACGCAATCATCGAGTTTTTAACGAATATTTAACGAATATATTGACGAGATTTTAACGAATATATTGACGAGAATATTTCCGATTGGGATACATATCTTAAATATTTTCATATTTTCATAATACTACTCCCAATACAGTTTTTGACAACAAATTTTCACCATACGAACTAATTTTTGGCAAAAGCGCAACTCTACCAAACGAAATACTAACAAAAACACATAAATTAGCAAAAGATTTAATCGAAAAGCATAAATTAAGAAATAAAAGTTTTTATGATAAATTTGCAAAACCTTTGGCTTTAAATATTAATGATAAAATTTTGATTCAAAAAGAACCGTATGACAAACACAAGAGCGTTTACGATGGTCCATATATTGTTAAAAGAATTGACGGTTGCAATGTAACAGTATATGATAAATTAACAAAAAAAAAAAAGAAAACAATTCATAAAAATAGAATAAGAAAAGCATAAATAAAAATAAGTAATTCTATGATTTTCATTTTATGAAATATATATATATATATATATATATATATATATATATATATATATATATATATATATAATAGATATCACTTAAAATCCATTGTAAACAATTTATTTTAGATCTCATCCAAAAACAAATGTGTAACATTATTGTAAGTTTCGTTATTACATAAATATTTTCACAAAATTGAAATTGTTGGTTAAACTTATGTATATATATAAAAAAAAAAAAATTAGAATAAACAATTTGTTAAGTTTAGAAAATGCATGAATTAAACAAGGATGTTTACTTGTTTACTTCATACTTTTTATTATAAGAGGGAGGTGTAGTGCATCTCTATTATCGATAACTCACTCAACATATTTAATAACTCTAATTACCTATTGTTATTCTTATACTCATTCTTATCCCTACACTACTATTATTATCTACGCTTAAGTGTTACATATTAAGTGATAATGGATATAAATATTGATGAATAAAGGACAGACAGTCGGTCTGTAATTGATACTTGAAAGTTGTGTTTCATTGTTTATACGCTCTCCCAGAGGTCTTATCTGTTAAGTAAAGCTTGTTGAATATGGGATCGTGTAGATTGTCTTGATGACTTAATACAATATATGCATTATTACGGTTTATACTTCTCTCACTTGTTGATGGGTTTGAGAAACTCATTAACCGTTTACTTATTACAAGCGCAAAAGAAAAAGTTTATTTGTTAGTTGTATTGTTGTTATTTTTTTCAGTTTTTTTTAACTAAATTGATATTTAATTTAATTTGGTTAGTATTATTCACACATATGTATGTGTGTATGTATATAATTATATATGAATACAATTATAATGTTAAGCGTCCAAGCGCAGTGGTTTAAAACTTTTTTTTTATTTTCAATTTTATTTTATTATTTTATTTTTGGTCACTTATGTGGCCGAACTAATATACATATATATATATATATATATATAATTTTGTTTTACTTATTAACCCGATTGAGCAAGAACTTGTCTTTCTTTCACGGCGGTTGAAAAAAAAATGGAAGAATTGACAAGCCTATGCCACCCATGGTTTCATTATATTCGTACACAGCGTTT
This sequence comes from Cordilura impudica, assembly GCA_963682025.1. Taxonomy (NCBI): domain Eukaryota; kingdom Metazoa; phylum Arthropoda; class Insecta; order Diptera; family Scathophagidae; genus Cordilura; species Cordilura impudica. The sequence continues at coordinate 4,194,571 of OY821522.1, forward strand.
GGCGTTAGAACATTCATAATTTTTTAAGCTTTCGATCGTATCGTTTAGCTTCTTTCAATGGATTTATAGACAAATGATTTGACAAAACAGCGACAACAGAATTGCCATTCCAGCGCACGGCATCACTTTCCTTTCACGGGTCAATACAGTAATCATAAGAGCCACGATTTGTTTTTTTTTAAACCTTAGATGCAGATAAATCCGCGTTATTCGTTCGGTTTTCTCTAACTGTTCCTATAAAAATACATAACTAAGTATACGAAAATTATAAATTATTTCCTTATAATATTGTTTACCTCTTGCAAAATATTACAACGTCATCAATTGGGCCATTAGTTTGTAGGAGGTGCAAAAGTTGTCGAATGTGACCGTGTGCTGGTTCGGATATTCGACATGTTTTAACAAATTGATAATCATAATCTCGCCAAGACCATATCCAGGTTCTTTGGCCGAAGCTCCAGCATATGGTATGAATTGAAATAAATAACCATCAACAGAGCATAAGACAAAACTTGTACCCAATTCTGATGGGTTTTCCTTTTATGAACATTTTACAGGAGTGCCGACCATAATAAGATACCATTTGTTCGTCGGGCGACAGTGCATGCGCAAACACATCGAATTGCATAAATATTTTATTTAGCATATTGTGCAACGGAGTGACTTTTGCAAATTATCGTTTTTATCTAATTTTGCATTGTTGGATATATGAATGTTTGATTTAATAAGTTTGAATCTCTCACACGACATATTATCTTTTACTAATTTATTTCCAAATGCAGGACTTTCAGACCAATACATATATATATTAGAGCGCCCATAAAACAAAAAGTGTTATTTTTTCCGCTCCCCGCTCATTTTCTAGTATATTGGGCATAAAAAATAATATCCGTGCAAAAATTTTTCCAATCGGATGCAAACCGGCCAGTCCGTCACGACTTTTAGCCCTAAAAATGGAGTAAAATTAGTTCCGAGCTTTGATGAGCTATAACTTGTAAGCCAGACAACTTTTGGAACTTTTTGACCTAGCTATGATCCTTCATGGTGTTTTAAGAGGTCAAACTTCAAATTTGCAGTCAAAATTTTATTAAAAAGTATATTAGTAAATTTATTTATAAATCTATTAAGTTTGACTATTGCCAAATTGTAAAGTATTATATGTAGTTTCCATAAAAAATAAGACATTTTTAAAACATATCGCTTATTCCATGACAGAGTTAAAAACAATGAAAAAATCAACAAATTTTTAATTAAAAAAAAACAAAAAATTAAACTTTTTTTTGCCGCAAGGTACTCTTCATTTCTATTCCATGTACTCGGATCAGTCATCAAAAATGTTGGATTAATGTTTGTTATATTCTGATTCAGAATAGTTTAAAAAAAGTGTTTTTTGTAACAAAGTCACTTAGTTGCATAGAGGTGAATTCCTTAGGTAGCAAATGAGCCCGTTTTGGTTTATCAGGATGACCTATTTTTGTCAAATTTAATAACATATTTCTTTTCATATCAACATGAACATCATCGTCAAAAAAGGCCAATGCTATATTAAATTAATTTAAATACCAGAGATGTCGAAGGAGTTTGTTTTGCACCGCAACCCCTATGTCTCTATCAGTGACCTTAAAGTTGTCCAGATCCTTTAAAAGGTTTAAATCATTGGCCGGTACTTTTGGTGCCACTTGAGACAAAAACCAGTATTTTAAGTATATTGTTACGACGAAAATGTTAAACCTTCTAATATTTTTCAATTGCTGAGCTGAAATTATAATGGTTTCCTTTATGATTTTAAAACAATATAAAAATAAATTTCACACATCTTACCAGAGAGATTGAGTTGCTTTCTAAAAAGAAAGATTTTTAAAGAATATATAACCTTTGCCATGCACCGGGCATGACTTACGGCACCTGGCTGAGAAATTTTATAATTTGGAATTTTTTCTCCGAGGAAAAGAAATCCCAATTTCACCATTTCTATGTAGTCGTGTCTGGTACTGTCCACTTTATTCTGGATTGGATCATTAATAAATTCAATTATTTCATTCCGAATGCCAACTGGAAAATTCTGCTAATATTAGGATTCAAAGTACCAGATTCAAAATTATCGTGTTGTAGATCAGGCCATGAAGTGCGAAATTTTTGAATAAGCTTCTTTTAGGACCAGATGTTGTTGATTCTATAGTCGCTTTAAATGCAACTCCGGCAAGCAGCTCCATTATGTGATGGCGACATGCCAAATACAGCAAATGTCTGCCTAGTTTTTGTTCCAGTACAGCACAAGTTCCTATTGATGAACTGGTGTTGGTACTTGTTGTGTCAAAGCACATGGCCATTACGTTATCCTGTACATTCCAGTCTTGAAGTGCAGAGTAAACAGCGTCAGCTTCAATAGCACCTGTTTGTCTAGTTATTTTTTGTACACCTAAAATTTTTGTTTCACCGCAAGCAGATAATATTATTGCCAATCTATTGCATTTTACATGACTCGTACTGGTACAGTCTTCTAAAACTTTTCCATCCCAGTGGACAGTAAAAGCCGAGTTAGTATGAAATTTCTCATATATACTTTGAAAAATCTTTTCTCTGTTGTTAAGACGTTGCAATCTTATATATTCCGGTGAAATATTTAATGTACTAACGCCAATGCCCAAATTATATGCAGTTTGGACAATGATAACTGCGGCTCCCTTGTTACTTACTTGGAACCTGTCTAAGGTTTGGGTCATTCCAGATTCAATAATGCTTTGAAATTGTTGTGGCTTAACACTACTATTTGGTTATTTTGGAGGAAAATAAACAGAGACATCTGATTCTGATTCTGTGTCACTGTTGTCTTCTATTAAAATTTCCTCAGACTCACTTGATTTTTTTGAATTATTCTTTGGTTGTAGCTTTACAACATCTAAACCGAATTTTTGACGTAACAATATAAGCTACTTACGATGACCATTTAAAAAGTCTATGGTTTTCTGTTTTTCTCGTTTTTTAATAATTTTATGACATCGGTATGCGATACATCAAAAATGTATCTAATGATTTAATGAATGCTCTTTCTCGGGCGCAATTCTTATATTTTCTTAAGCTATTGTAGTTATTGTAATGTCTAACAATCGTTTTTTAACGCCATTCTTTCGTTTCGTAGGAATTTCAAAGGACCTATAAATTTCGATCAATTAATTTGTTACAACAGAAGCACTGTCTTTAACACTCATATTATCATCTTGTATTTAACGAAAAAGTCTTCCAAAGCCATCTTTTTTTACTTGGAAGCATTCTTCCATCAAAATTGTTTTTCTTTCTTCCTACAATAAAACATTAACCCCATATCATTTTATGCCTAATTTGCACAAATATTTGGTTTTAAATACTTACCAATCAGATAAACACATCTGGATGTACCACTATTTTCCATTTTCAAAATTGATGAGCCAAAAAACTAACTTTAGACAACTGAAAGAAATTTTGTTTGTGAAGAAGCGAATACGACAAAAAAAAAACTTATATTGAACCGTTTTGAAAATGAGTGGCAATACTTGGCAAAGATAACATGATTGCTATTGTTGCTAGGCAAAAATCAGAATATAACAAGCATTAATCCAACATATTTGATGGCTAATCCGAGTACATGGAATAGAAATGAAGAGTACCTTGCGGCAAAAAAAAGTTTAATTTTTTGTTTTTTTTTTAATTAAAAATTTGTTGATTTTTTTTATTGTTTTGAACTCTGTCATGGAATAAGCGATATGTTTTAAAAATGTCTTATTTTTTATGGAAGCTACATATAATACTTTACAATTTGGCAATAGTCAAACCTAAATAGATTTATAAATAAATTTACTAATTTACGTTTGAAAAAAATTTTGACTGCAAATTTGAAGTTTGACCTCTTAAAACACCATGAAGGGTCATAGCTAGGTCAAAAATTTGTAGGATAAAAATGTTTGCCTATATATTTGCAATACAAATGCTTAAGCTGTATTTTCCGAAAGTCGTCTAGCTTACGAGTTATAGCTCGTCAAAGCTTGGAACTAATTTTACTCCATTTTTAGGGCTAAAAGTCGTGCCAGACTGGCCGGTTTGCATCCGATTGAAAAAATTTTTGCGCGGATATTATTTTTATGCCCAATATACTAGAAAATGAGCGGGGAGCGGAAAAAAGAACAGTTTTCCATTTTTCTATGTATTTCATGTTGGCACCAGTTAAATACAATATGCCAATCAATTTTTTAATTTCATTGTAATCGGTGGCAAAAGAAGACTCATCTTTATCCACACGGCTATAATGATTTGTGCTTTTAACAATAAAGTTCATCATCTCATCGTCAATAAATAGTTTGTAAAAATCCATAGGATTTAAAGACCCATATGCATCATGTCGTTCCTTATGCTTTTGCTTTGAAATGTCTACTGGCGATTTTGAGAATTCATTATCACGTTGACGTTTGGTCCACTTTACTTTTGTCGCTTTTAGAATTGGTGCCTCTTCCAGTACAACTTGGTGATCGTCGCACTTTTATGTATTTATATACATAAAAGTGCCACTTCACCTGCAATTTCATCAGGAAATCCTTTTATGTCATTTATGATCAGCTCATTTTCATCAATATCCTCGTCAGCACTTATTTCATCCACCTTTGATGTCACATCTATGTTATTAGCACTTTTAAAATAAAGTTCCTCCTCCTCATCAGAACTTTCATTTATTATTTCATTAATTTGTTTCAAATTTAAAAAATTTTTGCGTATCATATTGAATTTATTATTTAGTTCGTACCGATTCAAAGGCCAATTGTAAACTGATCATCGTCTTGAATTCTTGTGCTTTTGCAACCAAGTGCTTCTTTTCGCAACAAAAATTACTATGAAACATAGATTACCTTTACTATTTCGCGATAGCAGGACTCAAAAGCAATGACAATTCACACAAAAAAAAAACAAAGATGTTTAAACAAAAGTATTCTTAGGAAGTAAAAACAAGTAAACAGAGAGATATGAGTTGTTGTACATACTTTATCGCATTTATGAGCAAACATATTTTGTGAGAATATAAAAGAATGTAAATAATCAAATATTTATATATATATAAGTTAACACGAGAAACATTTAAAATAACAAAATAAAAAAGAAATTCACACGTTCACAAAGCTGACGTCGCGTCTGCGATATTTGAGACCATTCCGCAACGCAGCTTGTTCACATGCTGACACAACGTCTGCGACGTACAGTCGATTAAGGTGGTGTATTATTGAAACTAGACAAAAACCTGCGGTTATTAATAAGGGTAATTTAAGTTTAAACATTACTCTGTAATTTAACGTGAAACATCTAATTAATATTTAGTATAAAGCTCAAGTCGAAAATAAATGAATATGAGAAAGAAAAAGAAACATTAAAGAATTTGGGTCAAAAAAAAAAAAAAAAGCAAAGAAGTAAGCTATTCAAATTTTAAAGCTTAAAAATAAATAAATTACATCAAGTTGGACAATAAATTAAATAATTACACCGAAAGGAGAGTCTTCAACAATCATCATCCCTTCAATTACCAAGACGTCAACCCATCATCAAGTTCCAGTAAATTACCTGATTCTTGCGATGCAGAATCAACATTCTAGACTACCCCAACTCTAGATTGATAACCATTCAGAATGGTATCGCAAGGAGACAGAATGGCACATTTAAAGTTATACACTCAATCAATCTCGAACAATATCAAGCCTTATCAGAAGAACTTGAAGCAATTTTGAATACGAATATCATATTTAAACATCAGCTTCGTCCGTTTTTAACGCAACAAATCATTGATATAAAAAGTCTTCTTAAAAGCCTATGTCCAGGTAGAAAGAAGAGATCAATAGATTTTATAGGCAATGCATGGAAATGGATTGCCGGAACTCCAGACAGTCATGATTGGGAAATCCTTAATCAAAAGATCAGAAATCCTTTAGGAAATAATAATAGACAAATGGTAATAAATGAACTGACTTTTGACAGAATACAAGAAATATCGAATATTACTAACGAAATATTAAAAGTGAAAAGGGAATATTGGAATAACGAGTTAGCAAGTAAATTAGAACACAAATTATTTTGATAGAAAAAGAATTACAGAACATCGAATATGCCATCCAATGGGCCAAAGTTAATATTGTAAATTCATTTATTTCATCAAAAACCGAGATCGAAGTACTTAATGATGTTCTGACTAATTATAATATACCATTATTTAACGTAGATGAGTTATCATTCGGAAATGGAAAATCGTTACAAATAATAAAGAAATTCTGTACATTTTAAGTATTCCAATCACTCAAAATGATATCTGCAAAATGTATTTAGCAAAACCAGTAAAAATTGGTCATTTAATTGATAAAATTGAATTTGATAAAATTTTGAATTGTAATAATGTTTTATTCGCTATTAAAGATAAATGAAAAAATTATAATGATCTAACCATATGTAATAGAGATAAATTAGTAAAATAAAGAGAAGATTATTGTATAACAAACCTATTTAACAACAAGATAGGGAACTGCACCCAGGTAAACAACGAACACATACCCACCATAGAGGAAACCGGAAGTGATATTCTATAATTAAATCAATATAACGGCAAAATCAGTGTGAACAATGAAGAAATAAATTTAAATGGAACCTACCTACTTAAATATTACAATACAACAATCATATTCGATGATCGCGAATATTTCTCCAAAGAAGTAAGCGGCAGCAAACCTCTCCCAGCCTCTCTACAACCAAAAGCAGCAAACGCAAATACATTAGAAGTCCTATCCCTAGAAAGACTCCATAAGATCAAAATTTTGAGAGATTGGAAATACTGGAAACCAAGAATAACCTGCTGATAACAAGTACAATTACCATAATTTCAGCCCTAGTCGTCACCATTTGGCTAACAACGAAGAAGATATTAAAACAGAAAAAAAAGAGGTCAGAAACAGCAACAATTTCACTATAACAAGTAGAAAAGGTAAAAGACACAGAGAGGAAACCCGAAAAAACCAAGCATTTACGACTTACACACGTTCTAGGCAATCGGGACAATTGCTTTTGAGGAGGGAGGGGTTAACACGAGAAACATTTAAAATAACAAAATAAAAAAGAAATTCACACGTTCACAAAGCTGACGTCGCACAGTGGACCATTTGACGAGAAGGCGGTCAAAAATCTATAACTTTTGATTGGAATTTTGATATGCGGTTTTTTTTTGTTTGGTAGGTGAGACTTTAGCCTTTAAGTTTTGCTATAAAACGTAATTCTCGACAGAAAATAAAAAAAGTTACGGATGGTTTAAAATACATTATCATTTGTAGTTGAATTTTAGTACAAAAGTGAAAGATCCCGAGTTAAAATATAATTTATTAAGCAGCGAACGTAAAAGTTACCTTATATTGGTTCAAGATAGTGAAGTTTAAATGAAAAACTCGTATGTTTTTGCTTTAGTTAAATTTTTTCTTATTGTCTTTTTAAATATTTATATATATCAATTTGTATGGTAAATTTATGAAATATAACAATTTTTATTGTAAATTTACAAAATATATAAATTTTTAAATCAAGAAAATTTTTTAACTATATAAAAAAAGTGTATCTTATTGTTAGTGTAATGAAAAAGTATTTTAAATCAACCAATTTTAGTAAAAATTTCTTCTAAATAGCCTTGATTTTCATCTTCTAGAAGTTTTTTAGCTTCTTCGTCTAATTCAATAGAGGTAGTTTTCCATTTTTGACGAATGTTGGACATATATGGATCTGAAGTGCACAACAAAATAGTGATAAGGTCTTCATTAGTACAACATCTGGACATTTTCCTTGTGTTGTGCTCGCGAAAGAATCTGTAGTCTTTGTTCCTTTTTTCTTGCGCTTCTTCAGATAGATCTCCTATTGGTAGCATATTGTTTTGAATTATCTGTTCCCCACGGTACAAAATTTTAGGAACTGTGGATGGCATATATCTCCAAGAGTATTTTTCATTATAAAGTATAGCTGTTTTATTGGCGTACTCTCAAAATTTTTTTACATTTATCTTTCTGCTGCATGCTAGAACTTGTAACATGATTTTGAATCGTCTTATTAATTCATGATCTACACCTGTGATAGATGCTGCAGTTTCCGGATCGGAAAAAAATCTCCTTGCAGTATTTCCATCATTTGTGTTTCCTTCCCCTTGTTGTAGATATTTTTGTTGAATTTGTTTTTTTTTGCTTTCTTTTTCTTCATTTTCTATGTTTTTTCTCACTGTTTCGCCTAACGGACCAAATTCCAAATCATAACCCAATTTAAGAATATGCTCCATGAAACGTATTCTAGCATGAAGAGGGGACACTCCAAATTCGTAGGCTTCCTTAAAACTATCGTCTTCTGGTTGGGGTTGGCTTAATTGACTTGATGTCTTTTGGCATATAATGCAGCTTGACGTTGACTTCGTTTCAGTTAAAGCTTGTGCAACTTTTCCATCAATCATTGTGAAACACATTTTAAAATGTACTTCAATGTCTTGGTCATCAAATTTAAATATTACTGGTTGAAGTTCCTTAATTTGATCCTTTATTTTTTGAACTTCTTCAGTTATGACATCTTTGGTTTCCTTTTTGAATGCAAATTTTATTGGTCTGCAATACTTTGTTGAAGAAGGAATTTCATTCCATATATCAATTTCTGTTGCTCTACTAGTTGACGGCTCTAAGACGCTATACCGTTTTGTTAAGCGCAATGGAACGAAAGATACCATAAATAAATTAGCTTCTGATGAATTTTCGGCATTAAATTGCTTGTATTGTTTCTGACCAGAAGATCCATCACATCCCCATTTAGAAATTAAAGTAATGCTGCCATTACCAATTTTTTTTAAATGAACAGTATCAAGCGTATTTAGCAATCGTTCTGCAGTATGTTCAAGGAGATCTTGCAATTTTATTTCTGCTGATGTTGAAGTGACACTAATAGCAGATTGTGAAGGTAAGCATTCTTTTTTGGCAGAAACTAAATCTCGATACTCTGGAAAAATCCCACAATTCTTTTCATTGGTTCGCTTCCGCAATTCCTTATATTGATTTTTGGTCAATTTCAAGTCCAAAATTAGGGCGAACGCTTCTTCTGGCGTAAATTTCTTATCTTCAATTGGTTGGGCTCGCTTCTACTATTTTTTCAATTATTTCAATTTTATTTTTGTTATTTTGGGTTGGTTGAATTTGGTGCAAAAATGAATTCTTAATAATTCTTTGAGAAATTTCTTCATTGGTATTCTCCAGCTTGCGCCTTCGAGATCTTTCACTACATCCGTCAATTGGTTTTGCTGGTCGACCCTTTTTCCACTTTCGTGGGCAGTTGTAGATGCACTCTCAAAAATAAGTTCCTTTATTAACCAGTCTTGGTAACGTTTGTACATCTTAGCCTTGCTATGAGAGCATTCAGTGTACCGTATTTTCAAATTCGATTCAAAATTAGTAATTTTTCCTTTGTGCATTTCAATGTCTTCTAGGTTAAATTCTTGAAGAAGTCGTTGCTCACTATGTGCAAAATTACATCGTCTACATCATTTCGTTGAAAATAAATATCTGCCAGATCTCTGCAACAGTACTTAGCCATTGCACAAATTGTAATGAATAATAATTGTGGAAACATTATTATAAATACTCTTTCTTGCAATTATGTAAAATAAAAATTTTCATCTTTCATTACCACTTTTAGAAGCTTAAAAACCCACACCCTAACCCCTTTTAAAAGGTGAAGCATACCTGCTCATATATTAAAGGGCTATGTCGCAATGGTTTTTTTTACCATTTACAAATTTTTATCTTTTATTACCATTTTTAGAAACATAAAAAACCCACACCCTAACCCCTTTTAAAAGGTGAAGCATACCTGCTCATATCTTAAAGGGCTATGTCGCAATAGTTTTTTTTTTACCATTTACAAATTTTTATCTTTTATTACCACTTTTAGAAGCTGTAGTGTACATGTATGTAGGTGACAACCTACTTATATGTAGTTCAGTATCTTTTAAAGAGAACATAAACTAAGACAACCATCCACGCGTTCTCTTATTATTTGCCAGGCAAACTCAGTGATCTGCGTGAGTTATGTGGATGGTTTCCCATTGTTTTTTTTAGTTGTAAAAAAACCAATTTTTTGTTTTTTTGTTTTTTCCGTTTTGTTTGGAGCCTAATTCATTATCTACAGAAGAGAACATTTTAGTTTTTTTTTCTTTTTGTAGTCTGTTAGTCGGTCTTACTTATGTACAGTGGAACAAGTATGTTCCCATCAGCCCAAAATTAAGATATAATTTTATAGATTCATTTCAGTAAATTCCATACGTTATAAAATTTGTCTTTATTATTAATTCCATAAATAATATACAATAATAAACAATATATTAGGGTTTTCCTTTCCCCTTTTTTTTTTCTTTTTTTTTTTTTTGATTCTAATATAATTTACATGAGTATTAGATCTAACTTTACGTTTAATTATTTGAAATTTTCACATTTTAATTTTTCTAAGATTTCTAAACCAATTGAGGCTCAACAGTTATTTCTTCCTTTCCTTTTTGTTTTTTTTTTTTTTTACTAAATATGTAGTAGTATGGTATTCTAGAGTACTGTATTCGTTAATGCACTACTACCTCACTTGATAAAATTTGAATAAGTTTTTTTTTTTGTTTCCATTTAAGCTTCTTAAACAAAATAATTATAAATTTCGTAGACAATTGAAAACTTGCTAATACAATTTATATATAAAAAAAATTAGTCTATTTGTTAAGATCCATGTTACATAATCATCCACTGACTAATATCTTCCCTTGGTAATTATGAAGCATGTACAAAAGTTACCTTAAAGGAGCACGTTCAAAGAGTCTTTCGTCTCTCCGTTTAAGTATTTAGGCACTTTCAATGGATATAGCGGTATGGCTTGTACACCAAGCAAGCCTCAATTTGAGTACGTCACTAGCACCGAGTTTCCTATCACAGTTTAAATATATTTATGGACACATTTTTTTTTTATCACTTAAACTCCTTACCTCGGTGAAAATTATGAACATACATATATTTCCTTCTTTCAATACTTGATCTTCCGCATGGAGCCTATATATGTCCATGAAGTAAAGATTTATCGCGAAAACTTCCTTTTAGACCACACAATATAAAAATCTTTAAATATGTATTTTTATGTTAACACTTAATTCACTTTACTTGCTATATGATTCTACGTCTTGAAATCCAAAAACAGAAAGAAAGGTCTCTGTAAGTCAAGTTTATTTTTTCCTCTTCTTTTTTCATAATTACTCAATTATTGAATTAACGGGATAGTATGAGTGATTTGCATGCCAACTATAAATTATTTTTGTTACCTTATATGGTAATAACGACATTCTGGATTAATAAGGACAGAGCTGGGATTTGCCCTTCTCCTATGATAATCTAACATTCTCATTTACGCTGTATAAATTACACTACAAAACAAATTCAACTACTAATTTGACAAGTCTCAAATTAAGCTAGTTTAATTTGGAAAAAGTAATTTCTTTCAAGAACAAACGTGGGGCAGACCCTACACCCTGAACTCATGGTCAAGCTAGCCGGTATTTGTAGCAAACAAATCTTTTGCATGTACTCTGAAATATTTTTTTCCCTTAAAGTCCTCTACATCATATATGAAATTACTCAGTCTCCTTAGTATTTTACATTTGGTGAATTTTGGTGCTAGTTTACTGCTAAAATTTTTAGATTTATCACTCTTATAAAAATTACGTTTATAAACTATTTGATTTTCCTGGTAATCTACCGGTTTACTTCTAAGATTGTATGTTTTTGTGTGTAACTTTTGAGCTTCCACTAAACATTCGTGGACCTTGCCCCTAATTTGAAGAAGTCTGTCATGCCTATTTATAATTTCTACATCCCCGTCTGACAAGTTTTCAAGCTTTCTAAGTATATCATAATTACGACCATTTGTCACCATATTATACCCAAACAGCACGTAAAAAGGACTAACTCCAATAGATTCATGGGCTATATTTCTTAAAGCACAACTTATTTTTCCAATGTACTTATCCCAATCACGATGGTCCTTTTTAATATACATCCTAACAGCTGTGAATATGGTTTTGTTTGCCCTTTCAGCAGAATTGGCTTGTGGCGAATATGTGCCAGTCAAAATTTGAACGATTCCATGCAACTCACAAAACTCTCTAAACTCTTTTGCTAAAAACTGACTTCCATTATCTGATAAAATTTTCTCCGGGATACCAAAAAGATTAAAAAATTCATTCACACTTTCAATAGCCAATTTCGTCGTTGCATTTCGTATGGGTTTAATATATACATATTTTGAAAAGGTATCTACAATGACAAATGCGTAAGAATGTCCAGATTTTGTCCTTGGTAAGGGACCTACAAAGTCAATGTGAAGCTCTTGAAATGGTCTTAATGATGGTGGTCTGGGATTCGTTGAAGGACGCATCAGCTTGTTTGGTATTTTTGATGTCAAACACGTTTCACAGCTATTAACAAACCTCTTCACATCTTTAAACATTTTCGGCCAATAATACAACCTTCTTAGTTTCTCTAAAAGTTTGTTAATACCTGGATGCGAACTTTCAGGAGGACAATGGTTCTCTTTTATTAGATTCAATCTCAATTCCGTTGGAATCCATAGCCGCCAAACCTCCCCATCTTCCTTACCTTCAACATTTTTCTGAATTACCCTTTTGTATAGTTTCCTATCAACTACTTTTAAGCTAGGAAATTTTTCTTTATCAGATTCAACCAATTTAATCTTATCTAAATACTCCTGACCATTAAACCATTCTGAATTCAAATCTACCTCAAAAATAATTTCATCAACCTCCAGGTCAACCCTAGATAACATATCAGCTATCACATTGTTTTTTCCCTTCCTATGGACTATTTCAAAATCATGGTGTTGTAGCTTCAATGCCCAACGTGCTATATGTTTTTATATTAAAACACATTTATTTTCGTTTTGAGCAGCCGCTTGTGCGACTGCTTCTGTTCACGTTTATTTATTTATTGATTTTTCAAATTGTACTTAAATTCTAACTTACTCTAGAATACAATTAAATGTGTGTGGGAATCTGCAAGCACAGCAGATTTCCACACAGGTGAATTAAATAAACTAAACATAACTGTATTGTATTGCAGTTTGAGAAATAAATGTTTCTCACGCTAAAGTTCGGTGTGTGTGGATATTGTTGCCGTTAATTAAAATGGTTTAATGTTACCATTTAGTTACCGTACTGAAGGTATGGTAACTAAGACCTATCAAACACACTACACCTCCCTTTTTCAGAGAAAGAATGATCAATAATCGATTGACCATTCTTTAGTGCTGTTATAATTAAAATTAAAAATGATCAAATTTAATGTTAAAGTTTATTTTTTTTTTTTTAAATATTAACAATTTTAATTTAATGGGGACCATTCCTTCCCCTTTTAAAAAAAATTAAAAATATAATATGTATTTATAATTTTGAAAATTTTTGTTGTTTAATTTCTTTTGCAGGCGAATGCTGGCCAGTCAATCGTCTGCAAAAAAATTTTGATTTTAAATTTTATCTCAAATTATTATTTAGTTTATACATTTTAAATTTTAAATTTATACTTTCTTAAATTTAGATTTTTGATTTAATTAATTATGATTTTAATTACAATTTAAAGAATTTTATTTATAATTGTTATAATTTTACAAAATTAAATAAAAAATTGACATTATCAATATTAATGTATTTTTAATTAATTGTTTTTATTTAAATTTTAATTTTAATGTTAAAAAAAACTATGTTATGTTATTTTAATTTTTTATTATTATTATTATTATTATTATTAAAAAAAAATTTCCGTAAACTAAAGATTAATTTAAAATTTATAGTTAAAAAATTTGTAATTAAGGAAGGTTAAATTAAGGTGTTAGGTTCTATATATGGTTTTATTTAATTAATCTAATTGTTTACTTGTTTAATTAATTATATTTTATATGTTAGTTCAAATATTTATTTTTTTTTTTCAAAACTATATAAAAATGTTTATCTAGATTTTAGTTTAGTTTATATGTATATAATCATTTACATTATTTACAAAATTTTCTTAGTCTATTCCTATGTACCTTGACCGTTTTATTATCGCTTATGGATAATGTGCAGTTGCCTAAATTGTCGATTTCCCTAACTGAGTATGGGCCTTTAAATAACTTATCCAATTTATGACCTGCACTGTTTTCCGTCAGGACTAAATCTCCTATTCGAATATCAATTGGTCTTGTAACCCTGTCGTATTGTGACTTACTGTTAACCTTTTCATAATCCAATAAGCTTTTGGCGCGCTGTTGCGCCTGCTGAAGTCTATACTTTACTTCTTTCTCATATGCTTCTATGTTATACAGTGGGTCTACTACATTCGAATTAAGAAATTTTAGATCAGGACTGTTCTTACCAAACACCAACTCATATGGACAATAACCATGAACAGTGGATGGCGTCGTATTGAAGCAATACGTGAAGTATTTTAGCCACTCATCCCAATCTGTTCTGTTCAATGAAATATATGACCTAACATACTCATTGAATGTTCTGTGAGATCTTTCTATTGTACCTAGAGTTTGGTGATGGTAAGCTGTTGATGTGACATACTCAATGTTCAACAGCTGACAAAGTTCTTGCAGGGTCTGATTTTTGTATTCAGTTCCCATATCAGTTAGAATCCTATGCATAGGACCATAAATTAAAATAAAATTTTCAAAAATTGCTTTAGCAACGGTCTTTGCCTGCTTATCAGGAATAGGTATAGTGACTAAGTATTTAGTCAGGTCGCATATAATGGTTACAGTGTATTCGCTGCCATTATTTGATCTTATAAAAGGTCCAATTGTGTCTATAACAATGATGTCAAATGCCCGGGCTGGCGTCTCTGTTATTGTCATGGGTTCCTTTGTTTTAGGTTGTGTCTTATTAGTCTGGCACTGTTTACATTTCCTTATGTAATTACGGATGTCTCTAGACATTCCGTTCCAGAAATATTTTTCCCTTAATTTTGCCGTCATCCTTGCTATTCCCGGATGACCGCCGTATAACGGATCGTTGTGATATTTCTCCAATATTTCATGTTTCTGCTCGTCAGCAGTTATTTTAATTCTTCTTGGCGTTAACGCTATTATTAAATTTTTGAGTTCTTTGTTCGCTGTACTCTTAAATTCATTAATTGGGATCCCTTTAAATATCTCATCATCTAATGTGAGTTGCAATTTATCAATGCCTTTATTGTCGGTTATATTTTCCAACCTAGAGAAGAATTGACCTAAATCAATTTTCCCATTAACAACAAGGTCATTAATAATTATTTTTTCTAAAGTTGTTTTTCCTTTTCTAAGGTAACACCTTAGTGTTCTACCTTGTAGGTCAAACTTTAGGCGAACTATTTTCCTGACCTCCTTTATGGTCAATGTTTCATATATCTTTGGAGTTTCCGTTATACTATTATTTTTTTTCTTTGTCTTTGTTCCCATCGCTGCCTTAGATCTCGATCTTGTCTTTACCATATAGACATTTCTTATATTCTTTATGTCATTGAAGTCTATTCTAGATAAAGCATCTGCAGCGTGGTTATCTTTTCCCCTCAAGTACTCTACGGTAAAATCATATTCTTCTAATTCTAACCTCATTCGCGTCAATTTTGAAGAAGGGTTCTTCATTGAAAACAAGTATGACAGTGGTCGATGATCACTTCTTACAATGAATTTAGTGCCATAAATATATGGTCTGAAATACGTAATTGCCCAGTGTATAGCCGCTAGTTCTTGTTCGATAGTAGACTTATTTGATTCACCTTTGGTGAATGACCTGGAAGCATATGCTATAGGGAGTTGTAGCCCGTCGTACTCTTGGCTTAGTACGGCACCGCATGCATATTTGCTTGCATCGGTTGTAATGCAAACTTTTTCATTAAAATTTGGATATTGCAGTATCCTTGGACTCATTAATGAATCCTTTAAATATTCGAATGCTTTTTCACAGTCTTCGCTCCACTCGAATTTTACATTTTTCCTACATAGCCTCGTTAAAAGGCGAGCGTGTTCCGCAAAATTTGGAACAAAACGTCTATAATAATTGCAAAATGCAACAAATCGTTTAGTTTCATCGGCATTTTTAGGTGTTGGATAGTCTTGAATTATCTTGAATTTGCTATCGTCTGGAAGAATGCCTTTGTTTGTACATTTATGACCTAAATAAGTCACCTCGTGACCAAAAAATGAGCACTTTTCTGGATGCAATTTAAGATTATATTTACGGCATGTTTCGAAAACATCTGTTAAATTTTTTAACATATGCTTTTCAGAACGACCTAATACAACCAAATCATCCATATACAGAAAAGCTTGTGCTGGTGATAGTCCAGCAAATGCTATGGTCATCATTCTCTGAAATGAATTTGGAGCTATTTTAAGCCCGTACGGTAAGCGTTTAAAACGAAATGAACCCTTATCCGTTGAGAATGATGTAATATCTCTGGATTCTTCATCTAATTCAATTTGATGAAATCCGGATGTTAAATCAAGGCAAGAAAAATATTTGGTTCGACCAAGTTGGTCGAGAATATCATCTATTCTTGGTAATGGAAATTTATCTGCAATTAATTTTTTATTGACTCCCCTATAGTCTACTACCAACCTCCATCTTTTCCCTTCACTTCCGGCTATAGATTTTTTTGGTACTAGTAAAATTGGGCTATTAAATTCTGAAGCTGATGGCTCTACAATGCCATCTTGTATCAACTTGTCTACTTGTTTTGTAATTTCCTCCTTATGGGTATACGGTTTTCTATAATTCTTAATATAAGTAGGATCGTTGTCCTTTAAACGCAACTTTTGCCTATAAAAATTATTCACTGAGATTCTCTCAGTTTCAAGTGCGAATACATCTATATATTCTCTACACAGTTCCTTTAGTTCATTTTCAACGAATTTTGGGAATTTCTTCGATAATTTTTCTAACTTTTTTTCGCTATCTTGGCTTTCGGTTGCCATTGCTATTTCATAATTATTCAAACTTTCAATTTGGACTTCAAAACCTGAAATAGTGACGTCTTTGTTAGTTGTGTTAATTATTCTAACAAACGATTGCTTACAGCTCGAAATCGTATTGGCTATGTATATCCCTTCTTGAAGTGTCTGGTTTGGGATAAATACATCTCCTTTTGGACATTTTATATTTATTTTCCTAATTACCTCTGATCTCGCTGGTAATGATACTATGTTAATATTTGGAGATTCACGCATTGGTATACATATGGTTTCGGGGAAATCGTCTGGTCTTAATACCATCCTATTTTGATCTATTCCGTATTCCAATACACAGTTGTAGTTTTTAATAAAATCTAGTCCAAGTATTCCATCGGATGGAATTGGAAAATTATCATCTACTATATGGAAATCATGTTTTATTAGTAGGTTATTGAATATAAGATCAGTTTCAATTTTCCCTTTTGTATAAATCGTGCCACTCCCAATGCCGTGTAGGCTAGTGGTCTGATTTGCGTTTATCCTTCCTGTTTCTATTTGTCCATTTTTAATTATCGATATGTCCGCACCTGTATCAACTAAATATGTAGAACTATTATTACTGAATTTTGACGCTAATGAAATGTATGACGCTAGACCTAAATTTATATTCAAGATTCTACCGTTTGTAGTGTCATTGCTTAATGAGTACTTGGGGTTTGGTCGTTTTCCTCCTCAATGTGTATTAGCCTGACATTAATCCGTCTATAGCCATTGTTGTTACTATTGTTGTAACTCCTGTTATTGCCACGGCGATTGTATTGTCCACCGTTATTTCCGCCCTGGACATAATCATTCCTATTATTGACCTGATCATTGCGGTTATGGTAAACTGTTCCATTTCCGCGTCCCCGAAAATTTCCGTTTGGTCGCCCACGCCTTTGGTACCGGTTTGCGTTTCTACCATTATTATAATACATTACTGTATTATTTTTGGCCGCATCTGTAGAGCTGTTAATGAATTTGGCCATAGCATCATTAAGGGTGCTAAATTGACCAGCCTCCATTACGAGGCCCACTCTTTCATTTGTGCAGCTCCTCGTCATTGCCTTGACAGCTATATTGGTGGTATATTTTTCGGCTAATGTGGTCGTTAATCCGTCCGTTATATAGGCGCTTTGCAGCCTTTTTGCCAGGTCTTCTATTTCTTTTGTATAATCATTTGGTGACTTACCACCTTGTTTCAGGTTCATTAATCTCGCTGATAGGACTTCAACGGATTCACCCTTGACTGTTGACCTTAATCTTGCAATTATGCCGGCCAAATTTGCTTCATTACCCTCTATAAGGGTACGAGCTGTTCCCTTCAATTTGGTTTTTACCAGATTGACGGCTACCGCATCTTGACCTTCAGCGATCGAATCGACAAGTGTCAGGGCATCTAAGAAACTTTGTAGGTTCTCTGCCCTACCATCGAAATCAGGTATGATCCTGGAAGCTGTTCTTAAAAATTCTGATGCTGTTTGTGGCATTTTGTCGCTGTTTTCCCCCAATTGTACTGTCAGTTGTTCCTTATCCTCCCCAAATTCTATCCTCTCATGTAATGAGTCGGGCAAGTTCACCTCAATACCCCTGCGGGACGCTACGCCAATCAGCTTACCTCTTAGGTCAATGAAAAAACCCTCTGCCGCAACCTTATGAGCGGACGTTAGGCGCTGATAATTAACGTTTAATAAGACTCTTATTTCCTCAAGTCGTAAGTGGAGGTTCTTTAGATGTTTCTCAACTGTTTCCTCCTTGGTAGACCTATCAGTATTGAGGCATTAATGGGATTTGTCAAATTCTTCCCTTATGATCCTACATTGGTCGAGTATCGCTTGCCAGTCCATAAAATCAGGGTCAATCTTTAGCCAAAATTATGACAATTTATCTTGGGGAAAATTGGGCGTTTATGTAAGAAATCAAAATTGAAACAATTTGGGAGACTTTTGGGAAATGTCATAAAAGGTTACTAAAATTTCCCCATTGAAAAAGAAATATAATGTCAATTTATTGTATTGGCCCGTAATGCCAAACATTCAAAATCACTAG
This sequence comes from Cordilura impudica, assembly GCA_963682025.1. Taxonomy (NCBI): domain Eukaryota; kingdom Metazoa; phylum Arthropoda; class Insecta; order Diptera; family Scathophagidae; genus Cordilura; species Cordilura impudica. The sequence goes on from OY821522.1 coordinate 4,213,681, forward strand.
GTGCCAAAATATTTGCATACTAATCAAAACATTTCCAAAATCATTTAAAAATCGTAAGGTATTTAAGAGTATATCCGATAAAATTTTTGCTATATTGGCAATTAATGCCAATTCTCAAAAACAGGTAATTAAAACCAATACCAAATTTTCCATTTCAAAGCAAATATATTAAGATCTATCACTCAATGTTATTTCTAATATGTTCGAAATATTGCCCAGGATATCTTTATTAAAAAATTACCTAGAGATTTTCGCAATGCCGTGTCTAAACCTTATCAAGGTTGTCGGCTCTGCTCATATACCTCTTACGGAGAGATCTTTTGTGGAGCACATCTAATTTCAGTAATAAATTGGCCACGCTTACCAATACTAGACACAATGTGAGGTACCACAAGGAATCCAATTGATTTGTGTGGTCGACAACCTCAACGTTGGTTATGACATTAGCGTTGGGTTTTTCGAGTTTCGACTCGGTCTTTCCCATAATAAAATATATTATTTTCTCTATTTAAGTAAATAAAACTGATCCAAAAGGGTATGTCCGAATATCCCAAAACACAATCAATTTGTCCATAAAAATAAAATGAATTTAAGATCCTTTTCCCTTACTGTATGGTCGAGGTACTTTCTAAATTATACATTATATAAAAAAATAGCTCATCCTGTGGATGAGCTTTCCGATTTGGAATAAAATTAAATTATATATTTTTTTTTTGTATTAACAAAATGGTATTAAAATAAATATTCTATGTAGGTATTATTACCAACTGGCTTTTATATATATAATTATTGTGCGATATTTATATGTATACATCTAATAAAATATTCAAGGTCGATATAAATGTTTAAAAGATTACAATTGTAATGCATCTAATTATTTAAAATATTTAAATTTTATATTAATAATGCTTACGATGTTTTATGTTTATCGCTATTGGTGTTGTGGATTGTTGCAGCTGCTGTTATTGTTGATGTTGATGTTGCTGTTATAGTTGCTGTTGTTGTCGCTTCCTCTTGTACGTTGCAGGTGTATCGGCCACACCTGTTTCTTGCTTCTTTGGCCACATTGGTTTTCATTTCTTCTCTTCCTTTCTTATTTTATTAATTTAATTTTTGTATATACTTTTAGCACTAGGAAGTTCATTTTGTATTTAACATTAATTTTTATCAGCTATCACTTAATCAACAAGCAGGGATTCAATTATTTTTTTTTTTTTCGTTTAATTTATGTAATAAAAATGGGTTTTGTTGTAGGCATTTAATTCTCACTGTTAAGTTTCCATATTTTTGAGTTTATTTATGTTTTTATAGAATTGTTTTTCCATGTTTCAAAATAAAGGATGCTGTTTATATTTTTGTTCACTAAATAATGTTTCAATGTTTTTTTTTGCTCTTATTTTATTTAGATTTTAATAATTTTCTTAATTTTTCTTTAATATCACTTTTTTTTTTTTTATTATTGCTTGAAGGTGTAGTTTATATTTTTTCTTCTGATTATTTCGATTGAACAAATCTCACAATACATTTACGGCGTTTTAAGAAACAATTGGCAGGATCGCCATATTATATGTTTTTATATTAAAACACATTTATTTTCGTTTTGAGCAGCCGCTTGTGCGACTGCTTCTGTTCACGTTTATTTATTTATTGATTTTTCAAATTGTACTTAAATTCTAACTTACTCTAGAATACAATTAAATGTGTGTGGGAATCTGCAAGCACAGCAGATTTCCACACAGGTGAATTAAATAAACTAAACATAACTGTATTGTATTGCAGTTTGAGAAATAAATGTTTCTCACGCTAAAGTTCGGTGTGTGTGGATATTGTTGCCGTTAATTAAAATGGTTTAATGTTACCATTTAGTTACCGTACTGAAGGTATGGTAACTAAGACCTATCAAACACACTACACGTCCTTGCAAATCTTTGGTAGACATCAGCCATTTTAAGGCAGCATGATCAGTCACAACCACAAATTTCGTTCCTTCAAAATATGGTCTAAATTTCCTTATACCTTCCAAAACAGCTAGACATTCGATTTCACTCACACTATACTTTCTCTGAGCTGGGGATAGTTTCCTTGACATATATGCGACTGGTTGTTCTTCTCCCTGGTCATTTACTTGAATTAACGCTGCACCAACACCATTGGCACAACCATCACAATGTAAATAAAAGGGTTTATCATAATTAGGGGCAACAAGAACAGGTGTCGTTGTCAGCATTTCCTTTAATTTAAGGAAAGCTTCTTCAGCTTCGCTTGACCAATTTTTTGTAAAATTTTTCCCTGTCATACCCGTTAAAGGTGCGGCTATTGCAGAATAATTTGGTAACATTCTCATGAACCATTGGCACATACCCAAAAATCTACGTAGTTCCTTTAAAGTGGTAGGTTTCTTCATGTTTACAATTGCTTCTATTTTTTGAGGATTTGGTTTCAGACCGTCTTCACCCACAATATATCCTAAAAAAGGAATTTCCCTTTGAACAAAACGGGATTTCTCTAAATTAATTGTGAGGTTTGCTAACTTCAATCTTTCAGCTACTTTCTTTATCAGTGCAATATGGTCCTCAAATGTTTCCGAAATTAGCAACATGTCATCTACATAAGGATAAACCTCAGTTTGCATTTCATAAGGTACTACTTTATCAATTAACTTGCACATAGATTGCGTAGCATTTTTAAGCCCAAAAGGCATAACTTTATATTGGAATAAACCTCTTCCAGGGACGGGGAAAGCCGTTTTGCACCTTGCTGAATTTGCTAGCGGAACTTGCCAAAAACTGTCTTTTAAGTCTAGAGCTGAAATATATTTTGCCTTCTTTAAATTTGCCAAAACCCTTTCAATGCAAGGCATCGGATATGCATCTCTTTCAGTTACTCTATTTAATTCCCTTGCATCAAGGCATAGCCTCCATTTATTGTTGCTTTTTGAAACTAAAGTACAGGGAGAACACCAACTACTTTCGCTTTTTTCTATTATATCTTCTCCCAACATTCTATCTACTTCATCGTTTAGGTGTTTTTGCATATAAGGGGACATGTGATAAATTTTCTGTTTTATTGGTTCAACCGAACCTGTTTTAATATCATGCTCAATGAAATTAGTGCGCCCTAGCCCTTCTCTATGGTATGATGGTATAGTGGAAATTGCACTCTGTAACTCCTCTCTTTGTTCTTTTGATAATAAATGTGATCTCTCTTCATCCCTTGATGTAACCTCATCCACTATAGCTGACACTAAACCAAATTCTAGCCAAAAATCAATTCCCAAGGTGAATAACCGTGGTAGATCCGGGGAAATAAAAAATCTAATTGTTTTGATTTTATTGTGATAATTCACTGGTATAAAAACATAGCCAATAATTTTATGAGCTGAACCATCCGCTGTCTGTAACTTTGTTTCTAACTTCGAAAATGATAAATTCAGGTCATCTAAAACTTTGATAAATCCTCTACCAATAACAGATATACTAGCTCCACTATCTAATAATCCCTCAAACTTTGCTTCATTTACGAAAAACTCTGCGAACATTCTTCTATCAAAGTGTGTATTTATTTTAAAACCTTCTATAACTTTTTTCATATCTTTCTTACTCCTAAAGTAATTTCTCACTCTTACATTTCTGTCTGTGTACCTGATTGTTTGCGTACTGGCCGTTGCATAATTTTCTGAAATGTCTTGTTTAGTTGGGCCGGTGCTATGGGTGGTGAATATGCCCTCATTTCTTTCACACCCCTTTGCGAGTTTAAATTAGGTCTACATCTAGGACAGTTTGGCTTTGTAGCATTCTTAAATCCACATGAATAACAGAATAAATTTCTACGATTTGATGGGCACTCTTGAAAATTGTGACCTATGTCATCACAATTCCAACAAATGGTTAAATTATTCTCTTCTAGCTGATAGTTATCTTCGATATCTTCAAAGTTTCTATCTGTACTAATTGACATCTCATTGATCACCCTCCTTCTTCCTAGCATCTGATCCTCTAAAGTTTCTCCTATATCACCTAGTATTTTCTCCACTTCTAGACATTTTGTTCTTAACTCATCCAACGTAACCGGTTTAAACAAAACTAACCATTTTTTCAAAGCTGGGTGCATGTTATTCATTAAAATGCTGATGAGTTCATTATCAGTGTAGTATACACGCAATTCAGTGTTCATGCTCTCTATAGCTAATTTAAATTCTGTAAAACTCTCTCTTGGTTTCTGACGCCTATTTTCAATACGTTTTCTAATTTCATGATCACTTGTCAGCGTTTTAAATTCTTCCATTAATCCACGACGAAAATTATACCACGTGACATTTCTATTCTTGGTAACAAAAATCCAGAACCAACTATTTGCAATTCCAGTAAGTAGGTGATGCATTGAAAGGCATACATCATTTAATGGGATTCCCTCACTACAAGCTAAAATTTCAATACGCATTATAAATTGTTCAACGCTAATAGGAGATGATAACCCATTGAAACTCACATTCCATTTAGAAATATTAGACAGCTTACGAAAATTATAACTATCAGCTGAAACGTTGCTATTATTCGCTTGTAAGTTTTGAGTGTAATCATTTCTACCATCGTCCCACTGATCACATTCGTATCTATTAGAAGGAAAATTCTGACTTCTACGTGGCTTTAGTGGTGGAAGAGATCCCACTACATGTGAGTTATTAGAATCATACCTGATGTCGGATTTATTTCGCCAATTTGGTGTCCGTGGTACTGAAGGTCTTGAAGTTTTTTTATGGGCACCTTTATAATGATGGACTGTTTGACTAACATGCTGATCTTCTATTGTTGCTGAATTTACCTCTTTCTGGTGTGTATTGGCAATATTCAGGGATTCTAAACTAAGCTCTAGATTTGAATGTACATCACCTATATCAACATTAGCACGAGTACTTATATTCGTGGCTACTAAGCTACTTAATGTTTCATTCAAATTATTTCTCAATTTATCAATAAATTCCTTAAATTCAGGGGCTCTTTGTTGAAGTCTATCTAACCTACTCGTAACATGTTCACCCTTAGTGACAGCTTTGCTCTGTTTTAGAAAATCAGTTTTCTTTTTGACTGCTTGTATTGTTCTTACTATGTCCTTTATTTTTTCTTCGCATACCTCATACTCCTGAGAAGGTGTGTTAATTGGTATAAATTCTGTCTTTCTAGTTCCCTCACTTTCTTCTTGCATAGCTTTCTTCAATTTTGCTGTTAAAGTCCTAATACCTCCTTCTGTGTCTATCCCTCTAATCAACAATTCATATTTGATTTCCTCACTGTCTAACAATGCTAAGTCCATGATTACTGTATAATATTACAAATGCTTATTATATTACCAAAAGAAAATATAAATTTAAAAGATTTTAGCTTAAAATATCTACAAATAATAATAAAATATAATAACAATATACTGTGTGCACGGAAATCTTCAGTAGACAATATATAATTACATCAACTGTTATTATGTTAATATATATGTATAATGGTATGTATTTTATATTCGATATAAATTTTGGGCATCAGTTCACATACTTGTACTGTACATTTGTTTACTTTTCGTCGTTTATAAATTAGCTCTTTCAACATCACCAAAATTATTTTATCTAAATATATATCTCCTAATTATTTGTTTTTACACTTTGTAGGAAATGTATTCGGCATACAATTCTAACTACTGTGTACAGAGTAAAGATTTTTTATTAGTTTCAAAAATTCTAATTTACTCTGTTAAATGTAAGATAACTTTAAATTAAGTATTCTTATTACATTTATTTTTAATTAAAAAAAAAATACAAATATTTCAGACTTTACATTTATATTCCAAAAGAATGCACCATTGCAGTATTGCTGCAAAAAGCTTTCTTTTGGTTGCTAAAATTTAGCCCCACGTTGGGCGCCATTTACTGTTGCGTACATGTATGTAGGTGACAACCTACTTATATGTAGTTCAGTATCTTTTAAAGAGAACATAAACTAAGACAACCATCCACGCGTTCTCTTATTATTTGCCAGGCAAACTCAGTGATCTGCGTGAGTTATGTGGATGGTTTCCCATTGTTTTTTTTTAGTTGTAAAAAAACCAATTTTTTGTTTTCTTGTTTTTTCCGTTTTGTTTGGAGCCTAATTCATTATCTACAGAAGAGAACATTTTAGTTTTTTTTTCTTTTTGTAGTCTGTTAGTCGGTCTTACTTATGTACAGTGGAACAAGTATGTTCCCATCAGCCCAAAATTAAGATATAATTTTATAGATTCATTTCAGTAAATTCCATACGTTATAAAATTTGTCTTTATTATTAATTCCATAAATAATATACAATAATAAACAATATATTAGGGTTTTCCTTTCCCCTTTTTTTTTTTTTTTTTTTTTTTTTTTGATTCTAATATAATTTACATGAGTATTAGATCTAACTTTACGTTTAATTATTTGAAATTTTCACATTTTAATTTTTCTAAGATTTCTAAACCAATTGAGGCTCAACAGTTATTTCTTCCTTTCCTTTTTGTTTTTTTTTTTTTTTTACTAAATATGTAGTAGTATGGTATTCTAGAGTACTGTATTCGTTAATGCACTACTACCTCACTTGATAAAATTTGAATAAGTTTTTTTTTGTTTCCATTTAAGCTTCTTAAACAAAATAATTATAAATTTCGTAGACAATTGAAAACTTGCTAATACAATTTATATATAAAAAAAATTAGTCTATTTGTTAAGATCCATGTTACATAATCATCTACTGACTAATATCTTCCCTTGGTAATTATGAAGCATGTACAAAAGTTACCTTAAAGGAGCACGTTCAAAGAGTCTTTCGTCTCTCCGTTTAAGTATTTAGGCACTTTCAATGGATATAGCGGTATGGCTTGTACACCAAGCAAGCCTCAATTTGAGTACGTCACTAGCACCGAGTTTCCTATCACAGTTTAAATATATTTATGGACACATTTTTTTTTATCACTTAAACTCCTTACCTCGGTGAAAATTATGAACATACATATATTTCCTTCTTTCAATACTTGATCTTCCGCATGGAGCCTATATATGTCCATGAAGTAAAGATTTATCGCGAAAACTTCCTTTTAGACCACACAATATAAAAATCTTTAAATATGTATTTTTATGTTAACACTTAATTCACTTTACTTGCTATATGATTCTACGTCTTGAAATCCAAAAACAGAAAGAAAGGTCTCTGTAAGTCAAGTTTATTTTTTCCTCTTCTTTTTTCATAATTACTCAATTATTGAATTAACGGGATAGTATGAGTGATTTGCATGCCAACTATAAATTATTTTTGTTACCTTATATGGTAATAACGACATTCTTGATTAATAAGGACAGAGCTGGGATTTGCCCTTCTCCTATGATAATTTAACATTCTCATTTACGCTGTATAAATTACACTACAAAGCATAGAAAACCCACACCCTAACCCCTTTTAAAAGGCGAAGCATACCTGCTCATATCTTAAATGGCTATGTCGCAATAGTTTTTTTTACCATTTACCTGTTATTTGAATTGTTTCCCATTTTGTCAGGTATTTAAACTATATAACTCTAATTCAGACTATTAATGTTTTTGAAAGATACCTATGTAAATGTACCTGTAACAATTAAGCGCATTATATCTCAACCCTTTTTTATAAGTATATAACAACTCCTGACAACTCTACCGACACGCAAAAAAATACACCGCGGTGCACCGCTACGACCAACTTTTGTATTCATAACACTCAAACGGACGGACGGACATCGTTTAATCGACTCAGAAAGTGTTTTTCGAGCCGTATAATAAAAGATGGATAAAGGTCCAATATTTTTGGCAGTTACAAACATCACCTCAAACTTAATATATCCTAACCACATAGTGGACAACTTTTGTATTCATAAATTTTGCAGAAAATATCTAACCTTGGGTCAGAAAAATTGTTCTGGTGCACACGAGCGGAAAGTGGCGGGTGTATAATGGGGTATAGGAGTATAGGGGAGGGTTCGGACTATAGAAGAGTGCAAGATTTTTTCTGACTGCTTTTGACTGGCAGGAGTTATGCTCTATTAAGTAGGAGATTTTCGGAAAATTTGGACCTTTTTTTAAAAATTTTGTTTTTAAATTTCGGAATGACTCAGATATTTTACATTTTTAACATTAATAGTATGGAAGCCATAAAATTACACAAAATTTATTTCGCTTCAAAACCTTTAAAATCAAAAAAGTTACAGTCATTCAAAAATAAAAATTTACAAAGAAATTTTTAATTTTAGCAAAATATTGAGAAAGCCCATTTTCGAAGACCCTGTTCGCTGTGATATACTTGAGATAGAGTCGCAATTTTTTGGCTCCCGAGGTTTACTAGTATTTAATTTCAAATGAATAACATAACTTTAAAATCGGTAACAAAAAAAATGATTTTTGGCCGCCTTCTCAAAATATGGTCCACTGTGCGTCGCGTCTGCGATATTTGAGACACATTCCGCAACGCAGCTTGTTCACATGCTGACACAACGTCTGCGACGTACACGAGCCAGTCGATTAAGGTGGTGTATTATTGAAACTAGACAAAAACCTGCGGTTATTAATAAGGATAATTTAAGTTTAAACATTACTCTGTAATTTAACGTGAAACACTAAAGACGTTGTGTGTTCTAACAAAACACACAACAATAATTTTTTACAAAGAAAACATAACGTTTTCTTAATTGGCGCCCGAGCAGGGACCCTGAAAGTTCCTCGCGGTGAAATTCGAGTCATGCCTTGTCAGGCCCATCAGTAATCCTAGCAAGAATAAAAGAGATTGGTCGTTATGCCAAAGCCTGATAAGCTCGCGTAAAGTGACCTTCGCGAAAATAAGTATAAGAAAAGTTAAGTGAATAAAATAAAAATAATTGTAGCTGAATAAAATTTATTTTAAGAATAAAATAATCAAAATTTAAAAGGACATTTGCCAAAATCAATATATGTTTGTGAAACTATAAAAAAAATAATTGTAGCTGAATAAAATCTATTTAAAGAATAAAAAATAAAAAAATAATCAACATTAAAAGTGGCATTTAAAAAATCAATATAATAAAAGTTAAGTGAACAAAAGTTCGAACTAAAATAAAAATAAAGTAAAAATAAGTAAATAATCTGAATGAAGTTATCTTAACTGGAAAATAATAAAATATTTAAGACTCAAAGTGACATTTGCAAAAATAAGTGAATAATAGTTTAAATTAAGAATTAAAGAAACAATACAAGAAAAATAAACCTAGTAACACTAAAGAAAACTTTTTGAGAGAATAAGTGTAAGAAACTTAAATGAAGAAGATTTTAAATTAAAAATAACTAAAAAATTATCTAAATGGATAATAACAAATAATAATAGACAGTAGTAAATGAAAGAAAATTTAAGAAAAAAATTCGAACTAAAAGGAAAGTAAACTTAATAAATCTAATTAATATATAGTATAAAGCTCAAATCGAAAATAGATGAATATGAGAAAGAAAAAGAAACATTAAATAATTTGGGTCAAAAAAAAAGCAAAGAAGTAAGCTATTAAAATTTTAAAGCTTAAAAATAAATAAATTACATCAAGTAGTACAATAAACTAAAAGAATTACACCGAAAGGAGAGTCTTCAACAATCATCATCCCTTCAATTACCAAGACGTCAACCCATCATCAAGTTCCAGTAAATTACCTGTTTCTTGCGATGCTGCTACTAATATTATTAATAAACAGCGCATTAGCAGATTTCAACATTCTAGACTACCCCAACTCTAGATTGATAACCCTTCAGAATGGTATCGCAAGGAGACAGAATGGCACATTTAAAGTTATACACTCAATCAATCTCGAACAGTATCAAGCCTTATCAGAAGAACTTGAAGCAATTTTGAATACGAATATCACATTTAAACATCCGCTTCGTCCGTTTTTAACGCAACAAATCATTGATATAAAAAGTCTTCTTAAACGCCTATGTCCAGGTAGAAAGAAGAGATCAATAGATTTTATAGGCAATGCATGGAAAGTTTTGCTATAAAACGTAATTCTCGACCGAAAATAAAAAAAGTTACGGAGGGTTTAAAATACATTTTCATTTGTAGTTGAATTTTAGTACAAAAGTGAAGTGTTAAAAGGTAAAAAAGGTTTTTTTAATATAATGTCTTATTTTTTCAGTTAATTTTACAACTAATACTTTTTAACAATATTTTAAGTTAATTTTTTCAGAAAATGCCAAACTTTGGCCCCCGTAAACTTTTAAGTCCTAATGTGCACAGGGGCCAAAGGTTGTTTTTTTTTTGAAAGATCCCGAGTTAAAATATAATTTATTAAGCAGCGAAGGTAAAAGTTACCTTATATTGGTTCAAGATAGAGAAGTTTAAATGAAAAACTCGTTTGTTTTTGCTTTAGTTAAATTTTTTCTTATTGTCTTTTTAAATATTTATATATCAATTTGTATGGTAAATTTATGAAATATAACAATTTTTATTGTAAATTTACAAAATATATAAATTTTTAAATCAAGAAAATTTTTTAACTATATAAAAAAAATTGTAACTTATTGTTAGTTAGTTAATCAACCAATTTTAGTAGAAATTTCTTCTAAATAGCCTTGATTTTCATCTTCTAGAAGTTGTTTAGCTTCTTCGTCTAATTCAATAGAGGTAGTTTTCCATTTTTGACGAATGTTGGACATATATGGATCTGAAGTGCACAACAAAATAGTGATAAGGTCTTCATTAGTACAACATCTGGACATTTTCCTTGTGTTGTGCTCGCGAAAGAATCTGTAGTCTTTGTTCCTTTTTTCTTGCGCTTCTTCAGATAGATCTCCTATTGGTAGCATATTGTTTTGAATTATTTGTTCCCCATGGTACAAAATTTTAGGAACTGTGGATGGCATATATCTCCAAGAGTATTTTTCATTATAAAGTATAGCTGTTTTATTGGCGTACTCTCCAAATTTTTTTGCATTTATCTTTCTGCTGCATGCTAGAACTTGTAATATGATTTTGAATCGTCTTATTAATTCATGATCTACACCTGTGATAGATGCTGCAGTTTCCGGATCGGAAAAAAATCTCCTTGCAGTATTTCCATCATTTGTGTTTCCTTCCCCTTGTTTTGGTTGGTCGATTACGAGGCCTAGCTGTAGATATTTTTGTTGAATTTTTTTTTTGCTTTCTTTTTTCTTCATTTTCTATGTTTTTTCTCACTGTTTCGCCTAACGGACCAAATTCCAAATCATAACCCAATTTAAGAATATGCTCCATGAAACGTATTCTAGCATGAAGAGGGGACATTCCAAATTCGTAGGCTTCCTTAAAACTATCGTCTTCTGGTGGGGGTTGGCTTAATTGACTTGATGTCTTTTGGCATATAATGCAAGTTGACGTTGACTTCGTTCCAGTTAAAGCTTGTGCAACTTTTCCATCAATCATTGTGAAACACATTTTAAAATGTACTTCAATGTCTTGGTCATCAAATTTAAATATTACTGGTTGAAGTTCCTTTATTTGATCTTTTATTTTTTGAACTTCTTCAGTTATGACATCTTTGGTTTCCTTTTTGAATGCAAATTTTATTGGTCTGCAATACTTTGTTGAAGAAGGAATAAATTTTTCCCATATATCAATTTCTGTTGCTCTAAGACGCTATACCTTTTTGTTAAGCGCAATGGAACGAAAGATACCATAAATAAATTAGCATCTGATGAATTTTTGGCATCACATCCCCACTTAGAAATTAAAGTAATGCTGCCATTACCAATTCTTTTTAAATGATCAGTATCAAGCGTATTTAGCAATCGTTCTGCAGTATGTTCAAGGAGACTTGCAATTTTATTTCTGCTGATGTTGAAGTGACACTAGTAGCAGATTGTGAAGGTAAGCATTCTTTTTTGGCAGAAACTAAATCTCGATACTCTGGAAAAATCCCATATTCTTTCATTGGTTCGCTTCCGCAATTCCTTATATTGATTTTTGGTCAATTTCAAATCCAAAATTAGGGCGAACGCTTCTTCTGGTGTAAATTTCTTATCTTCAATTGGTGTAGGAATGCTTTTCAAAATCCTCTTTGTGCGCCTTGGGCTCGCTTCTACTATTTTTTCAATTATTTCAATTTTATTTTTTTTATTTTGGGTTGGCTGAATTTGGGGCAAAAATGAATCCTTAATAATTCTTTGAGAAATTTCTTCATTGATATTCGCAATGGAACGAAAGATACCATAAATAAATTAGCATCTGATGAATTTCTCGGCATCACATCCCTATTTAGAAATTAAAGTAATGCTGCCATTACCAATTCTTTTTAAATGATCAGTAGCAAGCGTATTTAGCAATCGTTCTGCAGTATGTTCAAGGAGATCTTGCAATTTTATTTCTGCTGATGTTGAAGTGACACTAGTAGCAGATTGTGAAGGTAAGCATTCTTTTTTGGCAGAAACTAAATCTCGATACTCTGGAAAAATCCCATATTCTTTCATTGGTTCGCTTCCGCAATTCCTTATATTGATTTTTGGTCAATTTCAAATCCAAAATTAGGGCGAACGCTTCTTCTGGTGTAAATTTCTTATCTTCAATTGGTGTAGGAATGCTTTTCAAAATCCTCTTTGTGCGCCTTGGGCTCGCTTCTACTATTTTTTCAATTATTTCAATTTTATTTTTTTTATTTTGGGTTGGCTGAATTTGGGGCAAAAATGAATCCTTAATAATTCTTTGAGAAATTTCTTCATTGATATTCGCAATGGAACGAAAGATACCATAAATAAATTAGCATCTGATGAATTTCTCGGCATCACATCCCTATTTAGAAATTAAAGTAATGCTGCCATTACCAATTCTTTTTAAATGATCAGTAGCAAGCGTATTTAGCAATCGTTCTGCAGTATGTTCAAGGAGATCTTGCAATTTTATTTCTGCTGATGTTGAAGTGACACTAATAGCAGATTGTGAAGGTAAGCATTCTTTTTGGCAGAAACTAAATTTCGATACTCTGGAAAAATCCCATAATTCTTCTCATTGGTTCGCTTCCGCAATTCCTTATATTGATTTTTGGTCAATGTCAAATCCAAAATTAGGGCGAATGCTTCTTCTGGCGTAAATTTCTTATCTACAATTGGTGTAGGAATGCTTTTCAAAATCCTCTTTGTGCGCCTTGGGCTTGCTTCTACTATTTTTTCAATTATTTCAATTTTATTTTTTTTATTTTGGGTTGGTTGAATTTGGGGCAAAAATGAATCCTTAATAATTCTTTGAGAAATTTCTTCATTGATATTCTCCAGCTTGCGCCTTCGAGATCTTTCACTACATCCGTCAATTGGTTTTGCTGGTCGACCCTTTTTTCCACTTTCGTTGGCAGTTGTAGATGCACTCTCAAAAATAAGTTCCTTTATTAACCAGTCTTGGTAACGTTTGTACATCTTTGCCTTGCTATGAGAGCATTCAATGTGCCGTCTTTTCAAATTAGATGCAAAATTAGTAATTTTTCCTTTGTGCATTTCAATGTCTCCTAGGTTACAATTCTTTAAGAAGTCGTTGCTCACTATGTGCAAAATTACATCGTCTACATCATTTCGTTGAAAATAAATATCTGCCAGATCTCTGTAACAGTACTTAGCCATTGCACAAATTGTAATGAATAATAATTGTGGAAACATTACTATAAATACTCTTTCTTGCAATTATGTAAAATAAAATTTTTTATCTTTTATTACTCTTTTTTAGAAGCATAAAAACCCCACACCCGAACGCCTTTTAAAAGGTGAAGCATACCTGGTCATATCTTAAAGGGCTATGTCGCAATAGTTTTTTTTTACCATTTACAAATTTTTATCTTTTATTACCATTTTTAGAAGCATAAAAAACCCACACCCTAACCCCTTGACTGCTTTTGGCTGGCAGGAGTTATGCTCTATTAAGTAGGTGATTTTCGGAAAATTTGGACCTTTTTTAAAAAATTTTGTTTTCAAATTTTGGAATGACTCAGTGATCTTACATTTTTAACATTAATAGTATGGAAGCCACAAAATTGCACAAAATTTATTTCGCTTCAAAATCTTTTAAATCAAAAAAGTTACAGTCATTCAACAATAAAAATTTACAAAGTAATTTTTAATTTAAGCAAAATACTGAGAAAGCCCATTTTCGAAGACCCTGTTCGTTGTGATATAGTTGAGATAGAGTCGCAATTTTTTGGCTCCCGAGGTTTACTAGTATTTTCTTTCAAATGAATAACATAACTTTAAAATCGGTAACAAAAAAAAATGAATTTTGGCCGCCTTCTCAAAATTTGGTCCACTGTGCGTCGCGTCTGCGATATTTGAGACACATTCCGCAACGCAGCTTGTTCACATGCTGACACAACTTCTGCGACGTACACGAGCCAGTCGATTAAGGTGGTGTATTATTGAAACTAGACAAAAACCTGCGGTTATTAATAAGGGTAATTTGAGTTTAAACATTACTCTGTAATTTAACGTGAAACACTAAAGACGTTGTGTGTTCTAACAAAACACACAACAATAATTTTTTACAAAGAAAACATAACGTTTTTTTAATTGGCGCCCGAGCATGGACCCTGAAAGTTCCTCGCGGTAAAATTCGAGTCAAGCCTTGTCAGGCCCATCAGTAATCCTAGCAAGAATAAAAGAGATTGGTCGTTATGGCAAAGCCTGATAAGCTCGCGTAAAGTGACCTTCGCGAAAATAAGTATATGAAAAGTTAAGTGAATAAAATAAAAATAATTGTAGCTGAATAAAATTTATTTTAAGAATAAAATAATCAAAATTTAAAAGGACATTTGCCAAAATCAATATATGTTTGTGAAACTATAAAAAAAATAATTGTAGCTGAATAAAATCTATTTTAAGAATAAAAAATAATAAAATAATCAACATTTAAAGTGGCATTTAAAGAATCAATATAATAAAAGTTAAGTGAACAAAAGTTCGAACTAAAATAAAAATAAAGTAAAAATAAGTAAATAATCTGAATGAAGTTATCTTAACCGGAAAATAATAAAATATTTAAGACTCAAAGTGACATTTGGAAAAATAAGTGAATAATAGTTTAAATTAAGAATTAAAGAAACAATACAAGAAAAATAAACCTAGTAAAACTAAAGAAAACTTTTTGAGAGAATAAGTGTAAGAAACTTAAATGAAGAAGATTTTAAATTACAAATAACTAAAAAATTATCTAAATGGATAATAATAAATAATAATAGACAATAGTAAATGAAAGAAAATTTAAGAAAAAATTCTAACTAAAAGGAAAGTAAACTTAATAAATCTAATTAATATATAGTATAAAGCTCAAGTCGAAAATAAATGAATATGAGAAAGAAAAAGAAACATTAAATAATTTGGGTCGAAAAAAAAAGCAAAGAAGTAAGCTATTCAAATTTTAAAGCTTAAAAATAAATAAATTACATCAAGTAGTACAATAAACTAAAAGAATTACACCGAAAGGAGAGTCTTCAACAATCATCATGCCTTCAATTACCAAGACGTCAAGTTCCAGTAAATTACCTGTTTCTTGCGATGCTGCTACTAATATTATTAATAAACAGCGCATTAGCAGATTTCAACGTTCTAGACTACCCCAACTCTAGATTGATAACCCTTCAGAATGATATCGCAAGGAGAAAGAATGGCACATTTAAAGTTATACACTCAATCAATCTCGAACAATATCAAGCCTTATCAGAAGAACTTGAAGCAATTTTGAATACGAATATCACTTTTAAACATCCGCTTCGTCCGTTTTTAACGCAACAAATCATTGATATAAAAAGTCTTCTTAAACGCCTATGTCCAGGTAGAAAGAAGAGATCAATAGATTTTATAGGAAATGCATGGAAATGGATTGCCGGAACTCCAGACAGTCCTGATTGGGAAATCCTTAATCAAAAGATCGGAAATCTTTTAGGAAATAATAATAGACAAATGGTAATAAATGAACTGACTTTTGACAGAATACAAGAAATATCGAATATTACTAACGAAATATTAAAAGTGAAAAGGGAATATTGGAATAACGAGTTAGCAAGTAAATTAGAACACAAATTATTTTGATAGAAAAAGAATTACAGAACATCGAATATGCAATCCAATGGGCCAAAGTTAATATTGTAAATTCATTTATTTTATCAAAAACCGAGATCGAAGTACTTAATGAAGTTCTGACTAATTATAATATACCATTATTTAACGTAGATGAGTTATCATTCGGAAATGGAAAATCGTTACAAATAATAAAGAAATTCTGTACATTTTAAGTATCACTCAAAATGATATCTGCAAAATGTATTTAGCAAAACCAGTAAAAATTGGTCATTTAATTGATAAAATTGAATTTGATAAAATTTTGAATTGTAATAATGTTTTATTCGCTATTAAAGATAAATGCAAAAATTATAATGATCTAAACATATGTAATAGAGATAAATTAGTAAAATAAAGAGAAGATTATTGTATAACAAACCCATTTAACAATAAGATAGGGAACTGCACACAGGTAAACAACGAACACATACCCACCATAGAGGAAACTTGAAGTGATATTCTATAATTAAATCAATATAACGGCTAAATCAGTGTGAACAATGAAGAAATAAATTTAAATGGAACCTACCTACTTAAATATTACAATACAACAATAATAATCGATGATCGTGAATATTTCTCCAAAGAAGTAAGCGGCAACAAACCTCTCCCAGCCTCTCTACAATCAAAAGCAGCAAACGCAAATACAGAAGAAGTCCTATCCCTAGAAAGACTCCACAAGATCAATACGGGAAATTTTGAGAGATTGGAAGTACTGGAAACCAAGAAAACCAGCTGACAACATCAAGTACAATTACCATAATTTCAGCCCTAGTCGTCACCATTTGGCTAACAACGAAGAAGATATTAAAACAGAAAAAAAGAGGTCAGAAACAGAAACAATTTCACTAGAACAAGTAGAAAAGGTAGAAGACACAGAGAGGAAACCCGAAAAAACCAAGCATTTACGACCTACACACGTTCTAGGCAATCGGGACAATTGATTTTGAGGAGGGAGGGGTTAACACGAGAAACATTTAAAATAACAAAATAAAAAAGAAATTCACACGTTCACAAAGCTGACGTCGCACAGTGGACAATTTGACGAGAAGGCGGTCAAAAATCTATAACTTTTGATTGGAATTTTGATATGCGGTTTTTTTTTGTTTGGTAGGTGAGACTTTAGCCTTTAAGTTTTGCTATAAAACGTAATTCTAGACCGAAAATAAAAAAGTTACGGAGGGTTTAAAATACATTTTCATTTGTAGTTGAATTTTAGTACAAAAGTGAAGTGTTAAAAGGTAAAAAGGGTTTTTTTAAAATAATGTCTTATTTTTTCAGTTAATTTTACAACTAATACTTTTTAACAATTTTTTAAGTTAATTTTTTCAGAAAATGAAAAACTTTGGCCCCCGAAAACTTTTAAGTCCTAATGTGCACAAGGGCCAAAGGTTGTTTTTTTTTTTTTTTTTTTTTTTGAAAGATCCCGAGTTAAAATATAATTTATTAAGCACCGAACGTAAAAGTTACCTTATATTGGTTCAAGATAGTTTCAATGAAAAACTATGTTTTTGCTTTAGTTAAATTTTTTCTTATTGTCTTTTTAAATATTTATATATATCAATTTGTATGGTAAATTTATGAAATATAACAATTTTTATTGTAAATTTAGAAAATATATAAATTTTTAAATCAAGAAAATTTTTTAACTATATAAAAAAAAGTGTATCTTATTGTTACTGTAATGAAAAAGTACTTTATATCAACCAATTTTAGTAAAAATTTCTTCTAAATAGCCTTGATTTTCATCTTCTAGAAGTTTTTGGCTTCTTCGTCTAATTCAATAGAGGTAGTTTTCCATTTTTGACTAATGTTGGACATATATGGCTCTGAAGTGCACAACAAAATAGTGATAAGGTCTTCATTAGTACAACATCTGGACATTTTCCTTGTGTTGTGCTCGCGAAAGAATCTGTAGTCTTTGTTCCTTTTTTCTTGCGCTTCTTCAGATAGATCTCCTATTGGTAGCATATTGTTTTGAATTATTTGTTCCCCATGGTACAAAATTTTAGGAACTGTGGATGGCATATATCTCCAAGGAAAAAATCTCCTTGCAGTATTTCCATCATTTGTGTTTCCTTCCCCTTGTTTTGGTTGGTCGATTACAAGGCCTAGCTGTAGATATTTTTGTTGAATTTGTTTTTTTTTTGCTTTCTTTTTCTTCATTTTGTATGTTTTTTCTCACTGTTTCGCCTAACGGACCAAATTCCAAATCATAACCCAATTTAAGAATATGCTCCATGAAACGTATTCTAGCATGAAGAGGGGACACTCCAAATTCGTAGGCTTCCTTAAAACTATCGTCTTCTGGTGGGGGTTGGCTTAATTGACTTGATGTCTTTTGGCATATAATGCAGCTTGACGTTGACTTCGTTCCAGTTAAAGCTTGTGCAACTTTTCCATCAATCATTGTGAAACACATTTTAAAATGTACTTCAATGTCTTGGTCATCAAATTTAAATATTACTGGTTGAAGTTCCTTAATTTGATCTTTTATTTTTTGAACTTCTTCAGTTATGACATCTTTGGTTTCCTTTTTGAATGCAAATTTTATTGGTCTGCAATACTTTGTTGAAGAAGGAATTTCATTCCATATATCAATTTCTGTTGCTCTACTAGTTGACGGCTCTAAGACGCTATACCTTTTTGTTAAGCGCAATGGAACGAAAGATACCATAAATAAATTAGCATCTGATGAGTTTTCGGCATTATATTGCTTGTATTGTTTCTGACCAGAGGATCCATCACATCCCCATTTAGAAATTAAAGTAATGCTGCCATTACCAATTCTTTTTAAATGATCAGTATCAAGCGTATTTAGCAATCGTTCTGCAGTATTGATTTTTGGTCAATTTCAAATCCAAAATTAGGACGAACGCTTCTTCTGGCATAAATTTCTTATCTTCAATTGGTGTAGGAATGCTTTTCAAAATCCTCTTTGTGCGCCTTGGGCCTGCTTCTACTATTTTTTCAATTATTTCAATTTTATTTTTTTTATTGTGGGTTGGTTGAATTTGGGGCAAAAATGAATCCTTAATAATTCTTTGAGAAATTTCTTCATTGATATTCGCAATGGAACGAAAGATACCATAAATAAATTAGCATCTGATGAATTTTCGGCATCACATCCCCATTTAGAAATTAAAGTAATGCTGCCATTACCAATTCTTTTTAAATGATCAGTATCAAGCGTATTTAGGAATCGTTCTGCAGTATGTTCAAGGAGATCTTGCAATTTTATTTCTGCTGATGTTGAAGTGACACTAATTGCAGATTGTGAAGGTAAGCATTCTTTTTTGGCAAAAACTAAATCTCGATACTCTGGAAAAATCCCATAATTCTTTTAGTTGGTTCGCTTCCGCAATTCCTTATATTGATTTTTGGTCAATTTCAAATCCAAAATTAGGGCGAACGCTTCTTCTGGCGTAAATTTCTTATCTTCAATTGGTGTAGGAATGCTTTTCAAAATCCTCTTTGTGCGCTTTGGGCTCGCTTCTACTATTTTTTCAATTATTTCAATTTTATTTTTTTTATTTTGGGTTGGTTGAATTTGGGGCAAAAATGAATCCTTAATAATTCTTTGAGAAATTTCTTCATTGATATTCGCAATGGAACGAAAGATACCATAAATAAATTAGCATCTGATGAATTTTCGGCATCACATCCCCATTTAGAAATTAAAGTAATGCTGCCACTACCAATTCTTTTTAAATGATCAGTATCAAGCGTATTTAGCAATCGTTCTGCAGTATGTTCAAGGAGATCTTGCAATTTTATTTCTGCTGATGTTGAAGTGACACTAATAGCAGATTGTGAAGGTAAGCATTCTTTTTTGGCAGAAACTAAATCTCGATACTCTGGAAAAATCCCATAATTCTTTTCATTGGTTCGCTTCCGCAATTCCTTATATTGATTTTTGGTCAATTTCAAATCCAAAATTAGGGCGAACGCTTCTTCTGGCGTAAATTTCTTATCCTCAATTGCTGTAGGAATGCTTTTCAAAATCCTCTTTGTGCCCTTGGGCTCGCTTCTACTATTTTTTCAATTATTTCAATTTTATTTTTTTTATTTTGGGTTGGTTGAATTTGGGGCAAAAATGAATCCTTAATAATTCTTTGAGAAATTTCTTCATTGATATCCGCAATGGAACGAAAGATACCATAAATAAATTAGCATCTGATGAATTTTCGGCATCACATCCCCATTTAGAAATTAAAGTAATGCTGCCATTACCAATTCCTTTTAAATGATCAGTATCAAGCGTATTTAGCAATCGTTCTGCAGTATGTTCAAGGAAATCTTGCAATTTTATTTCTGCTGATGTTGAAGTGACACTAATAGCAGATTGTGAAGGCAAGCATTCTTTTTTGGCAGAAACTAAATCTCGATACTCTGGAAAAAATCTCCTAATTCTTCTCACTGGTTCGCTTCCGCAATTCCTTATATTGATTTTTGGTCAATTTCAAATCCAAAATTAGGGCGAATGCTTCTTCTGGCGTAAATTTCTTATCTACAATTGGTGTAGGAATGCTTTTCAAAATCCTCTTTGTGCGCCTTGGGCTCGCTTCTACTATTTTTTCAATTATTTCAATTTTATTTTTTTTATTTTGGGTTGGTTGAATTTGGGGCAAAAATGAATTCTTAATAATTCTTTGAGAAATTTCTTCATTGATATTCTCCAGCTTGCGCCTTCGAGATCTTTCACTACATCCGTCAATTGGTTTTGCTGGTCGACCCTTTTTTCCACTTTTGTTGGCAGTTGTAGATGCACTCTCAAAAATAAGTTCCTTTATTAACCAGTCTTGGTAACGTTTGTACATCTTTGCCTTGCTATGAGAGCATTCAATGTACCGTCTTTTCAAATTCGATGCAAAATTAGTAATTTTTCCTTTGTGCATTTCAACGTCTTCTAGGTTACAATTCTTTAAGAAGTCGTTGCTTACTATTTGCAAAATTACATCGTCTACATCATTTCGTTGAAAATAAATATCTGCCAGATCTCTGTAACAGTACTTAGCCATTGCACAAATTGTAATGAATAATAATTGTGGAAACATTATTATAAATACTCTTTCTTGCAATTATGTTAAATAAAAATTTTTATCTTTTATTACCACTTTTGGAAGCTTAAAAAACCCACACCCTAACCCCTTTTAAAAGGTGAAGCATACCTGCTCATATCTTAAAGGGCTATATCGCAATAGTTTTTTTTTACCATTTACAAATTTTTATCTTTTATTACCATTTTTAGAAGCATAAAAAACCCACACCCTAACCCCTTGTAAAAGGTGAAGCATACCTGCTCATATCTTAAAGGGCTATGTCGCAATAGTTTTTTTTTACCATTTACCTGTTATTTGAATTGTTCCCATTTTGTCAGGTATTTAAACTATATAACTCTAATTCAGACTATTAATGTTTTTGAAAGATACCTATGTAAATGTACCTGTAACAATTAAGCGCATTATATCGCAACCCTTTTTTATAAGTATATAACAACTCCTGACAACTCTACCGACACGCAAAAAAATACACCGCGGTGCACCGGTACGACCAACTTTTGTATTCATAACACTCAGACGGACGGACATCGTTTAATCGACTCAGAAAGTGTTTTTCGATCCGTATAATAAAAGATGGATAAAGGTCCAATATTTTTGGCAGTTACAAACATCACCTTAAACTTAATATATCCTAACCACATAGTGGACAACTTTTGTATTCATAAATTTTGCAGAAAATATCTAACCTTGAGTCAGAAAAATTGTTCTGGTGCACACGAGCGGAAACTGGCGGGTGTATAGTGAGGTATAGGAGTATAGGGGAGGATTCGGACTATAGAAGAGTGCAAGATTTTTTCTGACTGCTTTTGGCTGGCAGGAGTTATGCTCTATTAAGTAGGAGATTTTCGGAAAATTTGGACCTTTTTTAAAAAATTTTGTTTTCAAATTTCGGAATGACTCAGTGATTTTACATTTTTCACATTAATAGTATGGAAGCCACAAAATTACACAAAATTTATTTCGCTTCAAAATCTTTTAAATCAAAAAAGTTACAGTCATTCAAAAATAAAAATTTACAAAGTAATTTTTAATTTTAGCAAAATACTGAGAAAGCCCATTTTCGAAGACCCTGTTCGCTGTGATATAGTTGAGATAGAGTCGCAATTTTTTGGCTCCCGAGGTTTACTAGTATTTTCTTTCAAATGAATAACATAACTTTAAAATCGGTAACAAAAGAAAATGATTTTTGGCCGCCTTCTCAAAATATGGTCCACTGTGCGTCTCGTCTGCGATATTTGAGACACATTCCGCAACGCAGCTTGTTCACATGCTGACACAACGTCGGCGACGTACACGAGCCAGTCGATTAAGGTGGTGTATTATTGAAACTAGACAAAAACCTGCGGTTATTAATAAGGGTAATTTAAGTTTAAACATTACTCTGTAATTTAACGTGAAACACTAACGACGTTGTGTGTTCTAACAAAACGCACAACAATAATTTTTTACAAAGAAAACATAACGTTTTTTTTAATTGGCGCCCGAGCATGGACACTGAAAGTTCCTCGCGGTAAAATTCGAGTCAAGCCTTGTCAGGCCCATCGGTAATCCTAGCAAGAATAAAAGAGATTGATCGTTATGCCAAAGCCTGATAAGCTCGCGTAAAGTGACCTTCGCGAAAATAAGTATAAGAAAAGTTAAGCGAATAAAATAAAAATAATTGTAGCTGAATAAAATTTATGTTAAGAATAAAATAATCAAAATTTAAAAGGACATTTGCCAAAATCAATATATGTTTGTGAAACTAAAGAAAAAATAATTGTAGCTGAATAAAATCTATTTTAAGAATAAAAAATAATAAAAAAAATCAACATTTAAAGTGGCATTTGCAAAAATCAATATAATAAAAGTTAAGGGAACAAAAGTTCGAACTAAAATAAAAATAAAGTAAAAATAAGTAAATAATCTGAATGAAGTTATCTTAACCGGAAAATAATAAAATATTTAAGACTCAAAGTGACATTTGCAAAAATAAGTGAATAATAGTTTAAATTAAGAATTAAAGAAACAATACAAGAAAAATAAACCTAGTAAAACTAAAGAAAACTTTTTGAGAGAATAAGTGTAAGAAACTTAAATGAAGAAGATTTTAAATTAAAAATAACTAAAAAATTATCTAAATGGATAATAATAAATAATAATAGACAGTAGTAAATGAAAGAAAATTTAAGAAAAAAATTCGAACTAAAAGGAAAGTAAACTTAATAAATCTAATTAATATATAGTATAAAGCTCAAGTCGAAAATAAATGAACATGAGAAAGAAAAAGAAACATTAAATAATTTGGGTCAAAAAAAAAAAGCAAAGTAAGCTATTCAAATTTTAAAGCTTAAAAATAAATAAATTACATCAAGTAGTACAATAAACTAAAAGAATTACACCGAAAGGAGAGTCTTCAACAATCATCATCCCTTCAATTACCAAGACGTCAACCCATCATCAAGTTCCAGTAAATTACCTGTTTCTTGCGATGCTGCTACTAATATTATTAATAAACAGCGCATTAGCAGATTTCAACATTCTAGACTACCCCAACTCTAGATTGATAACCCTTCAGAATGATATCGCAAGGAGAAAGAATGGCACATTTAAAGTTATACACTCAATCAATCTCGAACAATATCAAGCCTTATCAGAAGAACTTGAAACAATTTTGAATACGAATATCACTTTTAAACATCCGCTTCGTCCGTTTTTAACGCAACAAATCATTGATATAAAAGGTCTTCTTAAACGCCTATGTCCAGGTAGAAAGAAGAGATCAATAGATTTTATAGGAAATGCATGGAAATGGATTGCCGGAACTCCAGACAGTTCTGATTGGGAAATCCTTAATCAAAAGATCGGAAATCTTTTAGGAAATAATAATAGACAAATGGTAATAAATGAACTGACTTTTGACAGAATACAAGAAATATCGAATATTACTAACGAAATATTAAAAGTGAAAAGGGAATATTGGAATAACGAGTTAGCAAGTAAATTAGAAGACAAATTATTTTGATAGAAAAAGAATTACAGAACATCGAATATGCCATCCAATGGGCCAAAGTTAATATTGTATATTCATTTATTTTATCAAAAACCGAGATCGAGGTACTTAATGATGTTCTGACTAATTATAATATACCATTATTTAAGGTAGATGAGTTATCATTCGGAAATGGAAAATCCTTACAAATAATAAAGAAATTCTGTACATTTTAAGTATCACTCAAAATGATATCTGCAAAATGTATTTAGCAAAACCAGTAAAAATTGGTCATTTAATTGATAAAATTGAATTTGATAAAATTTTGAATTGTAATAATGGTTTATTCGCTATTAAAGATAAATGCAAAAATTATAATGATCTAACCATATGTAATAGAGATAAATTAGTAAAATAAAGAGAAGATTATTGTATAACAAACCCATTTAACAATAAGATAGGGAACTGCACCCAGGTAAACAACGAACACATACCCACCATAGAGGAAACTTGAAGTGATATTCTATAATTAAATCAATATAACGGCTAAATCAGTGTGAACAATGAAGAAATAAATTTAAATGGAAGCTACCTACTTAAATATTACAATACAACAATAATAATCGATGATCGTGAATATTTCTCCAAAGAAGTAAGCGGCAGCAAACCTCTCCCAGCCTCTCTACAACCAAAAGCAGCAAACGCAAATACAGAAGAAGTCCTATCCCTAGAAAGACTCCACAAGATCAATACGGGAAATTTTGAGAGATTGGAACTACTGGAAACCAAGAATAACCAGCTGACAACATCAAGTACAATTACCATAATTTCAGCCCTAGTCGTCACCATTTGGCTAACAACGAAGAAGATATTAAAACAGAAAAAAAAGAGGTCAGAAACAGAAACAATTTCACTAGAACAAGTAGAAAAGGTAGAAGACACAGAGAGGAAACCCGAAAAAACCAAGCATTTACGACTTACACACGTTCTAGGCAATCGGGACAATTGCTTTTGAGGAGGGAGGGGTTAACACGAGAAACATTTAAAATAACAAAATAAAAAAGAAATTCACACGTTCACAAAGCTGACGTCGCACAGTGGACCATTTGACGAGAAGGCGGTCAAAAATCTATAACTTTTGATTGGAATTTTGATATGCGGTTTTT
This sequence comes from Cordilura impudica, assembly GCA_963682025.1. Taxonomy (NCBI): domain Eukaryota; kingdom Metazoa; phylum Arthropoda; class Insecta; order Diptera; family Scathophagidae; genus Cordilura; species Cordilura impudica. Next base: position 4,238,984 of record OY821522.1, read on the forward strand.
TTTTGTTTGGTAGGTGAGACTTTAGCCTTTAAGTTTTGCTATAAAACGTAATTCTCGACCGAAAATAAAAAAGTTACGGAGGGTTTAAAATACATTTTCATTTGTAGTTGAATTTTGGTACAAAAGTGAAGTGTTAAAAGGTAAAAAAGGTTTTTTTAAAATAATGTCTTATTTTTTCAGTTAATTTTACAACTAATACTTTTTTCAGAAAATGAAAAACTTTGGCCCCCGAAAACTTTTTAGTCCTAATGTGCACAAGGGCCAAAGGTTGTTTTTTTTTTTTTTTTTTGAAAGATCCCGAGTTAAAATATAATTTATTAAGCAGCGAACGTAAAAGTTACCTTATATTGGTTCAAGATAGAGAAGTTTCAATGAAAAACTCGTATGTTTTTGCTTTAGTTAAATTTTTTCTTATTGTCTTTTTAAATATTTATATATATCAATTTGTATGGTAAATTTATGAAATATAACAATTTTTATTGTAAATTTACAAAATATATAAATTTTTAAATCAAGAAAATTTTTTTAACTATACAAAAAAAAGTGTATCTTATTGTTAGTGTAATGAAAAAGTACTTTAAATCAACCAATTTTAGTAAAAATTTCTTCTAAATAGCCTTGATTTTCATCTTCTAGAAGTTTTTTAGCTTCTTCGTCTAATTCAATAGAGGCAGTTTTCCATTTTTGACGAATGTTGGACATATATGGATCTGAAGTGCACAACAAAATAGTGATAAGGTCTTCATTAGTACAACATCTGGACATTTTCCTTGTGTTGTGCTCGCGAAAGAATCTGTAGTCTTTGTTCCTTTTTTCTTGCGCTTCTTCAGATAGATCTCCTATTGGTAGCATATTGTTTTGAATTATTTGTTCCCCATGGTACAAAATTTTAGGAACTGTGGATGGCATATATCTCCAAGAGTATTTTTCATCATAAAGTTAAGCTGTTTTATTGGCGTACTCTCAAAATTTTTTTGCATTTATCTTTCTGCTGCATGCTAGAACTTGTAACATGATTTTGAATCGTCTTATTAATTCATGATCTACACCTGTGATAGATGCTGCAGTTTCCGGATCGGAAAAAAATCTCCTTGCAGTATCTCCATCATTTGTGTTTCCTTCCCCTTGTTTTGGTTGGTCGATTACGAGGCCTAGCTGTAGATATTTTTGTTGAATTTGTTTTTTTTTTGCTTTCTTTTTCTTCATTTTGTATGTTTTTTCTCACTGTTTCGCCTAACGGACCAAATTCCAAATCATAACCTAATTTAAGAATATGCTCCATGAAACGTATTCTAGCATGAAGAGGGGACACTCCAAATTCGTAGGCTTCCTTAAAACTATCGTCTTCTGGTGGGGGTTGGCTTAATTGACTTGATGTCTTTTGGCATATAATGCAGCTTGACGTTGACTTCGTTCCAGTTAAAGCTTGTGCAACTTTTCCATCAATCATTGTGAAACACATTTTAAAATGTACTTCAATGTCTTGGTCATCAAATTTAAAAATTACTGGTTGAAGTTCCTTAATTTGATCTTTTATTTTTTGAACTTCTTCAGTTATGACATCTTTGTTTCCTTTTTGAATGCAAATTTTATTCGTTGCAATACTTTGTTGAAGAAGGAATTCCATTCCATATATCAATTTCTGTTGCTCTACTAGTTGACGGCTCTAAGACGCTATACCTTTTTGTTAAGCGCAATGGAACGAAAGATACCATAAATAAATTAGCATCTGATGAATTTTCGGCATTAAATTGCTTGTATTGTTTCTGACCAGAGGATCCATCACATCCCCATTTAGAAATTAAAGTAATGCTGCCATTACCAAGCGTATTTAGCAATCGTTCTGCAGTACGTTCAAGGAGATCTTGCAATTTTATTTCTGCTGATGTTGAAGTGACACTAATAGCAGATTGTGAAGGTAAGCATTCTTTTTTGGCAGAAACTAAATCTCGATGCTCTGGAAAAATCCCACAATTCTTTTCATTGATTCGCTTCCTTATATTGATTTTTGGTCAATTTCAAATCCAAAATTAGGGCGAACGCTTCTTCTAGCGTAAATTTCTTATCTTCAATTGGTGTAGGAATGCTTTTCAAAATCCTCTTTGTGCGCCTTGGGCTCGCTTCTACTATTTTTTCAATTATTTCAATTTTATTTTTTTTTATTTTGGGTTGGTTGAATTTGGTGCAAAAATGAATCCTTAATAATTCTTTGAGAAATTTCTTCACTGATATTCTCCAGCTTGCGCCTTCGAGATCTTTCACTACATCCGTCAATTGGTTTTGCTGGTCGACCCTTTTTTCCACTTTCGTTGGCAGTTGTAGATGCACTCTCAAAAATAAGTTCCTTTATTAACCAGTCTTGGTAACGTTTGTACATCTTTGCCTTCCTATGAGAGCATTCAATGTACCGTCTTTTTAAATTCGATGCAAAATTAGTAATTTTTCCTTTGTGCATTTCAATGTCTTCTAGGTTACAATTCTTAAAGAAGTCGTTGCTCACTATGTGCAAAATTACATCGTCTACATCATTTCGTTGAAAATAAATATCTGCCAGATCTCTGTAACAGTACCTAGCTATTGCACAAATTGTAATGAATAATAATTGTGGAAACATTATTATAAATACTCTTTCTTGCAATTATGTAAAATAAAAATTTTTATCTTTTATTACCACTTTTAGAAGCTTAAAAAACCCCTTTTAAAGCATACCTACTCATATCTTAAAGGGCCATGTCGCAATAGTTTTTTTTTTACCATTTACAAATTTTTATCTTTTATTACCATTTTAGAAGCATAAAAAACCCACACCCTTACCCCTTTTAAAAGGTGAAGCATACCTGCTCATATCTTAAAGGGCTATGTCGCAACAGTTTTTTTTTTCCCATTTACAAATTTTTATCTTTATTACCACTTTTAGAAGCATAGAAAACCCACACCCTAACCCCTTTTAAAAGGTGAAGCATACCTGCTCATATCTTATAGGGCTATGTCGCAATAGTTTTTTTTTTTACCATTTACCTGTTATTTGAATTGTTTCCCATTTTGTCAGGTATTTAAACTATATAACTCTAATTCAGACTATTAATGTTTTTGAAAGATACCTATGTAAATGTACCTGTAACAATTAAGCGCATTATATCTCAACCCTTTTTTATAAGTATATAAAAACTCCTGACAACTCTACCGACACGCAAAAAAATACACCGCGGTGCACCGGTACGACAAACTTTTGTATTCATAACACTCAGCCGTACGGACGGACATCGTTTAATCGACTCAGAAAGTGTTTTTGAGTCCATCCGTATAATAAAAGATGGATAAAGGTCCAATATTTTTGGTAGTTACAAACATCACCTCAAACTTAATATATCCTAACCACATAGTGGACAACTTTTGTATTCATAAATTTTGCAGAAAATATCTAACCTTGGGTCAGAAAAATAGTTCTGGTGCACATGAGCGGAAACTGGCGGGTGTATAATGGGGTATAGGAGTATAGGGGAGGGTTCGGACTATAGAAGAGTGCAAGATTTTTTCTGACTGCCTTTGACTGGCAGGAGTTATGCTCTATTAAGTAGGAGATTTTCGAAAAATTTGGACCTTTTTAAAAAAAATTTTTTTTTTAAATTTCGGAATGACTCAGTGATTTTACATTTTTAACATTAATAGTATGGAAGCCACAAAATTGCACAAAATTTATTTCGCTTCAAAATCTTTTAAATCAAAAAAGTTACAGTCATTCAAAAATAAAAATTTACAAAGAAATTTTTAATTTTAGCAAAATACTGAGAAAGCCCATTTTCGAAGACCCTGTTCGCTGTGATATAGTTGAGATAGAGTCGCAATTTTTTGGCTCCCGAGGTTTACTAGTATTTAATTTCAAATGAATAACATAACTTTAAAATCGGTAACAAAAAAAAAATGATTTTTGGCCGCCTTCTCAAAATATGGTCCACTGTGCGTCGCGTCTGCGATATTTGAGACACATTCCGAAACGCAGCTTGTTCACATGCTGACACAACGTCTGCGACGTACACGAGCCAGTCGATTAAGGTGGTGTATTATTGAAACTAGGCAAAAACCTGCTGTTATTAATAAGGGTAATTTAAGTTTAAACATTACTCTGTAATTTAACGTGAAACACTAAAGACGTTGTGTGTTCTAACAAAACACACAACAATAATTTTTTACAAAGAAAACATAAAGTTTTCTTAATTGGCGCCCGAGCAGGGACCCTGAAAGTTCCTCGCGGTAAAAGTCGAGTCAAGCCTTGTCAGGCCCATCAGTAATCCTAGCAAGAATAAAAGAAATTGGTCGTTATGCCAAAGCCTGATAAGCTCGCGTAAAGTGACCTTCGCGAAAATAAGTATAAGAAAAGTTAAGTGAATAAAATAAAAATAATTGTAGCTGAATAAATTTTATTTTAAGAATAAAATAATCAAAATTTAAAAGGACATTTGCCAAAATTAATATATGTTTGTGAAACTATAGAAAAAATAATTGTAGCTGAATAAAATCTATTTTAAGAATAAAAAATAATAAAATAATCAACATTTAAAGTGGCATTTAAAAAATCAATATAATAAAAGTTAAGTGAACAAAAGTTCGAACTAAAATAAAAATAAAGTAAAAATAACTAAATAATCTGAATGAAGTTATCTTAACCGGAAAATAATAAAATATTTAAGACTCAAAGTGACATTTTCAAAAATAAGTGAATAATAGTTTAAATTAAGAATTAAAGAAACAATACAAGAAAAATAAACCTAGTAAAACTAAAGAAAACTTTTTGAGAGAATAAGTGTAAGAAACTTAAATGAAGAAGATTTTAAATTAAAAATAACTAAAAAATTATCTAAATGGATAATAATAAATAATAATAGACAGTAGTAAATGAAAGAAAATTTAAGAAAAAAATTCGAACTAAAAGGAAAGTAAACTTAATAAATCTAATTAATATATAGTATAAAGCTCAAGTCGAAAATAAATGAATATGAGAAAGAAAAAGAAACATTAAATAATTTGGGTCAAAAAAAACAAGCAAAGTAAGCTATTCAAATTTTAAAGCTTAAAAATAAATAAATTACATCAAGTAGTACAATAAACTAAAAGAATTACAAAGAAAGGAGAGTCTTCAACAATCATCATCCCTTCAATTACCAAGACGTCAACCCATCATCAAGTTCCAGTAAATTACCTGTTTCTTGCGATGCTGCTACTAATATTATTAATAAACAGCGCATTAGCAGATTTCAACATACAAGACTAACCCAACTCTAGACTGATAACTCTTCAGAATGGTATCGCAAGGAGACAGAATGGCACATTTAATGTTATACACTCAATCAATCTCGAACAATATCAAGCCTTATCAGAAGAACTTGAAGCAATTTTGAATACGAATATCACATTTAAACATCCGCTTCGTCCGTTTTTAACGCAACAAATCATTGATATAAAAAGTCTTCTTAAACGCCTATGTCCAGGTAGAAAGAAGAGACCAATAGATTTTATAGGCAATGCATGGAAATGGATTGCCGGAACTCCAGACAGTCATGATTGGGAAATCCTTAATCAAAAGATCGGAAATCTTTTAGGAAATAATAATAGACAAATGGTAATAAATGAACTGACTTTTGACAGAATACAAGAAATATCGAATATTACTAACGAAATATTAAAAGTGAAAAGGGAATATTGGAATAGCGAGTTAGCAAGTAAATTAGAACACAAATTATTTTGATAGAAAAAGAATTACAGAACATCGAATATGCCATCCAATGGGCCAAAGTTAATATTGTAAATTCATTTATTTTATCAAAAACCGAGATCGAGGTACTTAATGATGTTCTGACTAATTATAATATACCATTATTTAACGTAGATGAGTTATCATTCGGAAATGGAAAATCGTTACAAATAATAAAGAAATTCTGTACATTTTAAGTATCACTCAAAATGATATCTGCAAAATGTATTTAGCAAAACCAGTAAAAATTGGTCATTTAATTGATAAAATTGAATTTGATACAATTTTGAATTGTAGTAATGTTTTATTCGCTATTAAAGATAAATGAAAAAATTATAATGATCTAACCATATGTAATAGAGATAAATTAACCTATTTAACAACAAGATAGGGAACTGCACACAGGTAAACAACGAACACATACCCACCATAGAGGAAACTGGAAGTGATTTTCTATAATTAAATCAATATAACGGCAAAATCAGTGAGAACAATGAAGAAATAAATTTAAATGGAACCTACCTACTTAAATATTACAATACAACAATAATAATCGATGATCGTGAATATTTCTCCAAAGAAGTAAGCGGCAACAAACCTCTCCCAGCCTCTCTACAACCAAAAGCAGCAAACGCAAATACAGAAGAAGTCCTATCCCTAGAAAGACTCCACAAGATCAATACGGGAAATTTTGAGAGATTGGAACTACTGGAAACCAAGAAAAACCAGCTGACAACATCAAGTACAATTACCATAATTTCAGCCCTAGTCGTCACCATTTGGCTAACAACGAAGAAGATATTAAAACAGAAAAAAAGAGGTCAGAAACAGAAACAATTTCACTAGAACAAGTAGAAAAGGTAGAAGACACAGAGAGGAAACCCGAAAAAACCAAGCATTTACGACTTACACACGTTCTAGGCAATCGGGACAATTGATTTTGAGGAGGGAGGGGTTAACACGAGAAACATTTAAAATAACAAAATAAAAAAGAAATTCACACGTTCACAAAGCTGACGTCGCACAGTGGACCATTTGACGAGAAGGCGGTCAAAAATCTATAACTTTTGATTGGAATTTTGATATGCGGTTTTTTTTTGTTTGGTAGGTGAGACTTTAGCCTTTAAGTTTTGCTATAAAACGTAATTCTCGACCGAAAATAAAAAAGTTACGGAGGGTTTAAAATACATTTTCATTTGTAGTTGAATTTTAGTACAAAAGTGAAGTGTTAAAAGGTAAAAAAGGTTTTTTTAAAATAATGTCTTATTTTTTCAGTTAATTTTACAACTAATACTTTTTAACAATTTTTTAAGTTAATTTTTTCAGAAAATGAAAAACTTTGGCCCCCGAAATCTTTTAAGTCCTAATGTGCACAAGGGCCAAAGGTTGTTTTTTTTTTTTTTTTTTTTTTTTGAAAGATCCCGAGGTAAAATATAATTTATTAAGCACCGAACGTAAAAGTTACCTTATATTGGTGCAAGATAGTTTCAATGAAAAACTATGTTTTTGCTTTAGTTAAATTTTTTCTTATTGTCTTTTTAAATATTTATATATATCAATTTGTATGGTAAATTTATGAAATATAACAATTTTTATTGTAAATTTAGAAAATATATAAATTTTTAAATCAAGAAAATTTTTTAACTATATAAAAAATAGTGTATCTTATTGTTACTGTAATGAAAAAGTACTTTATATCAACCAATTTTAGTAAAAATTTCTTCTAAATAGCCTTGATTTTCATCTTCTAGAAGTTTTTGGCTTCTTCGTCTAATTCAATAGAGGTAGTTTTCCATTTTTGACTAATGTTGGATATATATGGCTCTGAAGTGCACAACAAAATAGTGATAAGGTCTTCATTAGTACAACATCTGGACATTTTCTTTGTGTTGTGCTCGCGAAAGAATCTGTAGTCTTTGTTCCTTTTTTCTTGCGCTTCTTCAGATAGATCTCCTATTGGTAGCATATTGTTTTGAATTATTTGTTCCCCATGGTACAAAATTTTAGGAACTGTGGATGGCATATATCTCCAAGAGTATTTTTCATTATAAAGTATAGCTGTTTTATTGGCGTACTCTCAAAATTTTTTTGCATTTATCTTTCTGCTGCATGCTAGAACTTGTTACATGATTTTGAATCGTCTTATTAATTCATGATCTACACCTGTGATAGATGCTGCAGTTTCCGGATCGGAAAAAAATCTCCTTGCAGTATTTCCATCATTTGTGTTTCCTTCCCCTTGTTTTGGTTGGTCGATTACGAGGCCTAGCTGTAGATATTTTTGTTGAATTTGTTTTTTTTTGCTTTCTTTTTCTTCATTTTGTATGTTTTTTCTCACTGTTTCGCCTAACGGACCAAATTCCAAATCATAACCCAATTTAAGAATATGCTCCATGAAACGTATTCTAGCATGAAGAGGGGACACTCCAAATTCGTAGGCTTCCTTAAAACTATCGTCTTCTGGTGGGGGCTGGCTTAATTGACTTGATGTCTTTTGGCATATAATGCAGCTTGACGTTGACTTCGTTCCAGTTAAAGCTTGTGCAACTTTTCCATCAATCATTGTGAAACACATTTTAAAATGTACTTCAATGTCTTGGTCATCAAATTTAAATATTACTGGTTGAAGTTCCTTAATTTGATCTTTTATTTTTTGAACTTTTTCAGTTATGACATCTTTGGTTTCCTTTTTGAATGCAAATTTTATTGGTCTGCAATACTTTGTCGAAGAAGGAATTTCATTCCATATATCAATTTCTGTTGCTCTACTAGTTGACGGCTCTAAGACGCTATACCTTTTTGTTAAGCGCAATGGAACGAAAGATACCATAAATAAATTAGCATCTGATGAATTTTCGGCATTAAATTGCTTGTATATTGTTTCTGACCAGAGCATCCATCACATCCCCATTTAGAAATTAAAGTAATGCTGCCATTGCCAATTTTTTTTAAATGAACAGTATCAAGCGTATTTAACAATCGTTCTGCAGTATGTTCAAGGAGATCTTGCAATTTTATTTCTGCTGATGTTGTAGTGACACTAATAGCAGATTGTGAAGGTAAGCATTCTTTTTTGGCAGAAACTAAATCTCGATGCTCTGGAAAAATCCCACAATTCTTTTCATTGGTTCGCTTCCGCAATTCCTTATATTGATTTTTGGTCAATTTCAAATCCAAAATTAGGGCGAACGCTTCTTCTAGCGTAAATTTCTTATCTTCAATTGGTGTAGGAATGCTTTTCAAAATCCTCTTTGTGCGCCTTGGGCTCGCTTCTACTATTTTTTCAATTATTTCAATTTTATTTTTTTTTATTTTGGGTTGGTTGAATTTGGTGCAAAAATGAATCCTTAATAATTCTTTGAGAAATTTCTTCATTGATATTCTCCACATTTCGCCTTCGAGATCTTTCACTGCATCCTCAATTAGTTTTGCTGGTCGACCCTTTTTCCACTTTCGTTGGCAGTTGTAGATGCACTCTCAAAAATAAGTTCCTTTATTAACCAGTCTTGGTAACGTTTGTACATCTTTGCCTTGCTATGAGAGCATTCAATGTACCGTCTTTTCAAATTCGATGCAAAATTGGTAATTTTTCCTTTGTGCATTTCAATGTCTTCTAGGTTACAATTCTTAAAGAAGTCGTTGCTCACTATGTGCAAAATTACATCGTCTACATCATTTCGTTGAAAATAAATATCTGCCAGATCTCTGTAACAGTACTTAGCTATTGCACAAATTGTAATGAATAATAATTGTGGAAACATTATTATAAATACTCTTTCTTGCAATTATGTAAAATAAAAATTTTTATCTTTTATTACCACTTTTAGAAGCTTAAAAACCCCCTTTTAAAAGGTGAAGCATACCTACTCATATCTTAAAGGTCCATGTCGCAATAGTTTTTTTTACCATTTACAAATTTTTATCTTTTATTACCATTTTTAGAAGCATAAAAAACCCACACCCTAACCCCTTTTAAAAGGTGAAGCATACCTGCTCATATCTTAGAGGGCTATGTCGCAATAGTTTTTTTTTCCCTTTACAAATTTTTATCTTTTATTACCACTTTTAGAAGCATAGAAAACCCATACCCTAACCCCTTTTAAAAGGTGAAGTATACCTGCTCATATCTTAAAGGGCTATGTCGCAATAGTTTTTTTTTACCATTTACCTGTTATTTGAATTGTTTCCCATTTTGTCAGGTATTTAAACTATATAACTCTAATTCAGACTATTAATGTTTTTGAAAGATACCTATGTAAATGTACCTGTAACAATTAAGCGCATTATATCTCAACCGTTTTTTATAAGTATATAACAACTCCTGACAACTCTACCGACACGCAAAAAAATACACCGCGTTGCACCAGTACGACCAACTTTTGTATTCATAACACTCAGACGGACGGACGGACATCGTTTAATCGACTCAGAAAGTGTTTTTGAGTCGATCCGTATAATAAAAGATGGATAAGGGTCCAATATTTTTGGTAGTTACAAACATCACCTCAAACTTAATATATCCTAACCACACAGTGGACAACTTCTGTATTCATAAATTTTGCAGAAAATATCTAACCTTGGGTCAGAAAAATTGTTCTGGTGCACACGAGCGGAAACTGCCGGGTGTATAATAGGGTATAGGAGTATAGGGGAGGGTTCGGACTATAGAAGAGTGCAAGATTTTTTCTGACTGCTTTTGACTGGCAGGAGTTATGCTCTATTAAGTAGGAGATTTTCGGAAAATTTGGACCTTTTTTAAAAATTTTTTTTTTCTAAATTTCGGAATGACTCAGTGATTTTACATTTTTAACATTAATAGTATGGAAGCCACAAAATTACACAAAATTTATTTCGCTTCAAAATCTTTTAAATCAAAAAAGTTACAGTCATTCAAAAATAAAAATTTACAAAGAAATTTTTAATTTTAGCAAAATACTGAGAAAGCCCATTTTCGAAGACCCTGTTCGCTGTGATATAGTTGAGATAGAGTCGCAATTTTTGGTTCCCGAGGTTTACTAGTATTTAATTTCAAATGAATAACATAACTTTAAAATCGGTAACAAAAAAAATGATTTTTGGCCGCCTTCTCAAAATATGGTCCACTGTGCGTCGCGTCTGCGATATTTGAGACACATTCCGCAACGCAGCTTGTTCACATCCTGACACAACGTCTGCGACGTACACGAGCCAGTCGATTCAGGTGGTGTATTATTGAAACTAGGCAAAAACCTACGGTTATTATTAAGGGTAATTTAAGTTTAAACATTACTCTGTAATTTAACGTGAAACACTAAAGACGTTGTGTGTTCTAACAAAACACACAACAATAATTTTTTACAAAGAAAACATAACGTTTTCTTAATTGGCGCCCGAGCATGGACCCTGAAAGTTCCTCGCGGTAAAATTCGAGTCAAGCCTTGTCAGGCCCATCAGTAATCCTAGCAAGAATAAAAGAGATTGGTCGTTATGCCAAAGCCTGATAAGCTCGCGTAAAGTGACCTTCGCGAAAATAAGTATAAGAAAAGTTAAGTGAATAAAATAAAACTAATTGTAGCTGAATAAAATTTATTTTAAGAATAAAATAATCAAAATTTAAAAGGACATTTGCCAAAATTAATATATGTTTGTGAAACTATAGAAAAAATAATTGCAGCTGAATAAAATCTATTTTAAGAATAAAAAATAATAAAATAATCAACATTTAAAGTGGCATTTGAAAAATCAATATAATAAAAGTTAAGTGAACAAAAGTTCGAACTAAAATAAAAATAAAGTAAAAATAAGTAAATAATCTGAATGAAGTTATATTAACCGGAAAATAATAAAATATTTAAGACTCAAAGTGACATTTGCAAAAATAAGTGAATAATAGTTTAAATTAAGAATTAAAGAAACAATACAAGAAAAATAAACCTAGTAAAACTAAAGAAAACTTTTTGAGAGAATAAGTGTAAGAAACTTAAATGAAGAAGATTTTAAATTAAAAATAACTAAAAAATTATCTAAATGGATAATAACAAATAATAATAGACAGTAATAAATGAAAGAAAGTTTAAGAAAAAAATTCGAACTAAAAGGAAAGTAAACTTAATAAATCTAATTAATATATAGTATAAAGCTCAAGTCGAAAATAAATGAATATGAGAAAGAAAAAGAAACATTAAATAATTTGGGTCAAAAAAAAAGCAAAGAAGTAAGCTATTCAAATTTTAAAGCTTAAAAATAAATAAATTACATCAAGTAGTACAATAAACTAAAAGAATTACACCGAAAGGAGAGTCTTCAACAACCATCATCCCTTCAATTACCAAGACGTCAACCCATCATCAAGTTCCAGTAAATTACCTGTTTCTTGCGATGCTGCTACTAATATTATTAATAAACAGCGCATTAGCAGATTTCAACTTTCTAGACTACCCCAACTCTAGATTGATAACCCTTCAGACTAGTATCGCAAGGAGACAGAATGACACATTTAAAGTTATACACTCAATCAATCTCGAACAATATCAAGCCTTATCAGAAGAACTTGAAGCAATTTTGAATACGAATATCACATTTAAACATCCGCTTCGTCCGTTTTTAACGCAACAAATCATTGATATAAAAAGTCTTCTTAAACGCCTATGTCCAGGTAGAAAGAGAGATCAATAGATTTTATAGGCAATGCATGGAAATGGATTGCCGGAACTCCAGACAGTCATGATTGGGAAATCTTTTAGGAAATCTTCGGAAATCTTTTAGGAAATAATAATAGACAAATGGTAATAAATGAACTGACTTTTGACAGAATACAAGAAATATCGAATATTACTAACGAAATATTAAAAGTGAAAAGGGAATATTGGAATAACGAGTTAGCAAGTAAATTAGAACACAAATTATTCTGATAGAAAAAGAATTACAGAATATCGAATATGCCATCCAATGGGCCAAAGTTAATATTGTAAATTCATTTATTTTATCAAAAACCGAGATCGAAGTACTTAATGATGTTCTGACTAATGATAATATCCCATTATTTAACGTAGATGAGTTATCATTCGGAAATGGAAAATCGTTACAAATAATAAAGAAATTCTGTACATTTTAAGTATCACTCAAAATGATATCTGGAAAATGTATTTAGCAAAACCAGTAAAAATTGATCATTTAATTGATAAAATTGAATTTGATAAAATTTTGAATTGTAATAATGTTTTATTCGCTATTAAAGATATGTGAAAAAATTATAATGATCTAACCATATGTAATAGAGATAAATTAGTAAAATAAAGAGAAGATTATTGTATAACAAACCTATTTAACAACAAGATAGGGAACTGCACCCAGGTAAACAACGAACACATACTCACCATAGAGGAAACCGGAAGTGATATTCTATAATTAAATCAATATAACGGCAAAATCAGTGTGAACAATGAAGAAATAAATTTAAATGGAACCTACCTACTTAAATATTACAATACAACAATAATAATCGATGATCGTGAATATTTCTCCAAAGAAGTAAGCGGCAGCAAACCTCTCCCAGCCTCTCTACAACCAAAAGCAGCAAACGCAAATACAGAAGAAGTCCTATCCCTAGAAAGACTCCACAAGATCAATACGGGAAATTTTGAGAGATTGGAACTACTGGAAACCAAGAATAACCTGCTGATAACATCAAGTACAATTACCATAATTTCAGCCCTAGTCGTCACCATTTGGCTAACAACGAAGAAGATATTAAAACAGAAAAAAGAGGTCGGAAACAGAAACAATTTCACTAGAACAAGTAGAAAAGGTAGAAGACACAGAGAGGAAACCCGAAAAAACCAAGCATTTACGAATTACACACGTTCTAGGCAATCGGGACAATTGCTTTTGAGGAGGGAGGGGTTAACACGATAAACATTTAAAATAACAAAATAAAAAAGAATTTCACACGTTCACAAAGCTGACGTCGCACAGTGGACCATTTGACGAGAAGGCGGTCAAAAATCTATAACTTTTGATTGGAATTTTGATATGGGTTTTTTTTTTTTTGTTTGGTAGGTGAGACTTTAGCCCTTAAGTTTTGCTATAAAACGTAATTCTCGACCGAAAATAAAAAAAGTTACGGAGGGTTTAAAATACATTTTCATTTGTAGTTGAATTTTAGTACAAAAGTGAAGTGTTAAAAGGTAAAAAAAGGTTTTTTTAAAGTAATGTCTTATTTTTTCAGTTAATTTTACAACTAATACTTTTTAACAATTTTTTAGGTTAATTTTTTCAGAAAATGCCAAACTTTGGCCCCCGTAAACTTTTTAGTCCTAATCTGCACAAGGACCAAAGGTTGTTTTTTTTTTTTTTTTTGAAAGATCCCGAGTTAAAATATAATTTATTAAGCAGCGAACGTAAAAGTTACCTTATATTGGTTCAAGATAGAGAAGTTTCAATGAAAAACTCGTATGTTTTTGCTTTAGTTAAATTTTTTCTTATTGTCTTTTTAAATATTTATATATATCAATTTGTATGGTAAATTTATGAAATATAACAATTTTTATTGTAAATTTGCAAAATATATAAATTTTTAAATCAAGAAAATTTTTTAACTATATAAAAAAAGTGTAACTTATTGTTAGTGTAATGAAAAAGTACTTTAAATCAACCAATTTTAGTAAAAATTTCTTCTAAATAGCCTTGATTTTCATCTTCTAGAAGTTTTTTGGCTTCTTCGTCTAATTCAATAGAGGTAGTTTTCCATTTTTGACTAATGTTGGACATACATGGATCTAAAGTGCACAACAAAATAGTGATAAGGTCTTCATTAGTACAACATCTGGACATTTTCCTTGTGTTGTGCTCGCGAAAGAATCTGTAGTCTTTGTTCCTTTTTTATTGCGCTTCTTCAGATAGATCTCCTATTGGTAGCATATTGTTTTGAATTATTTGTTCCCTATGGTGCAAAATTTTAGGAACTGTGGATGGCATATATCTCCAATAGTATTTTTCATTATAAAGTATAGCTGTTTTATTGGCGTACTCTCCAAATTTTTTTGCATTTATCTTTCTGCTGCATGCTAGAACTTGTAATATGATTTTGAATCGTCTTATTAATTCATGATCTACACCTGTGATAGATGCTGCAGTTTCCGGATCGGAAAAAAATCTCCTTGCAGTATTTCCATCATTTGTGTTTCCTTCCCCTTGTTTTGGTTGGTCGATTATGAGGCCTAGCTGTAGATATTTTTGTTGAATTTTTTTTTTGCTTTCTTTTTCTTCATTTTCTATGTTTTTTCTCACTGTTTCGCCTAACGGACCAAATTCCAAATCATAACCTAATTTAAGAATATGCTCCATGAAACGTATTCTAGCATGAAGAGGGGACATTCCAAATTCGAAGGCTTCCTTAAAACTATCGTCTTCGTTAAGTAGGAGATTTTCGGAAAATTTGGATCTTTTTTAAAAAATTTTTTTTTTAAATTTCGGAATGACTCAGTGATTTTAGATTTTTAACATTAATAGTATGGAAGCCACAAAATTACACAAAATTTCAAAATCTTTTAAATCAAAAAAGTTACGGTCATACAAAAATAAAAATTTATAAAGAAATTTTTAATTTTAGCAAAATACAGAGAAAGCCCATTTTCGAAGACCCTGTTCGCTGTGATATAGTTGAGATAGAGTCGCAATTTTTTGGCTCCCGAGGTTTACTAGTATTTACTTTCAAATGAATAACATAACTTTAAAATCGGTAACAAAAAAAAATGATTTTTGGCCGCCTTCTCAAAATATGATCCACTGTGCGTCGCGTCTGCGATATTTGAGACACATTCCGCAACGCAACGCAGCAGAATAAAAGAGATTGGTCGTTATGCCAAAGCCTGATAATCTCGCGTAAAGTGACCTTCGCGAAAATAAGTATAAGAAAAGTTAAGTGAATAAAATAAAAATAATTGTAGCTGAATAAAATTTATTTTAAGAATAAAATAATCAAAATTTAAAAGGACATTTGCCAAAATTAATATATGCTTGTGAAACTATAGAAAAAATAATTGTAGCTGAATAAAATCTATTTTAAGAATAAAAAATAATAAAATAATCAACATTTAAAGTGGCATTTAAAAAATCAATATAATGAAAGTTAAGTGAACAAAAGTTCGAACTAAAATAAAAATAAAGTAAAAATAAGTAAATAATCTGAATGAAGTTATCTTAACCGGAAAATAATAAAATATTTAAGACTCAAAGTGACATTTGCAAAAATAAGTGAATAATAGTTTAAATTAAGAATTAAAGAAACAATACAAGAAAAATAAACCTAGTAAAACTAAAGAAAACTTTTTGAGAGAATAAGTGTAAGAAACTTAAATGAAGAAGATTTTAAATTAAAAATAACTAAAAAATTATCTAAATGGATAATAACAAATAATAATAGTGTTCAGTTTTATAGAAACTGTACGTATTTTGTCATAAACTGTACTTAAGCTATTTTATTGTCAGTTTGGTTTTCCATATCTAATAACTATGAAAAATTTCGCCTTACGTTTTAATAACATTTATGTAAGTAAAAAAGGGATTTTTAGTTGTTAGAAAAACCCAATTAATATCCTTATCGTATTTCTAAGTATTTTTAACTATAATAAAATCCTCACCTTTTTAAGTGATGCACGTACGCACACTCAATGATAATATATACATTTATATGTGCTGCATGTGTGCACAACATCCTGACAATACTTACAGTGTCAGGTAGCCTAGTTTAGTAATAAGATTTTCATGTTTAGTACTTAAGTTGTTAATTTTGTAAATAAAAGTGAGTTCTCTTAAAACCCTTGAGCTGTTCGCGTCGTTACTTCCTAACATTTTGGTGACCCCTGAAATTAAAATAACGTAATCCTTCAGGAAGTGTTAAATTAAATTAAAAGGTTCACGGTTCAAAACCTCACGGCCGCCCTAAGTAGAAAAAATTTTCATATAGAAACAATCTATTCAATTAAAACATAACAATTATCACAATGTTCAATAAATCGCTGATGAAGGCTGAAATGCCAGAAACCGGTCCGATTAAGAATACAGTGCAGTTATGAATTTTTGAAATATATGCTTTCTTCTTCTTTACCACGCACCATTTAAACAAAAATTAAAAATTGCATATTAATTACAGTAGTAATTGCAATATGTCTGAAAAATGACGATAAATCTAACAAAACAAAAATTTCTTCTTCGCTTCAAAGCGTCATCTCAAATATATGTAAAGTGCATATGTAGGTATGTACAAAAAACCGTACATCACATATGACAACTCTTACGAAAACTGAGAATAGTGGAAATTAGAAGTATAAATGCAAAAAATATTCGAAATTCAAAAATAACGATTGTTTGTTTGGACAGAGTTGTATCTTCTGAAATTAATACAAAGTAAAGCTGTATGGTACGAAAACTGAAAACTAACCACACTGCTCGTAGGCCTGACTTTAGCTGAGTGTGTTAAAGCGCTGACCAAAAAGTGCAAGTACGAGTGTATGTGAAGGTTCACGGTTCAAAACCTCACGGCCGCCCTAAGTAGAAAAAATTTTCATATAGAAACAATCTATTCAATTAAAACATAACAATTATCACAGTGTTCAATAAATCGCTGATGAATGCTGAAATGCCAGAAACCGGTCCGATTAAGAATACAGTGCAGTTATGAATTTTTGAAATATATGCTTTCTTCTTCTTTACCACGCACCATTTAAACAAAAATTAAAAATTGCATATTAATTACAGTAGTAATTGCAATATGTCTGAAAAATGACGATAAATCTAACAAAACAAAAATTTATTCTTCGCTTCAAAGCATCATCTCAAATATATGTAAAGTGCATATGTAGGTATGTACAAAAAACCGTACATCACATATGACAACTCTTACGAAAACTGAGAATAGTGGAAATTAGAAGTATAAATGCAAAAAATATTCAAAATTCAAAAATAACGATTGTTTGTTTGGACAGAGTTGTATCTTCTGAAATTAATACAAAGTAAAGCTGTATGGTACGAAAACTGAAAACTAACCACACTGCTCGTAGGCCTGACTTTAGGTGAGTGTGTTAAAGCGCTGACCAAAAAGTGCAAGTACGAGTGTATGTGAAGGTTCACGGTTCAAAATCTCACGGCCGCCCTAAGTAGAAAAAATTTTCATATAGAAACAATCTATTCAATTAAAACATAACAATTATCACAATGTTCAATAAATCGCTGATGAAGGCTGAAATGCCAGAAACCGGTCCGATTAAGAATACAGTGCAGTTATGAATTTTTGAAATATATGCTTTCTTCTTCTTTACCACGCACCATTTAAACAAAAATTAAAAATTGCATATTAATTACAGTAGTAATTGCAATATGTCTGAAAAATGACGATAAATCTAACAAAATTAAAAAAAAAATATATATATAAATTTCATAATTCCCCCCACCAGTGGTAAGGATATTGAAATATTTATATTTGTTTAAACTGTAAAAAATTTGTTTGTCTCTGTTAAAAAAAAAAATATATATATATATACATATAAATCGGTCGCGATAATGAATTAGTGAGTAAAAAAAAAAAAAAGAGAAAAAATTGTACATATAAGAGAAATATATAACGGAAAGTCGAGGAGGTAAGTTTTATTTATTTTTTGCTAAAACAGCGGTGTAACCTATCTCGCAGAATACAGATTAATTTTTGATAAATTTTAAATCCTATTTATATATATATATAACATTTTTTTTTTTTTTACAGTTTCCGTATATTTTTTGTACTATTTCTTAGTATTTTTTTTTACACACTCATTAATTAAATATGGACCCTGTAACAATTATAAAAGAACAGAAAAGTTTAGGCAAGGAACTAGCTTCCTGTTACAATTCTTTGAGCGCATTAGCTCAAAGTAATGTTTCGAGGCAGGAAATGACGGCTAGAGTAATTAGTTTAAGGGAGACGTACCACGTAAATCAGGCAAAATTTGACAAAAATGACACAGAACTTCGACCACCTTCCGCCACTATGGCGCACAATGCGTACTTCACAACGGACTTTGTTGAGGAAGTCCGTACGGCGATGAAAAATTTCAATAGTTTATACTATCAAATTAAGGGAAAACTCCAAGAGGAGGAGAGAATAGCGGCTCTCTCGGCTCCCGTGAGTCAGGAGTTGAAACTTCCGACAGCTCCAAGTATATCAGTGGAAACGGCAGTCTCGTCGAAGTCATTGCCAGTACAGAGGACTGATCAGCGAAGTCAGGACATGTCAAATCAAGGACTCGTACGTCAATTCCAGTATATCCTGGATGATTTAGATACCAAAATAAATAAATATAAGGAAAAAGAAGTGTGCATTGATACACTAAAAGAAAAATTTAAAACTGCTGAACAAGTGTTTATGCAGTACATGGGACACTTTCCGGACGACGAACTGACGGAAATTTTTTACACATTGAAGGATACTTTTCAACGAATACCTGGTATAGAAAGCTATGCCAAATCCCTCCCGTTTAACTTACCATCCATTGATATTCCCAAATTTAGTGGAAATGTTACGGAATGGGATACCTTTAGGGAACTGTTTGAACAGCTGATAATGGATCAGGCAATTCCAAATACACAGAAAATGTGTGTGTTAAAATCCAGATTAGTAGGAGACGCAGCAAAAAAGATTTCAAAGCTACCCGCAAAGGACGAAAACTTTGAGACGGCCTGGAAAATTTTAGTCACATATTATTCGAATAAAAGGGCAACTACGTCTTTATATTTTAAATCACTATTGGAGGCTCCAGTGGTAATTTATAATTCACAAAGTGTGAAAAGGTTTACGGAAATTGCTCAGGAAAGTTTACAAGCGTTAGGATCGATGAAAATTGAAACAGAGGAAATGCATCAAGCTTTATTGTGTTTTGTTCTTCAAAGAAAACTGGACGACCAGTTAGGTATTATGTTTGAACAGCATTTAGGAAATTCAAGAGATCTTCCAAAGGTGGATAATCTTCTTGAATTTTTGAAACAAGTTGATTATTCTTTAGGAGTAAGACAGTATGTACGGACAGGTAATACAGGACTGTTAAATCCATCCAAGTTTAATCAAGGGTCTTGGGAGGTAGGCCAGCAGTCAGCCAATCCTGTCGGATCTGGAGTAGGAAGTACTCAGGGGGCAAGTCGAAAAGTAGTAAATCCCTCGGGAATACAAAGTGATGTCAGAATAAAGTGTCCACTGGATTGTACAGTTGGACATCCGCTTTATAGATGTTCCAAATTTAGAAGCCTCCCCACCAAAGTGAAGGGGGAAAAGGTATTTGAGCACAAGGTGTGCACTAAATGTTTGATTACAGGTCATACTAAGAGAGTATGTACTTTTAATATGTTATGTAAAAGTTGTAATGGGGATCACCATACTCTTTTACATAGGGAAAAACAGAATATTAAAACCGCTGTGGTAAAGGGAAGTAACAAAGGGAAAGAGGAAACGTGTGTGTTACTGTCCACTGCGGTAGTTCAAGTGGAAAACGACGACAATCAATGGGTAAATTGTCGAGTACTTTTAGATAGTGGTTCACAGGTATCTCTGGTGACCAAAGTGTTTAAGGAAAATTTAAAGCTGAAAGGAGTTAAGACAAATGGAGAAATTGAGGGTCTCTCCAAAAACAGGTCGATTGTTGATGAGAAAGTAGGCATCAAATTGAGATCGAAGGCGTCAGGATATAAAACATACGTGGATGCATTGGTGATACAGACCATATTATCCGAAGTGCCACATAGAAAGATAGTAGCAGGGGAATTTGCGGAAAATGTAAAGTTAGCTGACCCAGAATATTATATACCCAAAGGAATAGATATGCTTATAGGAGCTGAGTTATTTTTCGACATCATGTCTGAAGGTCAGATTAAAGATGAGAAAAATAATGTCACGTTGCAGAAAACAAAATTAGGTTGGATAGTAAGTGGGGCAGCTACAATAGATGACTCCAAAGTGGAATCGAGAATAGTAGCGACAGTACATTACAGGACTGAGGAGCAGTTACAGAAATTTTGGGAAGTTGAGGAAATTCCACAAATAAATAAATTTTCCGTAGATGAGAAAGTGTGTGAGCATATCTTCCAAAAAAGTTGGAAAATTTTACAGGATGGGAAATTTCAAGTTGAACTTCCGTTTAAAGATAAGAGCGAAAAGTTAGGAAATTCAAATTTTATTGCAAAAAGAAGATTTTTTGCCTTGGAAAGGAAGTTAGAAAACAACCCTGTGTTAAAAGTCCAGTACCACGATTTTCTAAAAAGTTATTTAGAATTGGGTCATATGGAAGTTATGAAAAATAAAAATTTAATTAAAAGTGGATACTATTTACCACACCACTGCGTATTGCGTCCGGACAGTTCGTCAACTAAACTAAGAGTTATTTTTGATGCATCTTGTAAAACTACAACAAATGTATCTTTGTACGACATATTATATACAGGCCCTAGAATTCAGGAGGATCTATTTAATATTTTATTACGCTTAAGGAAACATCGTTATGTATTTTCGGCAGACATTGAAAAAATATATAGGCAAATTTGGGTGGCAGAGAAACATAGGAAATATCAATTAATTTTTTGGCGTTGGAATCCAAATGAAAGCATTGAGACATATGCCCTAAAAACCGTAACGTACGGAACAGCGTCTGCTCCTTATTTGGCAGTAAAATGTCTGCAGAAAATTGCTGATGGGAAAACAAACCAATTTCCACAAGAATCAGATTCAATTAGAAATGATTTCTACATGGACGATTTGATGACAGGAGGCAACTCCTTAGAATCAGTTAGAGCACTGAGAAAAAATATAGAAAAAATAATGCTGGATTTTGGAATGCCACTCCGAAAATGGTGTTCCAACGAAAAAACATTGTTGGAAGGTATTGACAATGATAATATTGAAGGCAGCCTAAATATTGTTTCCAACCAATCACCACCTGTAAAGGCACTGGGGGTAAGATGTGATACAAGGTTGGACGAATTAGGGTTCAAATGTAATTGGGATACAGTGGATAAAGTGTCCAAGCGAACAATTTTAAGTGAGATTTCAAGATTATTTGATCCGCTTGGGTTAGTAGGTCCTGTAGTAGTAACGACAAAAATACTGTTACAGCATCTGTGGAAATTAAAAATTGATTGGGATGGCAAAGTCCCAGATGAAGTAGCCTTAAAGTATAAGGTGATCAAAGACAATTTCATATTTTTGAAGGAAGTAAAGGTACCTAGGCGTATTATTGGTGTCAAGCCAACACAAGTAGAACTGCACGGATTTAGTGATGCATCTATGAAAGCATATGGTGCGGCAGTTTACATTAGATCGTTTGATAGCTGCGATAATGTATATACCCAATTATCAGCATCGAAATCAAGGGTGGCCCCAATAAAGATATTAACGCTGCCAAGATTAGAACTTTGTGCTGCAGTATTATTAGTTGAGCTCATTAAGGCAGTCACTGAAAGCCTGAAAATTAAATTTTGATAAAGTTTTATATTACACTGACTCATCAATAGTTTTAAGCTGGATTAAGCTAGATCCTGCTCGTTTACAGATATTTGTGTCAAACCGAGTGAGTTTTATACAAGCTAACTCTGATGTTGCTAAATGGGAACATGTAAAATCAGAGCAAAATTCTGCAGATTTCATATCAAGAGGATTGTTAGGGAAGGAATTAGTCAACAAAAAAATTTGGTTTGAAGGTCCTGAATTTTTAAAGGATAATACGGTAAACGAATCAGCTTGGAACATAGTCAATGAAATACCTGAACTTAAAAAGAATGCGAAAGTGTTGCTAATTCAGGAAAAATCAGTAGTTTGGAAAAGGATAAGCCATAAAAATAATTTTAGATTTTTACAGAACGTATTGGCTTACGTACTTAAATTCATTAATATAGCTAGAAAGCGAAGTGATAAATCATTTATTATTTATAAGAAGGAAGCTCTAAATATTACGATAAAAGATATTCAGGAAATCCATTTTTCAGAGGAAATTAGGATTCTTAAAGCGAAGAAAATATTAAGCAAATCATCCCATTTGACATCATTGTTCCCAATATTAGATCAGAATGATATTATAAGAGTAGGAGGTAGGCTAGAAAATAGTAACTTATCATATGAAGCAAAACATCCAATTCTTCTTCCCTATAAGAACAAAATTGTAGAATTAATGATAACTAATTTACATATAGAACACTTACATGTAGGGCCACAAGGCTTACTAGCAATAATTAGGCAACAATTTTGGCCATTACGTGGTCGCCAGCTTGTAAAAAAAGGAGTTGGTAAATGTTATAGGTGTTTTAGGATACAGCCAATTATTGGGTAACTTGCCAGAAGATCGAGTTATTAGAACTCGTCCTTTTTTGAATGTAGGTATAGATTTCCTTGGGCCTATTACTATTCATTACAAGATTAGAGGGAAGAAGACTGACAAATCATATGTGTGTGTATTTGTTTGCTTCACAACAAAGGCTGTACACTTAGAAGTTGTATCGGATTTGACATCGGTAGCGTTTATAGGTGCACTGAAAAGGTTTGTAGCTAGAAGAGGTTGTCCATTAAAGATTTATTCTGATAATGGAACAAATTTTATAGGGGCAGCAAATAGCCTTAAGGATATGTTTACATTGTTTGCTAGTGAACAACATAAAAATAATCTAGATCAGTTTTGTGCTCAGAGAAACATAGAATGGTTGAACATACCAGCCAGATCACCGCATGTAGGTGGATTGTGGGAAGCATGTGTGAAATCAGTGAAAAAACATTTTTATACGGTGACTGATGGGACAATGACGTACGAGGAGCTGTACACGCTCATGACACAGATAGAATCCATACTTAATTCTCGTCCGATGACTCCGTTATCGGATGACCCTAATGACTACAAAGTGTTGACGCCAGGAAATTTTTTGATTGGAGAAGCATTTTCAACATTTGTGGACTCTTCTGGTAACAAATGTTATCAGGGAATGCGCGGACATTGGAAAACCGTACAAGCAAATATGGAAGAGTTTTGGGGACGGTGGTCTTCCGAATACTTATCGGAGTAACAGAAAAGGTACAAGTGGAACAAGCCATATACCAATATAGAGCCGGGTACCTTAGTTTTACTAAAAGATGAAAATAGTCCTCCAATGTGCTGGAGGCGGGGGAGGGTCATCCGAACTATAATGGGTTCGGATGGTTTTTGTAGAATGGTGGACGTAAGGACCAGCAATGGGGAAACCAAGAGGTCAATCCACAATGTTTGTCCTTTTCCTACCGAAGATGATGAAAATGGAGAAATAAAAAATCCGTCCTTAGAAACAAATAAAGGATGGGACAATCCATCCTTAAAGTCAAATTTAAATGTTGGAAATCAAAATAAAAATCACCAAAGAAGCGGTAATTGTAAAAATGTAAAAGAAAAGAAAAGTAATTTAAATAAAATTGAAAATAAAAATATGCTGACAGTATTGTTAACGCTGTTAGCCATTGTAAGTCCCATAAAAAGTCAATATAATGTAAGTAGTTTTAGGAATAAGGCAGGGATATTCTTCGAGAAGGTAGCAACGGTAGGCTTAACGCGGACATCGTGGAACATCGCAGTACACATCAACATATCTGAATATGTAACAGCCATGACGTCGTTGGATGAAGCCATGATATCTCTGGGAATTTTACAAGCTAAGGAAGCTATTCATTATTCATCAGCAAATCAAAATCTCCAAACAATATATGAGAGGGTTGTAAACAGGCATGAAATGATAATGTCTTCGAGGCCTAATAGACAAAAAGGTCACTATTGCCGTTTGTCGGAGGAGTCTACCATTCATTATTTGGGCTCATGGACGAAGATCACGCCGAAGAAGTATCGCAGAAGATAAAGCAGAACGCTCAAAATGATATATATATGCTTAACGTTGTCCGTAATCTATCATCAGTTCAAGATATGACGATGGACATAATAAGGAAACAGAACAAAGCTATTTTCAAAAACATTGAAACTTTAAGTGGTGCAATCCAGTCTCTTGAGAAGGACGTACACGACACGAAAGATGAATCTGCGAGACTGAATGTAATATCTAATATTCTAACGTCTTTAGAGATTCTAGAAAGAATACAAGAGGATATAATTGGAGCCGTATTCAATACTAAAGGAACCTTTCTTCATGCAATAATGCCGATTAAAAAGTTCAGAAAACAGATTGAACTTATAAAAACCAATGTAAATAAAAAGTTAAGACTGCCATCTGAAGAGCCTGTAGAACTAGCTAAGGTAGCTAAAGTTTCAACTAGAACAACAGCTGACTTTGTACTTTTCAACATTCAAGTTCCGCTGATAAATAATGAAGTTTTCTACGCATATGAGATATATACGTACCCAAAAATGCATGACGGGTTCTCATCAATATACATGCCAGCAGTAGATACTTACTAATTGATGAAAGAAAAACTCTGTACTACAGTCTGACTGGAGACAATTTCGACCATTGCCAGAAGATGGCAGAACTTGCACTTGTCATCAAGTTCATCCTATATTCAACACCCGCACTACAAACAGCTGTGAACTGCAACTATTTCTGAAATCAAGACGAGTTCCCGAGAGATGTGAAATTGAAACTAAAAACCCTCACAACTATTGGCGACAAACGCATGCGCCTAACACATGGATTTTCGCTGTATATGAAGATACACCATCGGAAATAACGTGCAACGGAAAGATGCAAAATGTTATCTTAGCAAACTCTGGACTATTAACAATGCAGCCCGAGTGCCATTTCGAAGCAGCAGATTTACAGATGTGGGCTTATGACGCATATTCTGCTGATGTGAGTTATGTTTTTCCATCCTTAAACATTTCAACATTTGTACCATCCATAACACACCTCACATTAAAAAGTGAAATGGAGATGTACAAAATTCCAGACATCCCATCGTCAACAAAAATACTTGGTCTCCCAACGCAACTTGACATTCATAATCTGACTCATTATGGTATGAGCTTCACAACATTTATCATCATAATCATCATTGGTATTATTCTGTTCTGGGTTCTAAGAAAAACATGTCAGATTTCAACAAGATATTTACCTGCTGCCGTTGCACTACCACGATTAATCTAGGGTAGCATTAAATAATTAAATACTATTTCTAGATTAAAAAAAAAATTGTAAAACTGTAAAGGTTGAACTCTATGGAAAATTTCGCCTTACGTTTTAATAACATTTATGTAAGTAAAAAAGGGATTTTTAGTTGTTAGAAAAACCCAATTAATATCCTTATCGTATTTCTAAGTATTTTTAACTATAATAAAATCCTCACCTTTTGTAAGTGATGCACGTACGCACACTCAATGATAATATATACATTTATATGTGCTGCATGTGCGCACAACATCCTGACAATACTTACAGTGTCAGGTAGCCTAGTTTAGTAATAAGATTTTCATGTTTAGTACTTAAGTTGTTAATTTTGTAAATAAAAGTGAGTTCTCTTAAAACCCTTGAGCTGTTCGCGTCGTTATTTCCTAACATTTTGGTGACCCCTGAAATTAAAATCACGCAATGCTTCAGGAAGTGTTAAATTAAATTTAAAAAAAAATATATATATAAATTTCATAATTCCCCCCACCAGTGGTAAGGATATTGAAATATTTATATTTGTTTAAACTGTAAAAAATTTGTTTGTCTCTGTAAAAAAAAAAAAAAAAATATATATATATATAAATCGGTCGCGATAATGAATTAGTGAGTAAAAAAAAAGAGAAAAAATTGTACATATAAGAGAAATATATAACTGAAAGTCGAGGAGGTAAGTTTTATTTATTTTTTGCTAAAACAGCGGTGTAACCTATCTCGCAGAATACAAATTAATTTTTGATAAATTTTAAATCCTATTTATATATATATATAACATTTTTTTTTTACAGTTTCCGTATATTTTTTGTACTATTTCTTAGTATTTTTTTTTTACACACTCATTAATTAAATATGGACCCTGTAACAATTATAAAAGAACAGAAAAGTTTAGGCAAGGAACTAGCTTCCTGTTACAATTCTTTGAGCGCATTAGCTCAAAGTAATGTTTCGAGGCAGGAAATGACGGCTAGAGTAATTATTTTAAGGGAGACGTACCACGTAAATCAGGCAAAATTTGACAAAAATGACAAAGAACTTCGACCACCTTCCGCCACTATGGCGCACAATGCGTACTTCACAACGGACTTTGTTGAGGAAGTCCGTACGGCGATGAAAAATTTCAATAGTTTATACTATCAAATTAAGGGAAAACTCCAAGAGGAGGAGAGAATAGCGGCTCTCTCGGCTCCCGTGAGTCAGGAGTTGAAACTTCCGACAGCTCCAAGTACATCAGTGGAAACGGCAGTCTCATCGAAGTCATTGCCAGTACAGAGGACTGATCAGCGAAGTCAGCACATGTCAAATCAAGGACTCGTACGTCAATTCCAGTATATCCTGGATGATTTAGATACCAAAATAAATAAATATAAGGAAAAAGAAGTGTCCATTGATACACTAAAAGAAAAA
The DNA here is from genome assembly GCA_963682025.1 of Cordilura impudica. NCBI lineage: Eukaryota > Metazoa > Arthropoda > Insecta > Diptera > Scathophagidae > Cordilura > Cordilura impudica. The sequence goes on from OY821522.1 coordinate 4,266,252, forward strand.
TTTAAAACTGCTGAACAAGTGTTTATGCAGTACATGGGACACTTTCCGGACGACGAACTGACGGAAATTTTTTACACATTGAAGGATACTTTTCAACGAATACCTGGTATAGAAAGCTATGCCAAATCCCTCCCGTTTAACTTACCATCCATTGATATTCCCAAATTTAGTGGAAATGTTACGGAATGGGATACCTTTAGGGAACTGTTTGAACAGCTGATAATGGATCAGGCAATTCCAAATACACAGAAAATGTGTGTGTTAAAATCCAGATTAGTAGGAGACGCAGCGAAAAAGATTTCAAAGCTACCCGCAAAGGACGAAAACTTTGAGACGGCCTGGAAAATTTTAGTCACATATTATTCGAATAAAAGGGCAACTACGTCTTTATATTTTAAATCACTATTGGAGGCTCCAGTGGTAATTTATAATTCACAAAGTGTGAAAAGGTTTACGGAAATTGCTCAGGAAAGTTTACAAGCGTTAGGATCGATGAAAATTGAAACAGAGGAAATGCATCAAGCTTTATTGTATTTTGTTCTTCAAAGAAAACTGGACGACCAGTTAGGTATTATGTTTGAACAGCATTTAGGAAATTCAAGAGATCTTCCAAAGGTGGATAATCTTCTTGAATTTTTGAAACAAGTTGATTATTCTTTAGGAGTAAGACAGTATGTACGGACAGGTAATACAGGACTGTTAAATCCATCCAAGTTTAATCAAGGGTCTTGGGAGGTAGGCCAGCAGTCAGCCAATCCTGTCGGATCTGGAGTAGGAAGTACTCAGGGGGCAAGTCGAAAAGTAGTAAATCCCTCGGGAATACAAAGTGATGTCAGAATAAAGTGTCCACTGGATTGTACAGTTGGGCATCCGCTTTATAGATGTTCCAAATTTAGAAGCCTCCCCACCAAAGTGAAGGGGGAAAAGGTATTTGAGCACAAGGTGTGCACTAAATGTTTGATTACAGGTCATACTAAGAGAGTATGTACTTTTAATATGTTATGTAAAAGTTGTAATGGGGATCACCATACTCTTTTACATAGGGAAAAACAGAATATTAAAACCGCTGTGGTAAAGGGAAGTAACAAAGGGAAAGAGGAAACGTGTGTGTTACTGTCCACTGCGGTAGTTCAAGTGGAAAACGACGACAATCAATGGGTAAATTGTCGAGTACTTTTAGATAGTGGTTCACAGGTATCTCTGGTGACCAAAGTGTTTAAGGAAAATTTAAAGCTGAAAGGAGTTAAGACAAATGGAGAAATTGAGGGTCTCTCCAAAAACAGGTCGATTGTTGATGAGAAAGTAGGCATCAAATTGAGATCGAAGGCGTCAGGATATAAAACAAAGGTGGATGCAATGGTGATACAGACCATATTATACGAAGTGCCACATAGAAAGATAGTAGCAGAGGAATTTGCGGAAAATGTAAAGTTAGCTGACCCAGAATATTATATAACAAAAAGGGATATTTTTTTCGACATCATGTCTGAAGGTCAGATTAAAGATGAGAAAAATAATGTCACGTTGCAGAAAACAAAATAGGTTGGATAGTAAGTGGGGCAGCTACAATAGATGACTCCAAAGTGGAATCGAGAATAGTAGCGACAGTACATTACACGACTGATGAGCAGTTACAGAAATTTTGGGAAGTTGAGGAAATTCCACAAATAAATAAATTTTCCGTAGATGAGAAAGTGTGTGAGCATATCTTCCAAAAAAGTTGGAAAATTTTACAGGATGGGAAATTTCAAGTTGAACTTCCGTTTAAAGATAAGAGCGAAAAGTTAGGAAATTCAAATTTTATTGCAAAAAGAAGATTTTTTGCCTTGGAAAGGAAGTTAGAAAACAACCCTGTGTTAAAAGTCCAGTACCACGACTTTCTAAAAAGTTATTTAGAATTGGATCATATGGAAGTTATGAAAAATAAAAATTTAATTAAAAGTGGATACTATTTACCACACCACTGCGTATTGCGGCCGGACAGTTCGTCAACTAAACTAAGAGTTGTTTTTGATGCATCTTGTAAAACTACAACAACTGTATCTTTGAACGACATATTATATACAGGCCCTAGAATTCAGGAGGATCTATTTAATATTTTATTATGCTTTAGGAAACATCGTTATGTATTTTCGGCAGACATTGAAAAAATGTATAGGCAAATTTGGGTGGCAGAGAAACTTAGGGAATATCAATTAATTTTTTGGCGTTGGAATCCAAATGAAAGCATTGAGACATATGCCTTAAAAACCGTAACGTACGGAACAGCGTCTGCTCCTTATTTGGCAGTAAAATGTCTGCAGAAAATTGCTGATTGGAAAACAAACCAATCTCCACAAGAATCAGATGCAATTAGAAATGATTTTTACATGGACGATTTGATGACAGGAGGCAACTCCTTAGAATCAGTTAGAGCACTGAGAAAAAATATAGAAAAAATAATGCTGGATTTTGGAATGCCACTCCGAAAATGGTGTTCCAACGAAAAAACATTGTTGGAAGGTATTGACAATGATAATATTGAAGGCAGCCTAAATATTGTTTCCAACCAATCACCACCTGTAAAGGCACTGGGGGTAAGATGTGATACAAGGTTGGACGAATTAGGGTTGAAATGTAATTGGGATACAGTGGATAAAGTGTCCAAGCGAACAATTTTAAGTGAGATTTCAAGATTATTTGATCCGCTTGGGTTAGTAGGTCCTGTAGTAGTAACGACAAAAATAATGTTACAGCAGCTGTGGAAATTAAAAATTGATTGGGATGGCAAAGTCCCAGATGAAGTAGCCTTAAAGTATAAGGTGATCAAAGACAATTTCATATTTTTGAAGGAAGTAAAGGTACCTAGGCGTATTATTGGTGTCAAGCCAACACAAGTAGAACTGCACGGATTTAGTGATGCATCTATGAAAGCATATGGTAAGGCAGTTTACATTAGATCGTTTGATAGCTGCGATAATGTATATACCCAATTATCAGCATCGAAATCAAGGGTGGCCCCAATGAAGATATTAACGCTGCCAAGATTAGAACTTTGTGCTGCAGTATTATTAGTTGAGCTCATTAAGACAGTCATTGAAAGCCTGAAAATTAAATTTTGATAAAGTTTTATATTACACTGACTCATCAATAGTTTTAAGCTGGATTAAGCTAGATCCTGCTCGTTTACAGATATTTGTGTCAAACCGAGTGAGTTTTATACAAGCTAACTCTGATGTTGCTAAATGGGAACATGTAAAATCAGAGCAAAATCCTGCGGATTTCATATCAAGAGGATTGTTAGGGAAGGAATTAGTCAACAATAAAATTTGGTTTGAAGGTCCTGAATTTTTAAAGGATAATACGGTAAACGAATCAGCTTGGAACATAGTCAATGAAATACCTGAACTTAAAAAGAATGCGAAAGTGTTGCTAATTCAGGAAAAATCAGTAGTTTGGAAAAGGATAAGCCATAAAAATAATTTTAGATTTTTACAGAACGTATTGGCTTACGTACTTAAATTCATTAATATAGCTAGAAAGCGAAGTGATAAATCATTTATTATTTATGAGAAGGAAGCTCTAAATATTATGATAAAAGATATTCAGGAAATCCATTTTTCAGAGGAAATTAGGATTCTTAAAGCGAAGAAAATATTAAGCAAATCATCCCATTTGACATCATTGTTCCCAATATTAGATCAGAATGATATTTTAAGAGTAGGAGGTAGGCTAGAAAATAGTAACTTATCATATGAAGCAAAACATCCAATTCTTCTTCCCTATAAGAACAAAATTGTAGAATTAATGATAACTAATTTACATATAGAACACTTACATGTAGGGCCACAAGGCTTACTAGCAATAATTAGGCAACAATTTTGGCCATTACGTGGTGGCCAGCTTGTTAAAAAAGTAGTTGGTAAATGTTATAGGTGTTTTAGGATACAGCCGAAAAATTTACACCAATTAATGGGTAACTTGCCAGGAGATCGAGTTATTAGAACTCGTCCTTTTTTGAATGTAGGTATAGATTTCCTTGGGCCTATTACTATTCATTACAAGATTAGAGGGAAGAAGACTGACAAATCATATGTGTGTGTATTTGTTTGCTTCACAACAAAGGCTGTACACTTAGAAGTTGTATCGGATTTGACATCGGTAGCGTTTATAGGTGCACTGAAAAGGTTTGTAGCTAGAAGAGGTTGTCCATTAAAGATTTATTCTGATAATGGAACAAATTTTATAGGGGCAGCAAATAGCCTTAAGGATATGTTTACATTGTTTACCAGTGAACAACATAAAAATAATCTAGATCAGTTTTGTGCTCAGAGAAACATAGAATGGTTGAACATACCAGCCAGATCACCGCATGTAGGTGGATTGTGGGAAGCATGTGTGAAATCAGTGAAAAAACATTTTTATACGGTGACTGATGGGACAATGACGTACGAGGAGCTGTACACGCTCATGACACAGATAGAATCCATACTTAATTCTCGTCCGATGACTCCGTTATCGGATGACCCTAATGACTACAAAGTGTTGACGCCAGGAAATTTTTTGACTGGAGAAGCATTTTCAACATTTGTGGACTCTTCTGGTAACAAATGTTATCAGGGAATGCGCGGACATTGGAAAACCGTACAAGCAAATATGGAAGAGTTTTGGGGACGGTGGTCTTCCGAAGAAAAGGTACAAGTGGAACAAGCCATATACCAATATAGAGCCGGGTACCTTAGTTTTACTAAAAGATGAAAATAGTCCTCTAATGTGCTGGAGGCGGGGGAGCGTCATCCGAACTATAATGGGTTCGGATGGTTTTTGTAGAATGGTGGACGTAAGGACCAGCAATGGGGAAACCAAGAGGTCAATCCACAATGTTTGTCCTTTTCCTACCGAAGATGATGAAAATGGAGAAATAAAAAATCCATCCTTAGAAACAAATAAAGGAATGGACAATCCATCCTTAAAGTCAAATTTAAATGTTGGAAATCAAAATAAAAATCACCAAAGAAGCGGTAATTGTAAAAATGTAAAAGAAAAGAAAAGTCATTTAAATAAAATTAAAAATAAAAATATGCTGACAGTATTGTTAACGCTGTTAGCCATTGTAAGTCCCATAAAAAGTCAATATAATGTAAGTAGTTTTAGGAATAAGGCAGGGATATTCTTCGAGAAGGTAGCAACGGTAGGCTTAACGCGGACATCGTGGAACATCGCAGTACACATCAACATATCTGAATATGTAACAGCCATGACGTCGTTGGATAAAGCCATATCTCTGGGAATTTTACAAGCTAAGGAAGCTATTCATCATTCATCAGCAAATCAAAATCTCCAAACAATATATGAGAGGGTTGTAAACAGGCATGAAATGATAATGTCTTCGAGGCCTAATAGACAAAAAAGGTCACTATTGCCGTTTGTCGGAGGAGTCTACCATTCATTATTTGGGCTCATGGATGAAGATCACGCCGAAGAAGTATCGCAGAAGATAAAGCAGAACGCTCAAAATGATAAATATATGCTTAACGTTGTCCGTAATCTATCATCAGTTCCAGATATGACGATGGACATAATAAGGAAAGAGAACAAAGCTATTTTCAAAAACATTGAAACTTTAAGTGGTGAAATCCAGTCTCTTGAGAAGGAAGTACACGACACGAAAGATGAATCTGCGAGACTGAATGTAATATCTAATATTCTAACGTCTTTAGAGATTCTAGAAAGAATACAAGAGGATATAATTGGAGCCGTATTCAATACTAAAGGAACCTTTCTTCATGCAATAATGCCGATTAAAAAGTTCAGAAAACAGATTGAACTTATAAAAACCAATGTAAATAAAAAGTTAAGACTGCCATCTGAAGAGCCTGTAGAACTAGCTAAGGTAGCTAAAGTTTCAACTAGAACAACAGCTGACTTTGTACTTTTCAACATTCAAGTTCCGCTGATAAATAATGAAGTTTTCTACGCATATGAGATATATACGTACCCAAAAATGCATGACGGGTTCTCCATCAATATACATGCCAGCAGTAGATACTTACTAATTGATGAAAGAAAAACTCTGTACTACAGTCTGACTGGAGACAATTTCGACCATTGCCAGAAGATGGCAGAACTTGCACTATGTCATCAAGTTCATCCTATATTCAACACCCGCACTACAAACAGCTGTGAACTGCAACTATTTCTGAAATCAAGACGAGTTCCCGAGAGATGTGAAATTGAAATTAAAAACCCTCACAACTATTGGCGACAAGCGCATGCGCCTAGCACATGGATTTTCGCTGTATATGAAGATACACCATCGGAAATAACGTGCAACGGAAAGATGCAAAATGTTATCTTAGCAAAGTCTGGACTATTAACAATGCAGCCCGAGTGCCATTTCGAAGCAGCAGATATACAGATGTGGGCTTATGACGCATATTCTGCTGATGTGAGTTATGTTTTTCCATCCTTAAACATTTCAACATTTGTACCATCCATAACACACCTCATATTAAAAAGTGAAATGGAGATGTACAAAATTCCAGACATCCCATCGTCAACAAAAATACTTGGTCTCCCAACGCAACTTGACATTCATCATCTGACTCATTATGGTATGAGCTTCACAACATTTATCATCATAATCATCATTGGTATTATACTGTTCTGGGTCCTAAGAAAAACATGTCAGATTTCAACAAGATATTAACCTGCTGCCGTTGCACTACCACGATTAATCTAGGGTAGCATTAAATAATTAAATACTATTTCTAGATTTAAAAAAAAAAATTGTAAAACTGTAAAGGTTGAATTCTATGATACTTAGTTAATTCCATGTTATATTTCTTGTTAGTTAAAAGATTGGAATCTTTTAAGGCCGTCAGTATGTTCAGTTTTATAGAAACTGTACGTATTTTGTCATAAACTGTACTTAAGCTATTTTATTGTCAGTTTGGTTTTCCATATCTAATAACTATGAAAAATTTCGCCTTACGTTTTAATAACATTTATGTAAGTAAAAAAGGGATTTTTAGTTGTTAGAAAAACCCAATTAATATCCTTATCGTATTTCTAAGTATTTTTAACTATAATAAAATCCTCACCTTTTGTAAGTGATGCACGTACGCACACTCAATGATAATATATACATTTATATGTGCTGCATGTGCGCACAACATCCTGACAATACTTACAGTGTCAGGTAGCCTAGTTTAGTAATAAGATTTTCATGTTTAGTACTTAAGTTGTTAATTTTGTAAATAAAAGTGAGTTCTCTTGAAACCCTTGAGCTGTTCGCGTCGTTATTTCCTATCACCTCCCCTATACTCCTATACCCCACTATACACCCGCCAGTTTCCGCTCGTGTGCACCAGAACAATTTTTCTGACCCAAGGTTAGATATTTTATGCAAAATTTATGAATACAAAAGTTGTCCACTATGTGGTTAGGATATATTAAGTTTGAGGTGATGTTTGTAACTGCCAAAATTTGGACCTTTATCCATCTTTTATTATACGGATCGACTCAAAAACACTTTATGAGTCGATTAAACGATGTCCGTCCGTCCGACTGAGTGTTATGAATACAAAAGTTGGTCGTACCGGTGCACAGCGGTGTATTTTTTTGCGTGTCGGTAGAGTTGTCAGGAGTTGTTATATACTTATAAGAAAGGGCTGAGATATAATGCGCTTAATTGTTACAGGTACATTTACATAGGTATCTTTCAAAAACATTAATAGTCTGAATTAGAGTTATATAGTTTAAATACCTGACCAAATGGGAAACAATTCAAATAACAGGTAAATGGTAAAAAAAAAAACTATTGCGACATAGCCCTTTAAGATATGAGCAAGTATGCTTCACCTTTTAAAAGGGGTTAGGGTGTGGGTTTTCTATGCTTCTAAAAGTGGTAATAAAAGATAAAAATTTGTAAATGGTAAAAAAAAAAACTATTGCGACATAGCCCTTTAAGATATGAGCAGGTATGCTTCACCTTATAAAAGGGGTTAGGGTGCGGGTTTTTTATGCTTCTAAAAATGGTAGTAAGAGATAAAAATTTGTAAATGGTAAAAAAAAAAAACTATAGCGACATAGCCCTTTAAGATATGAGCAGGTATGCTTCACCTTTTAAAAGGGGTTAGGGTGTGGGTTTTTTATGCTTCTAAAAGTGGTAATAAAAGATAAAAAATTTTATTTTACATAATTGCAAGAAAGAGTATTTATAATAACGTTTCCACAATTATTATTCATTACAATTTGTGCGATGGCTAAGTACTGTTACAGAGATCTGGCAGATATTTATTTTCAACGAAATGATGTAGACGATGTAATTTTGCACATAGTGAGCAACGACTTCTTTAAGAATTGTAACCTAGAAGGCATTGAAATGCACAAAGGAAAAATTACTAATTTTGCATCGAATTTGAAAAGACGGTACATTGAATGCTCTCATAGCAAGGCAAAGATGTACAAACGTTACCAGGACTGGTTAATAAAGGAACTTATTTTTGAGAGTGCATCTACAACTGCCAACGAAAATGGAAAAAAGGGTCGACCAGCAAAACCAATTGACGGATGTAGTGAAAGATCTCGAAGGCGCAAGCTGCAGACTATCAATGAAGAAATTTCTCAAAGAATTATTAAGAATTCATTTTTGCCCCAAATTCAACCAACCCAAAATAAAAAAAATAAAATTGAAATAATTGAAAAAATAGTAGAAGCGAGCCCAAGGCGCACAAAGAGTATTTTGAAAAGCATTCCTACACCAATTGAAGATAAGAAATTTACGCCAGAAGAAGCGTTCGCCCTAATTTTGGATTTGAAATTGACCAAAAATCAATATAAGGAATTGCGGAAGCGAACCAATGAAAAGAATTGTGGGATTTTTCCAGAGTATCGAGATTTAGTTTCTGCCAAAAAAGAATGCTTACCTTCACAATCTGCTATTAGTGTCACTTCAACATCAGCAGAAATAAAATTGCAAGATCTCCTTGAACGATTGCTAAATACGCTTGATACTGTTCATTTAAAAAAAATTGGTAATGGCAGCATTATTTTAATTTCTAAACGGGGATGTGATGGATCCTCTGGTCAGAAACAATACAAGCAATTTAATGCCGAAAATTCATCAGATGCTAATTTATTTATGGTATATTTCGTTCCATTGCGCTTAACAAAAAGGTACAGCGTCTTAGAGCCGTCAACTAGTAGAGCAACAGAAATTGATATATGGAAAAATGAAATTCCTTCTTCAACAAAGTATTGCAGACCAATAAAATTTGCATTCAAAAAGGAAACGAAAGATGTCATAACTGAAGAAGTTCAAAAAATAAAAGATCAAATTAAGGAACTTCAACCAGTAATATTTAAATTTGATGACCAAGACATTGAAGTACATTTTAAAATGTGTTTCACAATGATTGATGGAAAAGTTGCACAAGCTTTAACTGGAACGAAGTCAGCGTCAAGCTGCATTATATGCCAAAAGACATCAAGTCAATTAAGCCAACCCCCACCAGAAGACGATAGTTTTAAAAAAGCCTACGAATTTGGAATGTCCCCTCTTCATGCTAGAATACGTTTCATGGAGAATATTCTTAAATTGGGTTATGATTTGGAATTTGGTCCGTTAGGCGAAACAGTGAGAAAAAACATAGAAAATGAAGAAAAAGAAAGCAAAAAAAAAAACAAATTCAACAAAAATATCTACAGCTAGGCCTCATAATCGACCAACCAAAACAAGGGGAAGGAAACACAAATGATGGAAATACTGCAAGGAGATTTTTTCCGATCCGGAAACTGCAGCATCTATCACAGGTGTAGATCATGAATTAATAAGACGATTCAAAATCATATTACAAGTTCTAGCATGCAGCAGAAAGATAAATGCAAAAAAATTTGGAGAGTACGCCAATAAAACAGCTATACTTTATAATGAAAAATACTCTTGGAGATATATGCCATCCACAGTTCATAAAATTTTGTACCGTGGGGAGCAGATAATTCAAAACAATATGCCACCAATAGGAGATCTATCTGAAGAAGCGCAAGAAAAAAGGAACAAAGACTACAGATTCTTTCGCGAGCACAGCACAAGGAAAATGTCCAGATGTTGTACTAATGAAGACCTTATCACTATTTTGTTGTGCACTTCAGATCCATATATGTCCAACATTCGTCAAAAATGGAAAACTACCTCTATTGAATTAGACGAAGAAGCTAAAAAACTTCTAGAAGATGAAAATCAAGGCTATTTAGAAGAAATTTTTACTAAAATTGGTTGATTTAAAGTACTTTTTCATTACACTAATAATAAGATACACTTTTTTTATATAGTTAAAAAATTTTCTTGATTTAAAAATTTACATATTTTGTAAATTTACAATAAAAATTGTTATATTTCATAAATTTACCATACAAATTGATATAGATATATAAATATTTAAAAAGACAATAAGAAAAAATTTAACTAAAGCAAAAACATAAACATACGAGTTTTTCATTGAAACTTCTCTATCTTGAACCAATATAAAGTAACTTTTACGTTCGCTGCTTAATAAATTATATTTTAACTCGGGATCTTTCAAAAAAAAAAAAAAAAAAACAACCTTTGGCCCTTGTGCACATTAGGACTATAAAGTTTACGGGGGCCAAAGTTTGGCATTTTCTGAAAAAATTAACTTAAAAAATTGTTAAAAAGTATTAGTTGTAAAATTAACTGAAAAAATAAGACATTATATTAAAAAATCCTTTTTTTACCTCTTAACACTTCACTTTTGTACTAAAATTCAACTACAAATGAAAATGTATTTTAAACCCTCCGTAACTTTTTTTATTTTCGGTCGAGAATTACGTTTTATAGCAAAACTTAAAGGCTAAAGTCTCACCTACCAAACAAAAAAAACCGCATATCGAAATTCCAATCAAAAGTTATAGATTTTTGACCGCCTTCTCGTCAAATGGTCGACTGTGCGACGTCAGCTTTGTGAACGTGTGAATTTCTTTTTTATTTTGTTATTTTAAATGTTTCTCGTGTTAACCCCTCCCTCCTCAAAAGCAATTGTCCCGATTGCCTAGAACGTGCGTAAGTCGTAAATGCTTGGTTTTTTTCGGGTTTCCTTTCTGTGTCTTCTACCTTTTCTACTTGTTCTAGTGAAATTGTTTCTGTTTCTGACCTCTTTTTTTCTGTTTTAATATCTTCTTCGTTGTTAGCCAAATGGTGACGACTAGGGCTGAAATTATGGTAATTGTACTTGATGTTATCAGCTGGTTATTCTTGGTTTCCAGTAGTTCCAATCTCTCAAAATCTCTCCCGTATTGATCTTGTGGAGTCTTTCCAGGGATAGGACTTCTTCTGTATTTGCGTTTGCTGCTTTTGGTTGTAGAGAGACTGGGAGAGGTTTGCTGCCGCTTACTTCTTTGGAGAAATATTCACGATCATCGATTATTATTGTTGTATTGTAATATTTAAGTAGGTAGGTTCCATTTAAATTTATTTCTTCATTGTTCACACTGATTTTGCCGTTATATTGATTTAATTATAGAATATCACTTCCGGTTTCCTCTATGGTGGGTATGTGTTCGTTGTTTACCTGGGTGCAGTTCCCTATCTTGTTGTTAAATAGGTTTGTTATACAATAATCTTCTCTTTATGTTACTAATTTATCTCTATTACATATGGTTAGATCATTATAATTTTTTCATTTATCTTTAATAGCGAATAAAACATTATTACAATTCAAAATTTTATCAAATTCAATTTTATCAATTAAATGACCAATTTTTACTGGTTTTGCTAAATACATTTTGCAGATATCATTTTGAGTGATACTTAAAATGTACAGAATTTCTTTATTATTTGTAACGATTTTCCATTTCCGAATGATAACTCATCTACGTTAAATAATGGTATATTATAATTAGTCAGAACTTCATTAAGTACTTCGATCTCGGTTTTTGATAAAATAAATGAATTTACAATATTAACTTTGGCCCATTGGCTTGCATATTCGATGTTCTGTAATTCTTTTTCTATCAAAATAATTTGTGTTCTAATTTACTTGCTAACTCGTTATTCCAATATTCCCTTTTCACTTTTAATATTTCTTTAGTAATATTCGATATTTCTTGTATTCTGTCAAAAGTCAGTTCATTAATTACCATTTGTCTATTATTATTTCCTAAAAGATTTCCGATCTTCTGATTAAGGATTTCCCAATCATGACTGGCTGGAGTTCCGGCAATCCATTTCCATGCATTGCCTATAAAATCTATTGATCTCTTCTTTCTACCTGGACATAGGCGTTTAAGAAGACTTTTTATATCAATGATTTGTTGCGTTAAAAACGGACGAAGCGGATGTTTAAATGTGATATTCGTATTCAAAATTGCTTCAAGTTCTTTTGATAAGGCTTGATATTGTTCGAGATTGATTGAGTGTATAACTTTAAATGTGCCATTCTGTCTCCTTGCGATACCATTCTGAAGGGTTATCAATCTAGAGTTGGGGTGTCTAGAATGATGAAATCTGCTAATGCGCTGTTTATTAATAATATTAGTAGCAGCATCGCAAGAAACAGGTAATTTACTGAAACTTGATGATGGGTAGACGTCTTGGTAATTGAATGGATGATGATTGTTGAAGACTCTCCTTTCGGTGTAATTCTCTTAGTTTATTGTACTACTTGATGTAATTTATTTATTTTTAAGCTTTAAAATTTGAATAGCATACTTCTTTGCTTTTTTTTTTGACCCAAATTATTTAATGTTTCTTTTTCTTTCTCATATTCATTTATTTTCGACTTGAGCTTTATACTATATATTAATTAGATTTATTAAGTTTACTTTCCTTTTAGTTCGAATTTTTTTCTTAAATTTTCTTTCATTTACTACTGTCTATTATTATTTGTTATTATCCATTTAGATAATTTTTTAGTTATTTTTAATTTAAAATCTTCTTCATTTAAGTTTCTTACACTTATTCTCTCAAAAAGTTTTCTTTAGTTTTACTAGGTTTATTTTTCTTGTATTGTTTCTTTAATTCTTAATTTAAACTATTATTCACTTATTTTTGCAAATGTCACTTTGAGTCTTAAATATTTTATTATTTTCCGGTTAAGATAACTTCATTCAGATTATTTACTTATTTTTACTTTATTTTTATTTTAGTTCGAACTTTTGTTCACTTAACTTTTATTATATTGATTTTTTAAATGCCGCTTTAAATGTTGATTATTTTATTATTTTTTATTCTTAAAATATATTTTATTCAGCTACAATTATTTTTTCTATAGTTTCACAAACATAAATTGATTTTGGCAAATGTCCTTTTAAATTTTGATTATTTTATTCTTAAAATAAATTTTATTCAGCTACAATTATTTTTATTTTATTCTCTTAACTTTTCTTATACTTATTTTCGCGAAGGCCACTTTACGCGAGCTTATCAGGCTTTGGCATAACGACCAATCTCTTTTATTCTTGCTAGAATTACTGATGGGTCTGACAAGGCTTGACTCGAATTTTACCGCGAGGAACTTTCAGGGTCCCTGCTCGGGCGCCAATTAAGAAAACATTATGTTTTCTTTGTAAAAAATTATTGTTGCGTGTTTTGTTAGAACACACAACGTCTTTAGTGTTTCACGTTAAATTACAGAGTAATGTTTAAACTTAAATTACCCTTATTAATAACCGCAGGTTTTTGCCTAGTTTCAATAATACACCACCTTAATCGACTGGCTCGTGTACGTCGCAGACGTTGTGTCAGCATGTGAACAAGCTGCGTTGCGGAATGTGTCTCAAATATCGCAGACGCGACGCACAGTGGACCATATTTTGAGAAGGCGGCCAAAAATCATTTTTTTTGTTACCGATTTTAAAGTTATGTTATTCATTTGAAAGTAAATACTAGTAAACCTCGGGAGCCAAAAAATTGCGACTTATCTCAACTATATCACAGCGAACAGGGTCTTCGAAAATGGGCTTTCTCTGTATTTTGCTAAAATTAAAAATTTCTTTATAAATTTTTATTTTTGAATGACCGTAACTTTTTTGATTTAAAAGATTTTGAAGCGAAATAAATTTTGTGTAATTTTGTGGCTTCCATACTATTAATGTTGAAAATGTAAAATCACTGAGTCATTCCGAAATTTAATAAAAAAATTTTTTAAAAAGGGTCAAAATTTTCCGAAAATCTCCTACTTAATAGAGCATAACTCCTGCCAGTCAAAAGCAGTTAAAAAAAATCTTGCACTTTTCTATAGTCCGAACCCTCCCCTATACTCCTATACCCCATTATGCACCCGCCAGTTTCCGCTCGTGTGCACCAGAACAATTTTTCTGACCCAAGGTTAGATATTTTCTGCAAAATTTATGAATACAAAAGTTGTCCACTATGTGGTTAGGATATATTAAGTTTGAGGTGATGTTTGTAACTGCCAAAAATATTGGACCTTTATCCATCTTTTATTATACGGATCGACTCAAAAACACTTTCTGAGTCGATTAAACGATGTCCGTCCGTCCGTCTGAGTGTTATGAATACAAAAGCTGGTCGTACCGGTGCACCGGGGTGCATTTTTTTGCGTGTCGGTAGAGTTGTCAGGAGTTGTTATATACTTATAAAAAAGGGTTGAGATATAATGCGCTTAATTGTTACAGGTACATTTACATAGGTATCTTTCAAAAACATTAATTGTCTGAATTAGAGTTACATAGTTTAAATACCTGACAAAATGGGAAACAATTCAAATAACAGGTAAATGGTAAAAAAAAACTATTGCGACATAGCCCTTTAAGATATGAGCAGGTATTCTTCACCTTTTAAAAGGGGATAGGGTGTGGGTTTTCTATGCTTCTAAAAGTGGAAATAAAAGATAAAAATTTATAAATGGTAAAAAAAACTATTGCGACATAGCCCTTTAAGATATGAGCAGGTATGCTTATCCTTTTAAAAGGGGTTAGGGTGTGGGTTTTTTATGCTTCTAAAAATGGTAATAAAAGATAAAAATTTGTAAATGGTAAAAAAAAACTATTGCGACATAGCCCCTTAAGATATGAACAGGTATGCTTCACCTTTTAAAAAGGGTTAGGGTGTGGGTTTTTATGCTTCTAAAAGTGGTAATAAAAGATAAAAATTTTAATTTTATTTTGCAAGAAAGAGTATTTATAATAATGTTTCCACAATTATTATTCATTACAATTTGTGCAATGGCTAAGTACTGTTACAGAGATCTGGCAGATATTTATTTTCAACGAAATGATGTAGACGATGTAATTTTGCACATAGTGAGCAACGACTTCTTTAAGAATTGTAACGTAGAAGACATTGAAATGCACAAAGAAAAAATTACTAATTTTGCATCGAATTTGAAAAGACGGTACATTGAATGCTCTCATAGCAAGGCAAAGATGTACAAACGTTACCAAGACTGGTTAATAAAGGAACTTATTTTTGAGAGTGCATCTACAACTGCCAACGAAAGTGGAGAAAAGGGTCGACCAGCAAAACCAATTGATGGATGTAGTGAAAGATCTCGAAGGCGCAAGCTGCAGACTATCAATGAAGAAATTTCTCAAAGAATTATTAAGGATTCATTTTTGCACCAAATTCAACCAACCCAAAATAAAAAAATAAAATTGAAATAATTGAAAAAATAGTAGAACCGAGCCCAAGGCGCACAAAGAGTATTTTGAAAAGCATTCCTACACCAATTGAAGATAAGAAATTTACGCCAGAAGAAGCGCAATAGAAGGAATTGCGGAAGCGAACCAATGAAAAGAATTGTGGGATTTTTCCAGAGTATCGAGATTTAGTTTCTGCCAAAAAAGAATGCTTACCTTCACAATCTGCTATTAGTGTCACTTCAACATCAGCAGAAATAAAATTGCAAGATCTCCTTGAACATACTGCAGAACGATTGCTAAATACGCTTGATACTGTTCATTTAAAAAAAAATTGGTAATGGCAGCATTACTTTAATTTCTAAATGGGGATGTGATGGATCCTCTGGTCAGAAACAATACAAGCAATTTAATGCCGAAAATTCATCAGATGCTAATTTATTTATGGTATCTTTCGTTCCATTGCGCTTAACAAAAAGGTATAGCGTCTTAGAGCCGTCAACTAGTAGAGCAACAGAAATTGATATATGGAAAAATGAAATTCCTTCTTCAACAAAGTATTGCAGACCAATAAAATTTGCATTCAAAAAGGAAACCAAGTAATATTTAAATTTGATGACCAAGACATTGAAGTACAGTTTAAAATGTGTTTCACAATGATTGATGGAAAAAGTGAGAAAAAACATAGAAAATGCAGAAAAAGAAAGCAAAAAAAAAAAACAAATACAACAAAAATATCTACAGCTAGGCCTCATAATCGACCAACCAAAACAAGGGGAAGGAAACACAAATGATGGAAATACTGCAAGGAGATTTTTTCCGATCCGGAAACTGCAGCATCTATCACAGGTGTAGATCATGAATTAATAAGACGATTCAAAATCATATTACAAGTTCTAGCATGCAGCAGAAAGATAAATGCAAAAAAATTTGGAGAGTACGCCAATAAAACAGCTATACTTTATAATGAAAAATACTCTTGGAGATATATGCCATCCACAGTTCCTAAAATTTTGTACCATGGGGAGCAGATAATTCAAAACAATATGTTACCAATAGGAGATCTATCTGAAGAAGCGCAAGAAAAAAGGAACAAAGACTACAGATTCTTTCGCGAGCACAACACAAGGAAAATGTCCATATGTTGTACTAATGAAGACCTTATCACTATTTTGTTGTGCACTTCAGATCCATATATGTCCAACATTCGTCAAAAATGGAAAACTACCTCTATTGAATTTGACGAAGAAGCTAAAAAACTTCTAGAAGATGAAAATCAAGGCTATTTAGAAGAAATTTTTACTAAAATTGATTGATTTAAGTACTTTTTCATTACACTAACAATAAGTTACATTTTTTTTTTATATAGTTAAAAAATTTTCTTTATTTAACAATTTATATATTTTGTAAATTTACAATAAAAATTGTTATATTTCATAAATTTACCATACAAATTGACATATATAAATATTTAACAAGACAATAAGAAAAAATTTAACTAAAGCAAAAACATACGAGTTTTTCATTGAAACTTCTCTATCTTGAACCAATATAAGGTAACTTTTACGTTCGCTTAATAAATTATATTTTAACTCGGGATCTTTAAAAAAAAAACAACCTTTGGTCCTTGTGCACATTAGGACTAAAAAGTTTACGGGGGCCAAAGTTTGGCATTTTCTGAAAAAATTAACTTAAAAAATTGTTAAAAAGTATTAGTTGTAAAATTAACTGAAAAAATAAGACATTATTTTAAAAAAACCTTTTTTTACCTTTTAACACTTCACTTTTGTACTAAAATTCAACTACAAATGAAAATGTATTTTAAACCCTCCGTAGCTTTTTTTATTTTCGGTCGAGAATTACGTTTTATAGCAAAACTTAAAGGCTAAAGTCTCACCTAGCAAACAAAAAAAAACCGCATATCAAAATTCCAATCAAAAGTTATAGATTTTTGACCGCCTTCTCGTCAAATGGTCCACTGTGCGACGTCAGCTTTGTGAACGTGTGAAATTCTTTTTTATTTTGTTATTTTAAATGTTTCTCGTGTTAACCCCTCCCTCCTCAAAAGCAATTGTACCGATTGCCTAGAACGTGTGTAAGTCGTAAATGCTTGGTTTTTTCGGGTTTCCTCTCTGTGTCTTCTACCTTTTCTACTTGTTCTAGTGAAATTGTTTCTGTTTCTGACCTCTTTATTTCTGTTTTAATATCTTCTTTGTTGTTAGCCAAATGGTGACGACTAGGGCTGAAATTATGCTAATTGTACTTGATGTTATCAGCAGGTTATTCTTGGTTTCCAGTAGTTCCAATCTCTCAAAATTTCCCGTATTGATCTTGTGGAGTCTTTCTAGGGATAGGACTTCTTCTGTATTTGCGTTTGCTGCTTTTGGTTGTAGAGAGGCTGGGAGAGGTTTGCTGCCGCTTACTTCTTTGGAGAAATATTCACGATCATCGATTATTATTGTTGTATTGTAATATTTAAGTAGGTAGGTTCCATTTAAATTTATTTCTTCATTGTTCACACTGATTTTGCCGTTATATTGATTTAATTATAGAATATCACTTCCGGTTTCCTCTATGGTGGGTATGTGTTCGTTGTTTACTTGGGTGCAGTTCCCTATCTTGTTGTTAAATAGGTTTGTTATACAATAATCTTCTCTTTATTTTACTAATTTATCTCTATTACATATGGTTAGATCATTATAATTTTTTCACTTATCTTTAATAGCGAATAAAACATTATTACAATTCAAAATTTTATCAAATTCAATTTTATCAATTAAATGACCAATTTTTACTGGTTTTGCTAAATACATTTTGCAGATATCATTTTGAGTGATACTTAAAATGTACAGAATTTCTTTATTATTTGTAACGATTTTCCATTTCCGAATGATAACTCATCTACGTTAAATAATGGTATATTATAATTAGTCAGAACATCATTAAGTACTTCGATCTCGGTTTTTGATTAAATAAATGAATTTACAATATTAACTTTGGCCCATTGGATGGCATATTCGATGTTCTGTAATTCTTTTTCTATCAAAATAATTTGTGTTCTAATTTACTTGCTAACTCGTTATTCCAATATTCCCTTTTCACTTTTAATATTTCGTTAGTAATATTCGATATTTCTTGTATTCTGTCAAAAGTCAGTTCATTTATTACCATTTGTCTATTATTATTTCCTAAAAGACTTCCGATCTTTTGATTAAGGATTTCCCAATCATGAGTGTCTGGAGTTCCGGCAATCCATTTCCATGCATTGCCTATAAAATCTATTGATCTCTTCTTTCTACCTGGACATAGGCGTTTAAGAAGACTTTTTATATCAATGATTTGTTGCGTTAAAAACGGACGAAGCGGATGTTTAAATGTGATATTCGTATTCAAAATTGCTTCAAGTTCTTCTGACAAGGCTTGATACTGTTCGAGATTGATTGAGTGTATAACTTTAAATGTGCCATTCTGTCTCCTTGCGATACCTTTCTGAAGGGTTATCAATCTAGAGTTGGGGTAGTCTAGTATGTTGAAATCTGCTAATGCGCTGTTTATTAATAATATTAGTAGCAGCATCGCAAGAAACAGGTAATTTACTGGAACTTGATGATGGGTTGACGTCTTGGTAATTGAAGGGATGATGATTGTTGAAGACTCTCCTTTCGGTGTAATTCTTTTAGTTTATTGTACTACTTGATGTAATTTATTTATTTTTAAGCTTTAAAATTTGAATAGCTTACTTCTTTGCTTTTTTTTTTTGACCCAAATTATTTAATGTTTCTTTTTCTTTCTCATATTCATTTATTTTCGACTTGAGCTTTATACTATATATTAATTAGATTTATTAAGTTTACTTTCCTTTTAGTTCGAATTTTTTTCTTAAATTTTCTTTCATTTACTACTGTCTATTATTATTTGTTATTATCCATTTAGATAATTTTTTAGTTATTTTTTATTTAAAATCTTCTTCATTTAAGTTTCTTACACTTATTCTCTCAAAAAGTTTTCTTTAGTTTTAAAATGTTTATTTTTCTTGTATTGTTTCTTTAATTCTTAATTTAAACTATTATTCACTTATTTTTGCAAATGTCACTTTGAGTCTTAAATATTTTATTATTTTCCGGTTAAGATAACTTCATTCAGATTATTTACTTATTTTTATTTTATTTTTATTTTAGTTCGAATTTTTGTTCACTTAACTTTTATTATATTGATTTTTTAAATGTCACTTTAAATGTTGATTATTTTATTATTTTTTATTCTTAAAATAGATTTTATTCAGCTACAATTATTTTTTCTATAGTTTCACAAACATATATTAATTCTGGCAAATGTCCTTTTAAATTTTGATTATTTTATTTTTAAAATAAATTTTATTCAGCTACAATTATTTTTATTTTATTCACTTAACTTTTCTTATACTTATTTTCGCGAAGGTCACTTTACGCGAGCTTATCAGGCTTTGGCATAACGACCAATCTCTTTTATTCTGCTGCGTTGCGTTGCGGAATGTGTCTCAAATATCGCAGACGCGACGCACAGTGGACCATATTTTGAGAAGGCGGCCAAAAATCATTTTTTTGTTAACGATTTTAAAGTTATGTTATTCATTTGAAAGTAAATACTAGTAAACCTCGGGAGCCAAAAGATTGCGACTTATCTCAACTATATCACAGCGAACAGGGTCTTCGAAAATGGGCTTTCTCTGTATTTTGCTAAAATTAAAAATTTCTTTATAAATTTTTATTTTTGAATGACCGTAACTTTTTTGATTTAAAAGATTCTGAAGCGAAATAAATTTTGTGTAATTTTGTGGCTTCCATACTATTAATGTTAAAAATGTAAAATCACTGAGTCATTCCGAAATTTAAAAAAAAGGGTCCAAATTTTCCGAAAATCTCCTACTTAATAGAGCATAACTCCTGCCAGTCAAAAGCAGTTAAAAAAATCTTGCACTTTTCTATAGTCCGAACCCTCCCCTATACTCCTATACCCCATTATACACCCGCCAGTTTCCGCTCGTATGCACCAGAACAATTTTTCTGACCCAAGGTTAGATATTTTCTGCAAAATTTATGAATACAAAAGTTGTCCACTATGTGGTTAGGATATATTAAGTTTGAGGTGATGTTTGTAACTGCCAAAAATATTGGACCTTTATCCATCTTTTATTATACGGATCGACTCAAAAACACTTTCTGAGTCGATTAAACGATGTCCGTCCGTCCGTCTGAGTGTTATGAATACAAAAGCTGGTCGTACCGGTGCACCGCGGTGTATTTTTTTGCGTGTCGGTAGAGTTGTCAGGAGTTGTTATATACTTATAAAAAAGGGTTGAGATATAATGCGCTTAATTGTTACAGGTACATTTACATAGGTATCATTCAAAAACATTAATAGTCTGAATTAGAGTTATATAGTTTAAATACCTGACAAAATGGGAAACAATTCAAATAACAGGTAAATGGTAAAAAAAAAACTATTGCGACATAGCCCTTTAAGATATGAGCAGGTATGCTTCACCTTTTAAAAGGGGTTAGGGTGTGGGTTTTCTATGCTTCTAAAAGTGTAAATAAAAGATAAAAATTTATAAATGGTAAAAAAAAACTATTGCGACATAGCCCTTTAAGATATGAGCAGGTATGCTTCACCTTTTAAAAGGGGTAAGGGTGTGGGTTTTTATGCTTCTAAAAATGGTAATAAAAGATAAAAATTTGTAAATGGTAAAAAAAAAACTATTGCGACATAGCCCTTTAAGATATGAACAGGTATGCTTCACCTTTTAAAAGGGGTTAGGGTGTGGGTTTTTTATGCTTCTAAAAGTGGTAATAAAAGATAAAAATTTTTATTTTACATAATTGCAAGAAAGAGTATTTATAATAATGTTTCCACAATTATTATTCATTACAATTTGTGCAATGGCTAAGTACTGTTACAGAGATCTGGCAGATATTTATTTTCAACGAAATGATGTAGACGATGTAATTTTGCACAAAGTGAGCAACGACTTCTTTAAGGATTGTAACCTATAAGACATTGAAATGCACAAAGAAAAAATTACTAATTTTGCATCGAATTTGAAAAGACGGTACATTGAATGCTCTCATAGCAAGGCAAAGATGTACAAACGTTATCAAGACTGGTTAATAAAGGAACTTATTTTTGAGAGTGCATCTACAACTGCCAACGAAAGTGGAAAAAAGGGTCGACCAGCAAAGCCAATTGACGGATGTAGTGAAAGATCTCGAAGGCGCAAGCTGCAGACTACCAATGAAGAAATTTCTCAAAGAATTATTAAGGATTCATTTTTGCACCAAATTCAACCAACCCAAAATAAAAAAAATAAAATTGAAATAATTGAAAAAATAGTAGAAGCGAGCCCAAGGCGCACAAAGAGTATTTTGAAAAGCATTCCTACACCAATTGAAGATAAGAAATTTACGCCAGAAGAAGCGTTCGCCCTAATTTTGGATTTGAAATTGACCAAGAATCAATATAAGGAATTGCGGAAGCGAACCAATGAAAAGAATTGTGGGATTTTTCCAGAGTATCGAGATTTAGTTTCTGCCAAAAAAGAATGCTTACCTTCACAATCTGCTATTAGTGTCACTTCAACATCAGCAGAAATAAAATTGCAAGATCTCCTTGAACATACTGCAGAACGATTGCTAAATACGCTTGATACTGTTCATTTAAAAAAAATTGGTAATGGCAGCATTACTTTAATTTCTAAATGGGGATGTGATGGATCCTCTGGTCAGAAACAATACAAGCAATTTAATGCCGAAAATTCATCAGATGCTAATTTATTTATGGTATCTTTCGTTCCATTGCGCTTAACAAAAAGGTATAGCGTCTTAGAGCCGTCAACTAGTGGAGCAACAGAAATTGATATATGGAAAAATGAAATTCCTTCTTCAACAAAGTATTGCAGACCAATAAAATTTGCATTCAAAAAGGAAACCAAGTAATATTTAAATTTGATGACCAAGACATTGAAGTACAGTTTAAAATGTGTTTCACAATGATTGATGGAAAAGTTGCACAGCTTTAACTGGAACGAAGTCAACGTCAAGCTGCATTATATGCCAAAAGACATCAAGTCAATTAAACCAACCCCCACCAGAAGACGATAGTTTTAAGGAAGCCTACGAATTTGGAATGTCCCCTCTTCATGCTAGAATACGTTTCATGGAGCATATTCTTAAATTAGGTTATGATTTGGAATTTGGTCCGTTAGGCGAAACAGTGAGAAAAAAACATAGAAAATGAAGAAAAAGAAAGCAAAAAAAAAAATTCAACAAAAATATCTACAGCTAGGCCTCATAATCGACCAACCAAAACAAGGAGAAGGAAACACAAATGATGGAAATACTGCAAGGAGATTTTGTTCCGATCCGGAAACTGCAGCATCTATCACAGGTGTAGATCGTGAATTAATAAGACGATTCAAAATCATATTACAAGTTCTAGCATGCAGCAGAAAGATAAATGCAAAAAAATTTTGAGAGTACGCCAATAAAACAGCTTTACTTTATAATGAAAAATACTCTTGGAGATATATGCCATCCACAGTTCCTAAAATTTTGTACCATGGGGAACAAATAATTCAAAACAATATGCTACCAATAGGAGATCTATCTGAAGAAGCGCAAGAAAAAAGGAACAAAGACTACAAATTCTTTTGCGAGCACAACACAAGGAAAATGTCCAGTTGTTGTACTAATGAAGACCTTAGCACTATTTTGTTGTGCACTTCAGATCCATATATGTCCAACATTCGTCAAAAATGGAAAACTACCTCTATTGAATTAGACGAAGAAGCTAAAAAACTTCTAGAAGATGAAAATCAAGGCTATTTAGAAGAAATTTTTACTAAAATTGGTTGATTTAAAGTACTTTTTCATTACACTAACAATAAGTTACACTTTTTTTATATAGTTAAAAAATTTTCTTGATTTAACAATTTATATGTTTTGTAAATTTACAATAAAATTGTTATATTTCATAAATTTACCATACAAATTGACATATATAAATATTTATAAAGACAATAAGAAAAAAATTAACTAAAGCAAAAACATACGAGTTTTTCATTGAAACTTCTCTATCTTGAACCAATATAAGGTAACTTTTACGTTCGCTGCTTAATAAATTATATTTTAACTCGGGATCTTTCAAAAAAAAAAAAAAAAACAACCTTTGGTCCTTGTGCACATTAGGACTAAAAAGTTTACGGGGGCCAAAGTTTGGCATTTTCTGAAAAAATTAACTTAAAAAATTGCTAAAAAGTATCAGTTGTAAAATTAACTGAAAAATAAGACATTATTTAAAAAAAAAAACCTTTTTTTACCTTTTAACACTTCACTTTTGTACTAAAATTCAACTACAAATGAAAATGTATTTTAAACCCTCCGTAACTTTTTTTATTTTCGGTCGAGAATTACGTTTTATAGCAAAATTTAAATGCTAGAGTCTCACCTACCAAACAAAAAAAAAACCGCATATCAAAATTCCAACCAAAAGTTATAGATTTTTGACCGCCTTCTCGTCAAATGGTCCACTGTGCGACGTCAGCTTTGTGAACGTGTGAAATTCTTTTTTGTTTTGTTATTTTAAATGTTTCTCGTGTTAACCCCTCCCTCCTCAAAAGCAATTGTCCCGATTGCCTAGAACGTGTGTAAGTCGTAAATGCTTGGTTTTTCGGGTTTCCTCTCTGTGTCTTCTACCTTTTCTGCTTGTTCTAGTGAAATTGTTTCTGTTTCTGACCTCTTTTTTTTCTGTTTTAATATCTTCTTCGTTGTTAGCCAACTGGTGACGACTAGGGCTGAAATTATGGTAATTGTACTTGGTGTTATCAGCAGGTTATTCTTGGCTTCCAGCAGTTCCAATCTCTCAAAATTTCCCGTATTGATCTTGTGGAGTCTTTCTAGGGATAGGACTTCTTCTGTATTTGCGTTTGCTGCTTTTGGTTGTAGAGAGGCTGGGAGAGGTTTGCTGCCGCTTACTTCTTTGGAGAAATATTCACGATCATCGATTATTATTGTTGTATTGTAATATTTAAGTAGGTAGGTTCCATTTAAATTTATTTCTTCATTGTTCACACCATTATATTGATTTAATTATAGTATATCACTTCCGGTTTCCTCTATCGTGTGTATGTGTTCGTTGTTTACCTGGGTGCAGTTCCCTATCTTGTTGTTAAATAGGTTTGTTATACAATAATCTTCTCTTTATTTTACTAATTTATCTCTATTACATATGGTTAGATCATTATAATTTTTTCATTTATCTTTAATAGCGAATAAAACATTATTACAATTCAAAATTTTATCAAATTCAGTTTTATCAATTAAATGACCAATTTTTACTGGTTTTGCTAAATACATTTTGCAGATATCATTTTGAGTGATACTTAAAATGTACAGAATTTCTTTATTATTTGTAACGATTTTCCATTTCCGAATGATAACTCATCTACGTTAAATAATGGTATATTATAATTAGTCAGAACATCATTAAGTACTTCGATCTCGGTTTTTGATTAAATAAATGAATTTACAATATTAACTTTGGCCCATTGGATGGCATATTCGATGTTCTGTAATTCTTTTTCTATCAAAATAATTTGTGTTCTAATTTAATTGCTAACTCGTTATTCCAATATTCCCTTTTCACTTTTAATATTTCGTTAGTAATATTCGATATTTCTTGTATTCTGTCAAAAGTCAGTTCATTTATTACCATTTGTCTATTATTATTTCCTAAAAGATTTCCGATCTTTTGATTAAGGATTTCCCAATCATGACTGTCTGGAGTTCCGGCAATCCATTTCCATGCATTGCCTATAAAATCTATTGATCTCTTCTTTCTACCTGGACATAGGCGTTTAAGAAGACTTTTTATATCAATGATTTGTTGCGTTAAAAACGGACGAAGCGGATGTTTAAATGTGATATTCGTATTCAAAATTGCTTCAAGTTCTTCTGATAAGGCTTGATATTGTTCGAGATTGATTGAGTGTATAACTTTAAATGTGCCATTCTGTCTCCTTGCGATACCATTCTGAAGGGTTATCAATCTATAGTTGGGGTAGTCTAGAATGTTGAAATCTGCTAATGCGCTGTTTATTAATAATATTAGTAGCAGCATCGCAAGAAACAGGTAATTTACTGGAACTTGATGATGGGTTGACGTCTTGGTAATTGAAGGGATGATGATTGTTGAAGACTCTCCTTTCGGTGTAATTCTTTTAGTTTATTGTACTACTTGATGTAATTTATTTATTTTTAAGCTTTAAAATTTGAATAGCTTACTTCTTTGCTTTTTTTTTTTGACCCAAATTATTTAATGTTTCTTTTTCTTTCTCATATTCATTTATTTTCAACTTGAGCTTTACACTATATATTAATTAGATTTATTAAGTTTACTTTCCTTTTAGTTCGAATTTTTTTCTTAAATTGTCTTTCAGTTACTACTGTCTATATGTTAGGAAATAACGACGCGAACAACTCAAGGGTTTTAAGAGAACTCACTTTTATTTACAAAATTAAAAGCTTAAGTACTACACATGAAAATCTTATTACTAAACTAGGCTACCTGACACTGTAAGTATTGTCAGGATGTTGTGCGCACATGCAGCACATATAAATGTATATATTATCATTGAGTGTGCGTACGTGCATCACTTACAAAAGGTGAGGATTTTATTATAGTTAAAAATACTTAGAAATACGATAAGGATATTTATTGGGTTTTTCTAACAACTAAAAATCCTTTTTTTACTTACATAAATGTTACTAAAACGTAAGACGAAATTTTTCATAGTTATTAGATATGGAAAACCAAACTGACAATAAAATAGCTTATGTACAGTTTATGACAAAATACGTACAGTTTCTATAAAACTGAACATTATGACGGCCTTAAAAGATTCCAATCTTTTAACTAACAAGAAATATAACATGGAATTAACTAAGTATCATAGAATTCAACCTTTACAGTTTTACAATTTTTTTTTTTAATCTAGAAATAGTATTTAATTATTTAATGCTACCCTAGATTAATCGTGTTAGTGCAACGGCAGCAGGTAAATATCTTGTTGAAATCTGACATGTTTTTCTTAGGACCCAGAACAGAATAATACCAATGATGATTATGATGATAAATGTTGTGAAGCTCATACCATAATGAGTCAGATGATGAATGTCAAGTTGCGTTGGGAGACCAAGTATTTTTGTTGACGATGGGATGTCTGGAATTTTGTACATCTCCATTTCACTTTTTAATGTGAGGTGTGTTATGGATGGTACAAATGTTGAAATGTTTAAGGATGGAAAAACATAACTCACATCAGCAGAATATGCGACATAAGCCCACATCTGTAAATCTGCTGCTTCGAAATAGCACTCGGTCTGCATTGTTAATAGTCCAGAGTTTGCTAAGATAACATTTTGCATCTTTCCGTTGCACGTTATTTCCGATGGTGTATCTTCATATACAGCGAAAATTCATGTGTTAGGCGCATGCGTTTGTCGCCAATAGTTGTGAGGGTTTTTAATTTCAATTTCACATCTCTCGGGAACTCGTCTTGATTTCAGAAATAGTTGCAGTTCACAGCTGTTTGTAGTGCGGGTGTTGAATATAGGATGAACTTGATGACAAGTGCAAGTTCTGCCATCTTCTGGCAATGCTCGAAATTGTCTCCAGTCAGACTGTAGTACAGAGTTTTTCTTTCATCAATTAGTAAGTATCTACTGCTGGCATGTATATTGATGAGAACCCGTCATGCATTTTTGGGTACGTATATATCTCATATGCGTAGAAAACTTCATTATTTATCAGCGGAACTTGAATGTTGAAAAGTACAAAGTCAGCTGTTGTTCTAGTTGAAACTTTAGCTACCTTAGCTAGTTCTACAGGCTCTTCAGATGGCAGTCTTAACTTTTTATTTACATTGGTTTTTATAAGTTCAATCTGTTTTCTGAACTTTTTAATCGGCATTATTGCATGAAGAAAGGTTCCTTTAGTATTGAATACGGCTCCAATTATATCCTCTTGTATTCTTTCTAGAATCTCTAAAGACGTTAGAATATTAGATATTACATTCAGTCTCGCAGATTCATCTTTCGTGTCGTGTACTTCCTTCTCAAGAGACTGGATTGCACCACTTAAAGTTTCAATGTTTTTGAAAATAGCTTTGTTCTGTTTCCTTATTCCATCGTCATATCTTGAACTGATGATAGATTACGGACAACGTTAAGCATATATTTATCATTTTGAGCGTTCTGCTTTATCTTCTGCGATACTTCTTCGGCGTGATCTTCATCCATGAGCCCAAATAATGAATGGTAGACTCCTCCGACAAACGGCAATAGTGACCTTTTTTGTCTATTAGGCCTCGAAGACATTATCATTTCATGCCTGTTTACAACCCTCTCATATATTGTTTGGAGATTTTGATTTGCTGATGAATGATGAATAGCTTCCTTAGCTTGTAAAATTCCCAGAGATATGGCTTTATCCAACGACGTCATGGCTGTTACATATTCAGATATGTTGATGTGTACTGCGATGTTCCACGATGTCCGCGTTAAGCCTACCGTTGCTACCTTCTCGAAGAATATCCCTGCCTTATTCCTAAAACTACTTACATTATATTGACTTTTTATGGGACTTACAATGGCTAACAGCGTTAACAATACTGTCAGCATATTTTTATTTTTAATTTTATTTAAATGACTTTTCTTTTCTTTTACATTTTTACAATTACCGCTTCTTTGGTGATTTTTATTTTGATTTAAAACATTTAAATTTGACTTTAAGGATGGATTGTCCATTCCTTTATTTGTTTCTAAGGATGGATTTTTTATTTCTCCATTTTCATCATCTTCGGTAGGAAAAGGACAAACAATGTGGATTGACCTCTTGGTTTCCCCATTGCTGGTCCTTACGTCCACCATTCTACAAAAACCATCCGAACCCATTATAGTTCGGATGACGCTCCCCCGCCTCCAGCACATTAGAGGACTATTTTCATCTTTTAGTAAAACTAAGGTACCCGGCTCTATATTGGTATATGGCTTGTTCCACTTGTACCTTTTCTTCGGAAGACCACCGTCCCCAAAACTCTTCCATATTTGCTTGTACGGTTTTCCAATGTCCGCGCATTCCCTGATAACATTTGTTACCAGAAGAGTCCACAAATGTTGAAAATGCTTCTCCAGTCAAAAAATTTCCTGGCGTCAACACTTTGTAGTCATTAGGGTCATCCGATAACGGAGTCATCGGACGAGAATTAAGTATGGATTCTATCTGTGTCATGAGCGTGTACAGCTCCTCGTACGTCATTGTCCCATCAGTCACCGTATAAAAATGTTTTTTCACTGATTTCACACATGCTTCCCACAATCCACCTACATGCGGTGATCTGGCTGGTATGTTCAACCATTCTATGTTTCTCTGAGCACAAAACTGATCTAGATTATTTTTATGTTGTTCACTAGTAAACAATGTAAACATATCCTTAAGGCTATTTGCTGCCCCTATAAAATTTGTTCCATTATCAGAATAAATCTTTAATGGACAACCTCTTCTAGCTACAAACCTTTTCAGTGCACCTATAAACGCTACCGATGTCAAATCCGATACAACTTCTAAGTGTACAGCCTTTGTTGTGAAGCAAACAAATACACACACATATGATTTGTCAGTCTTCTTCCCTCTAATCTTGTAATGAATAGTAATAGGCCCAAGGAGATCTATACCTACATTCAAAAAAGGACGAGTTCTAATAACTCGATCTTCTTGCAAGTTACCCATTAATTGGTGCAAATTTTTCGGCTGTATCCTAAAACACCTATAACATTTACCAACTACTTTTTTAACAAGCTGGCGACCACGTAATGGCCAAAATTGTTGCCTAATTATTGCTAGTAAGCCTTGTGGCCCTACATGTAAGTGTTCTATATGTAAATTAGTTATCATTAATTCTACAATTTTGTTCTTATAGGGAAGAAGAATTGGATGTTTTGCTTCATATGATAAGTTACTATTTTCTAGCCTACCTCCTACTCTTATAATATCATTCTGATCTAATATTGGGAACAATGATGTCAAATGGGATGATTTGCTTAATATTTTCTTCGCTTTAAGAATCCTAATTTCCTCTGAAAAATGGATTTCCTGAATATCTTTTATCATAATATTTAGAGCTTCCTTCTTATAAATAATAAATGATTTATCACTTCGCTTTCTAGCTATATTAATGAATTTAAGTACGTAAGCCAATACGTTCTGTAAAAATCTAAAATTATTTTTATGGCTTATCCTTTTCCAAACTACTGATTTTTCCTGAATTAGCAACACTTTCGCATTCTTTTTAAGTTCAGGTATTTCATTGACTATGTTCCAAGCTGATTCGTTTACCGTATTATCCTTTAAAAATTCAGGACCTTCAAACCAAATTTTTTTGTTGACTAATTCCTTCCCTAACAATCCTCTTGATATGAAATCCGCAGGATTTTGCTCTGATTTTACATGTTCCCATTTAGCAACATCAGAGTTAGCTTGTATAAAACTCACTCGGTTTGACACAAATATCTGTAAACGAGTAGGATCTAGCTTAATCCAGCTTAAAACTATTGATGAGTCAGTGTAATATAAAACTTTATCAAAATTTAATTTTCAGGCCTTCAATGACTGCCTTAATGATCTCAACTAATAATACTGCAGCACAAAGTTCTAATCTTGGCAGCGTTAATATCTTTATTGGGGCCACCCTTGACTTCGATGCTGATAATTGGGTATATACATTATCGCAGCTATCAAACGATCTAATGTAAACTGCCGCACCATATGCTTTCATAGATGCATCACTAAATCCGTGCAGTTCTACTTGTGTTGGCTTGACACCAATAATATGCCTAGGTACCTTTACTTCCTTCAAAAATATGAAATTGTCTTTGATCACCTTCCACTTTAAGGCTACTTCATCTGGGACTTTGCCATCCCAATCAATTTTCAATTTCCACAGCTGCTGTAACAGTATTTTTGTCGTTACTACTACAGGACCTACTAACCCAAGCGGATCAAATAATCTTGAAATCTCACTTAAAATTGTTCGCTTGGACACTTTATCCACTGTATCCCAATTACATTTGAACCCTAATTCGTCCAACCTTGTATCACATCTTACCCCCAGTGCCTTTACAGGTGGTGATTGGTTGGAAACAATATTTAGGCTGCCTTCAATATTATCATTGTCAATACCTTCCAACAATGTTTTTTCGTTGGAACACCATTTTCGGAGTGGCATTCCAAAATCCTGCATTATTTTTTCTATATTTTTTCTCAGTGCTCTAACTGATTCTAAGGAGTTGCCTCCTGTCATCAAATCGTCCATGTAAAAATCATTTCTAATTGCATCTGATTCTTGTGGAAATTGGTTTGTTTTCCAATCAGCAATTTTCTGCAGACATTTTACTGCCAAATAAGGAGCAGACGCTGTTCCGTACATTACGGTTTTTAGGGCATATGTCTCAATGCTTTCATTTGGATTCCAACGCCAAAAAATTAATTGATATTTCCTAAGTTTCTCTGCCACCCAAATTTGCCTATACATTTTTTCAATGTCTGCCGAAAATACATAACGATGTTTCCTAAAGCGTAATAAAATATTAAATAGATCCTCCTGAATTCTAGGGCCTGTATATAATATGTCGTTACATTTGTTGTAGTTTTACAAGATGCATCAAAAACAACTCTTAGTTTAGTTGACGAACTGTCCGGACGCAATACGCAGTGGTGTGGTAATAGTAAAAGTACATTTTTATTTTTCATAACTTCCATATGACCCAATTCTAAATAACTTTTTAGAAAGTCGTGGTACTGGACTTTTAACACAGGGTTGTTTTCTAACTTCCTTTCGAAGGCAAAAAATCTTCTTTTTGCAATAAAATTTGAATTTCCTAACTTTTCGCTCTTATCTTTAAACGGAAGTTCAACTTGAAATTTCCCATCCTGTAAAATTTTCCAACTTTTTTGGAAGATATGCTCACACACTTTCTCATCTACGGAAAATTTATTTATTTGTGGAATTTCCTGAACTTCCCAAAATTTCTGTAACTGCTCATCAGTCGTGTAATGTACTGTCGCTACTATTCTCGATTCCACTTTGGAGTCATCTATTGTAGCTGCCCCACTTACTATCCAACCTATTTTGTTTTCTGCAACGTGGCATTATTTTTCTCATCTTTAATCTGACCTTCAGACATTATGTCGAAAAATAACTCAGCTCCTATAAGCATATCTATCCCTTTTGGTATATAATATTCTGGGTCAGCTAACTTTACATTTTCCGCAAATTCCTCTGCTACTATCTTTCTATGTGGCACTTCGGATAATATGGTCTGTATCACCAATGCATCCACGTATGTTTTATATCCTGACGCCTTCGATCTCAATTTGATGCCTACTTTCTCATCAACAATCGACCTGTGTTTGGAGAGACCCTCAATTTCTCCATTTGTCTTAACTCCTTTCAGCTTTAAATTTTCCTTAAACACTTTGGTCACCAGAGATACCTGTGAATCACTATCTAAAAGTACTCGACAATTTACCCATTGATTGTCGTCGTTTTCCACTTGAACTACCGCAGTGGACAGCAACACACACGTTTCCTTTTTCCCTTTGTTACTTCCCTTTACCACAGCGGTTTTAATATTCTGTTTTTCCCTTTGTAAAAGAGTATGGTGATCCCCATTACAACTTTTACATAACTTATTAAAAGTACATACTCTCTTAGTATGACCTGTAATCAAACATTTAGTGCACACCTTGTGCTCAAATACCTTTTCCCACTTCACTTTGGTGGGGAGGCTTCTAAATTTGGAACATCTATAAAGCGGATGCCCAACTGTACAATCCAGTGGACACTTTATTCTGACATCACTTTGAATTCCGAGGGATTTACTACTCTTCGACTTGCCCCCTGAGTACTTCCTACTCCAGATCCGACAGGATTGGCTGACTTCTTGCCTACCTCCCAAGACCCTTGTTTAAACTTGGATGGATTTAACAGTCCTGTATTACCTGTCGGTACATACTGTCTTACTCCTAAAGAATAATCAACTTGTTCCAAAAATTCAAGAAGATTGTCCACCTTTGGAAGATCTCTTGAATTTCCTAAATGCTGTTCAAACATAATACCTAACTGGTCGTCCAGTTTTCTTTGAAGAACAAAACACAAGAAAGCTTGATGCATTTCCTCTGTTTCGGTTTTCATCGATCCTAACGCTTGTAAACTTTCCTGAGCAATTTCCGTAAACCTTTTCACACTTTGTGAATTATAAATTACCACTGGAGCCTCCAATAGTGATTTAAAATATAAAGACGTAGTTGCCCTTTTATTCGAATAATATGTGACTAAAATTTTCCAGGCCGTCTCAAAGTTTTCGTCCTTTGCGGGTAGCTTTGAAATCTTTTTTGCTGCGTCTCCTACTAATCTGGATTTTAACACACACATTTTCTGTGTATTTGGAATTGCCTGATCCATTATCAGCTGTTCAAACACTTCCCTAAAGGTATCCCATTCCGTAACATTTCCACTGAATTTGGGAATATCAATGGAGGGATTTGGCATAGCTTTCTATACCAGGTATTCGTTGAAAAGTATCCTTCAATGTGTAAAAAATTTCCATCAGTTCGTCGTCCGGAAAGTGTCCCATGTACTGCATAAACACTTGTTCAGCAGTTTTAAAATTTTAATTTAGTGTATCAATGGACACTTCTTTTTCCTTATATTTATTTATTTTGGTATCTAAATCATCCAGGATATACTGGAATTGACGTACGAGTCCTTGATTTGACATGTCCTGACTTCGCTGATCAGTCCTCTGTACTGGCAACGACTTCGACGAGACTGCCGTTTCCACTGATATACTTGGAGCTGTCGGAAGTTTCAACTCCTGACTCACGGGAGCCGAGAGAGCTGCTATTCTCCCCTCTTCTTGGAGTTTTCCCTTAATTTGATAGTATAAACTATTGAAATTTTTCATCGCCGTGCGGACTTCCTCAACAAAGTCCGTTGTGAAGTACGCATTGTACGCCATAGTGGCGGAAGGTGGTCGAAGTTCTTTGTCATTTTTGTCTAATTTTGCCTGATTTACGTGGTACGTCTCCCTTAAACTAATTACTCTAGCCGTCATTTCCTGCCTCGAAACATTACTTTGAGCTAATGCGCTCAAAGAATTGTAACAGGAAGCTAGTTCCTTGCCTAAACTTTTCTGTTCTTTTATAATTGTTACAGGGTCCATATTTAATTAATGAGTGTGTAAAAAAAAAATACTAAGAAATAGTACAAAAAATATACGGAAACTGTAAAAAAAAAAATGTTATATATATATATAAATAGGATTTAAAATTTATCAAAAATTAATCTGTATTCTGCGAGATAGGTTACACCGCTGTTTTAGCAAAAAATAAATAAAACTTACCTCCTCGACTTTCAGTTACATATTTCTCTTATATGTACAATTTTTTCCCTTTTTTTTTTTTTTTTTTTTTTTACTCACTTTATTCATTATCGCGACCGATTTATATATATCTATTTTTTTTTTTTAACAGAGACAAACAAATTTTTTACAGTTTAAACAAATATAAATATTTCAATATCCTTACCACTGGTGGGGGGAATTATGAAATTTATATATATATTTTTTTTAATTTAATTTAACACTTCCTGAAGGATTGCGTGATTTTAATTTCAGGGGTCACCAAAATGTTAGGAAATAACGACGCGAACAGCTCAAGGGTTTTAAGAGAACTCACTTTTATTTACAAAATTAACAACTTAAGTACTAAACATGAAAATCTTATTACTAAACTAGGCTACCTGACACTGTAAGTATTGTCAGGATGTTGTGCGCACATGCAGCACATATAAATGTATATATTATCGTTGAGTGTGCGTACGTGCATCACTTACAAAAGGTGAGGATTTTATTATAGTTAAAAATACTTAGAAATACGATAAGGATATTAATTGGGTTTTTCTAACAACTAAAAATCCCTTTTTTACTTACATAAATGTTATTAAAACGTAAGGCGAAATTTTTCATAGTTATTAGATATGGAAAACCAAACTGACAATAAAATAGCTTTACAGTTTATGACAAAATACGTACAGTTTCTATAAAACTGAACAGGAGGGTTCGGACACTAGAAGAGTGCAAGATTTTTTCTGACTGCTTTTGACTGGCATGAGTTATGCTCTATTAAGTAGGAGATTTTCGGAAAATTTGGACCTTTTTAAAAAAATTTTTTTTTAAATTTAGGAATGACTCAGTGATTTTACATTTTTAACATTAATAGTATGGAAGCCACAAAATTACAAAAAATTTGTTTCGCTTCAAAATATTTTAAATCAAAAATGTTACAGTCATTCAAAAATAAAAATTTACAAAGAAATTTTTAATTTTAGCAAAATACTGAGAAAGTCCATTTTCGAAGACCCTGTTCGCTGTGATATAGTTGAGATAGAGTAGCAATTTTTTGGCTCCCGAGGTTTACTAGTATTTACTTTCAAATGAATAACATAACTTTAAAATCGGTAACAAAAAAAATGATTTTTGGCCGCCTTCTCAAAATATGGTCCACTGTGCGTCGCGTCTGCGATATTTGAGACACATTCCGCAACGCAGCTTGTTCACATGCTGACACAACGTCTGCGACGTACACGAGCCAGTCGATTAAGGTGGTGTATTATTGAAACTAGGCAAAAACCTGCGGTAATTAATAAGGGTAATTTAAGTTTAAACATTACTCTGTAATTTAACGTGAAACACTAAAGACGTTGTGTGTTCTAACAAAACACACAACAATAATTTTTTACAAAGAAAACATAACGTTTTCTTAATTGGCGCCCGAGCAGGGACCCTGAAATTTCCTCGCGGTAAAATTCGAGTCAAGCCTCGTAAGTCACATCAGTAATCCTAGCAAGAATAAAAGAGATTGGTCGTTATGCCAAAGCCTGATAAGCTCGCGTAAAGTGACCTTCACGAAAATAAGTATAAGAAAAGTTAAGTGAATAAAATAAAAATAATTGTAGCTGAATAAAACTTATTTGAAGAATAAAATAATCAAAATTTAAAAGGACATTTGCCAAAATCAATATATGTTTGTGAAACTAAAGAAAAAATAATTTTAGCTGAATAAAATCTATTTTAAGAATAAAAAATAATAAAAAAAATCAAAATTTAAAGTGGCATTTGCAAAAATCAATATAATAAAAGTTAAGGGAACAAAAGTTCGAACTAAAATAAAAATAAAGTAAAAATAAGTAAATAATCTGAATGAAGTTATCTTAACCGGAAAATAATAAAATATTTAAGACTCAAAGTGACATTTGCAAAAATAAGTGAATAATAGTTTAAATTAAGAATTAAAGAAACAATACAAGAAAAATAAACCTAGTAAAACTAAAGAAAACTTTTTGAGAGAATAAGTGTAAGAAACTTAAATGAAGAAGATTTTAAATTAAAAATAACTAAAAATTATCTAAATGGATAATAACAAATAATAATAGACAGTAGTAAATGAAAGAAAATTTAAGAAAAAAATTCGAACTAAAAGGAAAGTAAACTTAATAAATCTAATTAATATTTAGTATAAAGCTCAAGTCGAAAATAAATGAATATGAGAAAGAAAAATAAACATTAAATAATTTGGGTAAAAAAAAAACAGCAAAGAAGTAAGCTATTCAAATTTTAAAGCTTAAAAATAAATAAATTACATCAAGTAGTACAATAAACTAAACCAATTACACCGAGAGGAGAGTCTTCAACAATCATCATCCCTTCAATTACCAAGACGTCAACCCATCACCAAGTTCCAGTAAATTACCTGTTTCTTGCGATGCTGCTACTAATATTATTAATAATCAGCGCATTAGCAGATTTCAACATTCTAGACTACCCCAACTCTAGATTGATAACCCTTCAGAATGGTATCGCAAGGAGACAGAATGGCACATTTAAAGTTATACACTCAATCAATCTCGAACAATATCAAGCCTTATCAGAAGAACTTGAAGCAATTTTGAATACGAATATCACATTTAAACATCCGCTTCGTCCGTTTTTAACGCAACAAATCATTGATATAAAAAGTCTTCTTAAACGCCTATGTCCAGGTAGAAAGAAGAGATCAATAGATTTTATAGGCAATGCATGGAAATGGATTGCCGGAACTCCAGACAGTCATGATTGGGAAATCTTTAATCAAAAGATCGGAAATCTTTTAGGAAATAATAATAGACAAATTTGAATAAATGAACTGACTTTTGACAGAATACAAGAAATATCGAATATTACTAACGAAATATTAAAAGTGAAAAGGGAATATTGGAATAACGAGTTAGCAAGTAAATTAGAACACAAATTATTTTGATAGAAAAAGAATTACAGAACATCGAATATGCCATCCAATGGGCCAAAGTTAATATTGTAAATTCATTTATTTTATCAAAACCCGAGATCGAAGTACTTAATGATGTTCTGACTAATTATAATATACCATTATTTAACGTAGATGAGTTATCATTCGGAAATGGAAAATCGTTACAAATAATAAAGAAATTCTGTACATTTTAAGTATTCCAATCACTCAAAATGATATCTGCAAAATGTATTTAGCAAAACCAGTAAAAATTGGTCATTTAATTGATAAAATTGAATTTGATAAAATTTTGAATTGTAATGTTTTATTCGCTATTAAAGATATATGAAAAAATTATAATGATCTAACCATATGTAATAGAGATAAATTAGTAAAATAAAGAGAAGATTATTGTATAACAAACCTATTTAACAACAAGATAGGGAACTGCACCCAGGTAAACAACGAACACATACCCACAATAGAGGAAACCGGAAGTGATATTCTATAATTAAATCAATATAACGGCAAAATCAGTGTGAACAATGAAGAAATAAATTTAAATGGAACCTACCTACTTAAATATTACAATACAACAATAATAATCGATGATCGTAAATATTTCTCCAAAGAAGTAAGCGGCAGCAAACCTCTCCCAGCCTCTCTACAACCAAAAGCAGCAAACGCAAATACAGAAGAAGTCCTATCCCTAGAAAGACTCCATGAGATCAATACGGGAAATTTTGAGAGATTGGAACTACTGGAAACCAAGAATAACCTGCTGATAACATCAAGTACAATTACCATAATTTCAGCCCCAGTCGTCACCATTTGGATAACAACGAAGAAGATATTAAAACAGAAAAAAAAGACAGAAACAATTTCACTAGAACAAGTAGAAAAGGTAGAAGACACAGAGAGGAAACCCAAAAAAACCAAGCATTTACGACTTACACACGTTCTAGGCAATCGGGACAATTGCTTTTGAGGAGGGAGGGGTTAACACGAGAAACATTTAAAATAACAAAACAAAAAAGAATTTCACACGTTCACAAAGCTGACGTCGCACAGTGGACCATTTGACGAGAAGGCGGTCAAAAATCTATAACTTTTGGTTGGAATTTTGATATGCGGTTTTTTTTTGTTTGGTAGGTGAGACTCTAGCATTTAAATTTTGCTATAAAACGTAATTCTCGACCGAAAATAAAAAAAGTTACGGAGGGTTTAAAATAAATTTTCATTTGTAGTTGAATTTTAGTACAAAAGTGAAGTGTTAAAAGGTAAAAAAAGGTTTTTTTTTAAATAATGTCTTATTTTTTCAGTTAATTTTACAACTAATACTTTTTAACAATTTTTTAAGTTAATTTTTTCAGAAAATGCCAAACTTTGGCCCCCGTAAACTTTTTAGTCCTAATGTGCACAAGGACCAAAGGTTGTTTTTTTTTTAAAGATCCCGAGTTAAAATATAATTTATTAAGCGAACGTAAAAGTTACCTTATATTGGTTCAAGATAGAGAAGTTTCAATGAAAAACTCGTATGTTTTTGTTTTAGTTAAATTTTTTCTTATTGTCTTTTAAAATATTTATATATCAATTTGTATGGTAAATTTATGAAATATAACAATTTTTATTGTAAATTTACAAAATATATAAATTTTTAAATCAAGAAAATTTTTTAACTATATAAAAAAAAAAAAGTGTAACTTATTGTTAGTGTAATGAAAAAGTACTTTAAATCAACCAATTTTAGTAAAAATTTCTTCTAAATAGCCTTGATTTTCATCTTCTAGAAGTTGTTTAGCCTAATTCAATAGAGGTAGTTTTCCATTTTTGACGAATGTTGGACATATATGGATCTGAAGTGCACAACAAAATAGTGATAAGGTCTTCATTAGTACAACATCTGGACATTTTCCTTGTGTTGTGCTCGCGAAAGAATCTGTAGTCTTTGTTCCTTTTTTCTTGCGCTTCTTCAGATAGATCTCCTATTGGTAGCATATTGTTTTGAATTAGTTGTTCCCCATGGTACAAAATTTTGGGAACTGTGGATGGCATATATCTCCAAGAGTATTTTTCATTATAAAGGATAGCTGTTTTATTGGCGTACTCTCCAAATTTTTTTGCATTTATCTTTCTGCTGCATGCCAGAACTTGTAATATGATTTTGAATCGTCTTATTAATTCATGATCTACACCTGTGATAGATGCTGCAGTTTCTGGATCGGAAAAAACTCTCCTTGCAGTATTTCCATCATTTGTGTTTCCTTCCCCTTGTTTGGTTGGCCTAGCTGTAGATATTTTGTTGAATTTGTTTTTTTTTGCTTTCTTTTTTTCTTCATTTTCTATGTTTTTTCTCACTGTTTCGCCTAACGGACCAAATTCCAAATCATAACCCAATTTAAGAATATGCTCCATGAAACGTATTCTAGCATGAAGAGGGGACATTCCAAATTCGTAGGCTTCCTTAAAACTATCGTCTTCTGGTGGGGGTTGGCTTAATTGACTTGATGTCTTTTGGCATATAATGCAAGTTGACGTTGACTTCGTTCCAGTTAAAGCTTGTGCAACTTTTCCATCAATCATTGTGAAACACATCTTAAAATGCACTTCAGTGTCTTGGTCATCAAATTTAAATATTAGTGGTTGAAGTTCCTTAATTTGATCTTTTATTTTTTGAACTTCTTCAGTTATGACATCTTTGATTTCCTTTTTGAATGCAAATTTTATTGGTCTGCAAGAAGGAATTTCATTTTTCCATATATCAATTTCTGTTGCTCTACTAGTTGACGGCTCTAAGACGCTATACCTTTTTGTTAAGCGCAATGGAACGAAAGATACCATAAATAAATTAGCATCTGATGAATTTTCGGCATTGAATTGCTTGTATTGTTTCTGACCAGAGGATCCATCACATCCCCATTTAGAAATTAAAGTAATACTGCCATTACCAATTTTTTTTTAATGAACAGTATCAAGCGTATTTAGCAATCGTTCTGCAGTAAGTTCAAGGAGATCTTGCAATTTTATTTCTGCTGATGTTGAAGTGACACTAATAGCAGATTGTGAAGGTAAGCATTCTTTTTTGGCAGAAACTAAATCTCGATACTCTGGAAAAATCCCACAATTCTTTTCATTGGTTCGCTTCCGCAATTCCTTATATAGATTTTTGGTCAATTTCAAATCCAAAAATAGGGCGAACGCTTCTTCCGGCGTAAATTTCTTATCTTCAATTGGTGTAGGAATGCTTTTCAAAATCCTCTTTGTGCGCCTTGGGCTCGCTTCTACTATTTTTTCAATTATTTCAATTTTATTTTTTTATTTTGGGTTGGTTGAATTTGGTGCAAAAATGAATCCTTAATAATTCTTTGAGAAATTTCTTCATTGATATTCTCCAGCTTGCGCCTTCGAGATCTTTCACTACATCCGTCAATTGGTTTTGCTGGTCGACCCTTTTTTCCACTTTCGTTGGCAGTTGTAGATGCACTCTCAAAAATAAGTTCCTTTATTAACCAGTCTTGGTAACGTTTGTACATCTTTGCCTTGCTATAAGAGCATTCAATGTACCGTCTTTTCAAATTCGATGCAAAATTAGTAATTTTTCCTTTGTGCATTTCAATATCTTATAGGTTACAATTCTTAAAGAAGTCGTTGCTCACTATGTGCAAAATTACATCGTCTACATCATTTCGTTGGAAATAAATATCTGCCAGATCTCTGTAACAGTACTTAGCCATTGCACAAATTGTAATGAATAATAATTGTGGAAACATTATTATAAATACTCTTGCAATTATGTAAAATAAAAATTTTTATCTTTTATTACCACTTTTAGAAGCTTAAAAAACCCCTTTTAAAAGGTGAAGCATACCTGCTCATATCTTAAAGGGCCATGTCGCAATAGTTTTTTTTTTTTTTTACCATTTACAAATTTTTATCTTTTATTACCATTTTTAGAACCATAAAAAACCCACACCCTAACCCCTTTTAAAATGTGAAGCATTCCTGCTCATATCTTAAAGGGCTATGTCGCAATAGTTTTTTTTTTACCATTTACAAATTTTTATCTTTTATTACCACTTTTAGAAGCATAGAAAACCCACACCCTAACCCCTTTTAAAAGGTGAAGCATACCTGCTCATATCTTAAAGGGCTATGTCGTAATAGTTTTTTTTTTTTTCTTACCATTTACCTGTTATTTGAATTGTTTCCCATTTTGTTAGGTATTTAAACTATATAACTCTAATTCAGACTATTAATGTTTTTGAAAGATACCTATGTAAATGTACCTGTAACAATTAAGCGCATTATATCTCAACCCTTTTTTATAAGTATATAACAACTCCTGACAACTCTACCGACACGCAAAAAAATACACCGCGGTGCACCGGTACGACCAACTTTTGTATTCATAACACTCAGACGGACGGACGGACATCGTTTAATCGACTCAGAAAGTGTTTTTGAGTCGATCCGTATAATAAAAGATGGATAAAGGTCCAATATTTTTGGCAGTTACAAACATCACCTCAAACTTAATATATCCTAACCACATAGTGGACAACTTTTGTATTCATAAATTTTGCAGAAAATATCTTACCTTGGGTCAGAAAAATTGTTCTGGTGCAGACGAGCGGAAACTGGCGGGTGTATAGTGGGGTATAGGAGTATAGGGGAGGGTTCGGACTATAGAAGAGTGCAAGATTTTTTCTGACTGCTTTTGACTGGCAGGAGTTATGCTCTATTAAGTAGGAGATTTTCGGAAAATTTTGACCTTTTTTAAAAATTTTTTTTTTTTTAATTTCGGAATGACTCAGTGATTTCACATTTTTAACATTAATAGTATGGAAGCCACAAAATTACACAAAATTTATTTCGCTTCAAAATCTTTTAAATCAAAAAAGTTACAGTCATTCAAAAATAAAAATTTACAAAGAAATTTTTAATTTTAGCAAAATACTGAGAAACCCCATTTTCGAAGACCCTGTTCACTGTGATATAGTTGAGATAGAGTCGCAATTTTTTGGCTCCCGAGGTTTACTAGTATTTACTTTCAAATGAATAACATAACTTTAAAATCGGTAACAAAAAAAAAATGATTTTTGGCCGCCTTCTCAAAATATGGTCCACTGTGCGTCGCGTCTGCGATATTTGAGACACATTCCGCAACGCAGCTTGTTCACATGCTGACACAACGTCTGCGACGTACACGAGCCAGTCGATTAAGGTGGTGTATTATTGAAACTAGGCAAAAACCTGCGGTTATTAATAAGAGTAATTTAAGTTTAAACATTACTCTGTAATTTAACGTGAAACACTAAAGACGTTGTGTGTTCTAACAAAACACACAACAATAATTTTTTACAAAGAAAACATAACGTTTTCTTAATTGGCGCCCGAGCAGGGACCCTGAAAGTTCCTCGCGGTAAAATTCGAGTCAAGCCTCGTCAGTCCCATCAGTAATCCTAGCAAGAATAAAAGAGATTGGTCGTTATGCCAAAGCCTGATAAGCTCGCGTAAAGTGACCTTCACGAAAATAAGTATAAGAAAAGTTAAGTGAATAAAATAAAAATAATTGTAGCTGAATAAAACTTATTTTAAGAATAAAATAATCAAAATTTAAAAGGACATTTGCCAAAATCAATATATGTTTGTGAAACTAAAGAAAAAATAATTGTAGCTGAATAAAATCTATTTTAAGAATAAAAAATAATAAAATAATCAACATTTAAAGTGGCATTTGCAAAAATCAATATAATAAAAGTTAAGGGAACAAAAGTTCGAACTAAAATAAAAATAAAGTAAAAATAAGTAAATAATCTGAATGAAGTTATCTTAACCGGAAAATAATAAAATATTTAAGACTCAAAGTGACATTTGCAAAAATAAGTGAATAATAGTTTAAATTAAGAATTAAAGAAACAATACAAGAAAAATAAAACTAGTAAAACTAAAGAAAACTTTTTGAGAGAATAAGTGTAAGAAACTTAAATGAAGAAGATTTTAAATTAAAAATAACTAAAAAATTATCTAAATGGATAATAACAAATAATAATAGACAGTAGTAAATGAAAGAAAATTTAAGAAAAAAATTCGAACTAAAAGGAAAGTAAACTTAATAAATCTAATTAATATTTAGCATAAAGCTCAAGTCGAAAATAAATGAATATGAGAAAGAAAAATAAACATTAAATAATTTGGGTAAAAAAAAAACAGCAAAGAAGTAAGCTATTCAAATTTTAAAGCTTAAAAATAAATAAATTACATCAAGTAGTACAATAAACTAAACCAATTACACCGAGAGGAGAGTCTTCAACAATCATCATCCCTTCAATTACCAAGACGTCAACCCATCACCAAGTTCCAGTAAATTACCTGTTTCTTGCGATGCTGCTACTAATATTATTAATAAACAGCGCATTAGCAGATTTCAACATTCTAGACTACCCCAACTCTAGATTGATAACCCTTCAGAATGGTATCGCAAGGAGACAGAATGGCACATTTAAAGTTATACACTCAATCAATCTCGAACAATATCAAGCCTTATCAGAAGAACTTGAAGCAATTTTGAATACGAATATCACATTTAAACTTCCGCATCGTCCATTTTTAACGCAACAAATCATTGATATAAAAAGTCTTCTTAAACGCCTATGTCCAGGTAGAAAGAAGAGATCAATAGATTTTATAGGCAATGCATGGAAATGGATTGCCGGAACTCCAGACAGTCATGATTGGGAAATCTTTAATCAAAAGATCGGAAATCTTTTAGGAAATAATAATAGACAAACGGAAATAAATGAACTGACTTTT
Organism: Cordilura impudica; assembly: GCA_963682025.1. Taxonomy (NCBI): domain Eukaryota; kingdom Metazoa; phylum Arthropoda; class Insecta; order Diptera; family Scathophagidae; genus Cordilura; species Cordilura impudica. Next base: position 4,310,100 of record OY821522.1, read on the forward strand.
GACAGAATACAAGAAATATCGAATATTACTAACGAAATATTAAAAGTGAAAAGGGAATATTGGAATAACGAGTTAGCAAGTAAATTAGAACACAACTTATTTTGATAGAAAAAGAATTACAGAACATCGAATATGCCATCCAATGGGCCAAAGTTAATATTGTAAATTCATCTATTTTATCAAAAACCGAGATCGAAGTACTTAATGATGTTCTGACTAATTATAATATACCATTATTTAACGTAGATGAGTTATCATTCGGAAATGGAAAATCGTTACAAATAATAAAGAAATTCTGTACATTTTAAGTATTCCAATCACTCAAAATGATATCTGCAAAATGTATTTAGCAAAAAAAAAAAATTGGTCATTTAATTGATAAAATTGAATTTGATAAAATTTTGAATTGTAATGTTTTATTCGCTATTAAAGATAAATGAAAAAATTATAATGATCTAACCATATGTAATAGAGATAAATTAGTAAAATAAAGAGAAGATTATTGTATAACAAACCTATTTAACAACAAAATAGGGAACTGCACCCAGGTAAACAACGAACACATACCCACAATAGAGGAAACCGGAAGTGATATTCTATAATTAAATCAATATAACGGCAAAATCAGTGTGAACAATGAAGAAATAAATTTAAATGGAACCTACCTACTTAAATATTACAATACAACAATAATAATCGATGATCGTACATATTTCTCCACAGAAGTAAGCGGCAGCAAACCTCTCCCAGCCTCTCTACAACCAAAAGCAGCAAACGCAAATACAGAAGAAGTCCTATCCCTAGAAAGACTCCATGAGATTAATACGGGAAATTTTGAGAGATTGGAACTACTGGAAACCAAGAATAACCTGCTGATAACATCAAGTACAATTACCATAATTTCAGCCCTAGTCGTCACCATTTGGCTAACAACGAAGAAGATATTAAAACAGAAAAAAAGACAGAAACAATTTCACTAGAACAAGTAGAAAAGGTAGAAGACACAGAGAGGGAACCCGAAAAAACCAAGCATTTACGACTTACACACGTTCTAGGCAATCGGGACAATTGCTTTTGAGGAGGGAGGGGTTAACACGAGAAACATTTAAAATAACAAAATAAAAAAGAAATTCACACGTTCACAAAGCTGACGTCGCACAGTGGACCATTTGACGAGAAGGCGGTCAAAAATCTATAACTTTTGATTGGAATTTTGATATGCGGTTTTTTTTGTTTGGTAGGTGAGACTTTAGCCTTTAAGTTTTGCTATAAAACGTAATTCTCGACCGAAAATAAAAAAAGTTACGGATGGTTTAAAATATATTTTTATTTGTAGTTGAATTTTAGTACAAAAGTGAAGTGTTAAAAGGTAAAAAAAGGTTTTTTAATATAATGTCTTATTTTTTCAGTTAATTTTACAACTAATACTTTTTAACAATTTTTATACCCTATACCACTATGTGGTTTGGGTATAATGACTTTGTGCTGCTGTTTGTAACAACCAAAAATATTTGACCTAGACCCATCTTTAATTATACCGATCGAATCAGAATCACTTTCTGAGTTGATTTAACAATGTCCGTCCGTCCGTCCGTCCGTCCGTCCGTCCGTCCGTCCGTCCGTCCGTCTGTGTGTCCATGTAAAGTTTGTAATCAAACTGCAGGTCGCAAATATGAATGTATTTTGGTGAAATTTGGTATATAAGCTTTTATCGGCCATGGGATGAACGCTATTGAAATTGGTGAGAATCGGTCCATGTTCAGACCTAGCCCCCATACAAATTACCCATATGAAATCGACATAAATTGCCATAAGATCCAAATTGTCATATAGATCTAACTCAAATTGGGTTTGTATGCGTTCATTACATCCATTAATGAGTAGTCCAAAAATGATCCCTTTGACCCCATATAGAGCTGCTTCCCGATTTTCACTTAAATCTATTAAAAAACAAAAATATTGCACTGATTCTTCTCAAATTTTGTTTGTATATATTTTTGCAAAATACAAGAGACTTTACCAAACATGATCAGGATCGGTCCATTTTTGGACCAAGTCCCTATATAGATATAGCAACCGATATGAACTTTTTCATATCTGCAGCCAAAAAAATTAATAAAAATCCCACTCAAATTTGGTTTTTGCTTTTTTTCTATGTCCAGTTAGTTGGGCCTAAGAGATAGGGTCTCTAAACGCATGGTATAGGGTATCGTATAGTCGGTCTAGACCGACTATAATTTTCTTACTTGTTTAAGTTAATTTTTTCAGAAAATGCCAAACTTTGGCCCCCGTAAACTTTTTAGTCCTAATGTGCACATGGGCCAAAGCTTGTTTTTTTTTTTAAAGATCCCGAGTTAAAATATAATTTATTAAGCAGCGAACGTAAAAGTTACCTTATATTGATTCAAGATAGAGAAGTTTCAATGAAAAACTCGTATGTTTTTGCTTTAGTTAAATTTTTTCTTATTGTCTTTAAATATTTATGAATAAATTTGTATGGTAAATTTATGAAATATAACAATTTTTATTGTAAATTTACAAAATATATAAATTTTTAAATCAAGAAAATTTTTTAACTATATAAAAAAGTGTAACTTATTGTTAGTGTAATGAAAAAGTACTTTAAATCAACCAATTTTAGTAAAAATTTCTTCTAAATAGCCTTGATTTTCATCTTCTAGAAGTTGTTTAGCTTCTTCGTCTAATTCAATAGAGGTAGTTTTCCATTTTTGACGAATGTTGGACATATATGGATCTGAAGTGCACAACAAAATAGTTATAAGGTCTTCATTAGTACAACATCTGGACATTTTCCTTGTGTTGTGCTCGCGAAAGAATCTGTAGTCTTTGTTCCTTTTTTCTTGCGCTTCTTCAGATAGATCTCCTATTGGTAGCATATTGTTTTGAATTAGTTGTCCCCATGTTACAAAATTTTAGGAACTGTGGATGGCATATATCTCCAAGAGTATTTTTCATTATAAAGTATAGCTGTTTTATTGGCGTACTCTCCAAATTTTTTTGCATTTATCTTTCTGCTGCATGCCAGAACTTGTAATATGATTTTGAATCGTCTTATTAATTCATGATCTACACCTGTGATAGATGCTGCAGTTTCCGGATCGGAAAAAAATCTACTTGCAGTATTTCCATCATTTGTGTTTCCTTCCCCTTGTTTGGTTGGCCTAGCTGTAGATATTTTGTTGAATTTGTTTTTTTTTTGCTTTCTTTTTTCTTCATTTTCTATGTTTTTTCTCACTGTTTCGCCTAACGGACCAAATTCCAAATCATAACCCAATTTAAGAATATGCTCCATGAAACGTTTTCTAGCATGAAGAGGGGACATTCCAAATTCGTAGGCTTCCTTAAAACTATCGTCTTCTGGTGGGGGTTGGCTTAATTGACTTGATGTCTTTTGGCATATAATGCAAGTTGACGTTGACTTCGTTCCAGTTAAAGCTTGTGCAACTTTTCCATCAATCATTGTGAAACACATTTTAAAATGTACTTCAGTGTCTTGGTCATCAAATTTAAATATTACTGGTTGAAGTTCCTTAATTTGATCTTTTATTTTTTGAACTTCTTCAGTTATGACATCTTTGATTTCCTTTTTGAATGCAAATTTTATTGGTCTGCAATACTTTGTTGAAGAAGGAATTTCATTTTTCCATATATCAATTTCTGTTGCTCTACTAGTTGACGGCTCTAAGACGCTATACCTTTTTGTTAAGCGCAATGGAACGAAAGATACCATAAATAAATTAGCATCTGATGAATTTTCGGCATTGAATTGCTTGTATTGTTTCTGACCAGAGGATCCATCACATCCCCATTTAGAAATTAAAATAATACTGCCATTACCAATTTTTTTTTAATGAACAGTATCAAGCGTATTTAGCAATCGTTCTGCAGTAAGTTCAAGGAGATCTTGCAATTTTATTTCTGCTGATGTTGAAGTGACACTAATAGCAGACTGTGAAGGTAAGCATTCTTTTTTGGCAGAAACTAAATCTCGATACTCTGGAAAAATCCCACAATTCTTTTCATTGGTTCGCTTCCGCAATTCCTTATATTGATTTTTGGTCAATTTCAAATCCAAAAATAGGGCGAACGCTTCTTCCGGCGTAAATTTCTTATCTTCAATTGGTGTAGGAATGCTTTTCAAAATCCTCTTTGTGCGCCTTGGGCTCGCTTCTACTATTTTTTCAATTATTTCAATTTTATTTTTTTATTTTGGGTTGGTTGAATTTGGTGCAAAAATGAATCCTTAATAATTCTTTGAGAAATTTCTTCATTGATATTCTCCAGCTTGCGCCTTCGAGATCTTTCACTACATCCGTCAATTGGTTTTGCTGGTCGACCCTTTTTTCCACTTTCGTTGGCAGTTGTAGATGCACTCTCAAAAATAAGTTCCTTTATTAACCAGTCTTGGTAACGTTTCTACATCTTTGCCTTGCTATAAGAGCATTCAATGTACCGTCTTTTGAAATTCGATACAAAATTAGTAATTTTTCCTTTGTGCATTTCAATGTCTTATAGGTTACAATTCTTAAAGAAGTCGTTGCTCACTATGTGCAAAATTACATCGTCCACATCATTTCGTTGGAAATAAATATCTGCCAGATCTCTGTAACAGTACTTAGCCATTGCACAAATTGTAATGAATAATAATTGTGGAAACATTATTATAAATACTCTTGCAATTATGTAAAATAAAAATTTTTATCTTTTATTACCACTTTTAGAAGCTTAAAAAACCCCTTTTAAAAGGTGAAGCATACCTGCTCATATCTTAAAGGGCCATGTCGCAATAGTTTTTTTTTTTTTACCATTTACAAATTTTTATCTTTTATTACCATTTTTAGAAGCATAAAAAACCCACACCCTAACCCCCTTTTAAAATGTGAAGCATACCTGGTCATATCTTAAAGGGCTATGTCGCAATAGTTTTTTTTTACCATTTACAAATTTTTATCTTTTATTACCACTTTTAGAAGCATAGAAAACCCACACCCTAACCCCTTTTAAAAGGTGAAGCATACCTGCTCATATCTTAAAGGGCTATATCGTAATAGTTTTTTTTTTTTTACCATTTACCTGTTATTTGAATTGTTTCCCATTTTGTCAGGTATTTAAACTATATAACTCTAATTCAGACTGTTAATGTTTTTGAAAGATACCTATTAAATGTACCTGTAACAATTAAGCGCATTATATCTCAACCCTTTTTTATAAGTATATAACAACTCCTGACAACTCTACCGACACGCAAAAAATACACCGCGGTGCACCGGTACGACCAACTTTTGTATTCATAACACTCAGACGGACGGACGGACATCGTTTAATCGACTCAGAAAGTGTTTTTGAGTCGATCCGTATAATAAAAGATGGATAAAGGTCCAATATTTGTGGCAGTTACAAACATCACCTCAAACTTAATATATCCTAACCACATAGTGGACAACTTTTGTATTCATAAATTTTGCAGAAAATATCTAACCTTGGGTCAGAAAAATTGTTCTGGTGCACACGAGCGGAAACTGGCGGGTGTATAGTGGGGTATAGGAGTATAGGGGAGGGTTCGGACTATAGAAGAGTGCAAGATTTTTTCTGACTGCTTTTGACTGGCAGGAGTTATGCTCTATTAAGTAGGAGATTTTCGGAAAATTTTGACCTTTTTTAAAAATTTTTTTTTTTTTAATTTCGGAATGACTCAGTGATTTCACATTTTTAACATTAATAGTATGGAAGCCACAAAATTACACAAAATTTATTTCGCTTCAAAATCTTTTAAATCAAAAAAGTTACAGTCATTCAAAAATAAAAATTTACAAAGAAATTTTTAATTTTAGCAAAATACTGAGAAACCCCATTTTCGAAGACCCTGTTCACTGTGATATAGTTGAGATAGAGTCGCAATTTTTTGGCTCCCGAGGTTTACTAGTATTTACTTTCAAATGAATAACATAACTTTAAAATCGGTAACAAAAAAAAATGATTTTTGGCCGCCTTCTCAAAATATGGTCCACTGTGCGTCGCGTCTGCGATATTTGAGACACATTCCGCAACGCAGCTTGTTCACATGCTGACACAACGTCTGCGACGTACACGAGCCAGTCGATTAAGGTGGTGTATTATTGAAACTAGGCAAAAACCTGCGGTTATTAATAAGGGTAATTTAAGTTTAAACATTACTCTGTAATTTCACGTGAAACACTAAAGACGTTGTGTGTTCTAACAAAAAATACAACAATAATTTTTTACAAAGAAAACATAACGTTTTCTTAACTGGCGCCCGAGCAGGGACCCTGAAAGTTCCTCGCGCTAAAATTCGAGTCAAGCCTTGTCAGGCTTATCTGTAATCCTAGCAAGAATAAAAGAGATTGGTCGTTATGCCAAAGCCTGATAAGCTCGCGTAAAGTGACATTCGCGAAAATAAGTATAAGAAAAGTTAAGTGAATAAAATAAAAATAATTGTAGCTGAATAAAATTTATTTTAAGAATAAAATAATCAAAATTTAAAAGGACATTTGCCAAAATCAATATATGTTTGTGACTCTAAAGAAAAAATAATTGTAGCTGAATAAAATCTATTTTAAGAATAAAAAATAATAAAATAATCAACATTTAAAGTGGCATTTGCAAAAATCAATATAATAAAAGTTAAGTGAACAAAAGTTCGAACTAAAATAAAAATAAAGTAAAAATAAGTAAATAATCTGAATGAAGTTATCTTAACCTGAAAATAATAAAATATTTAAGACTCAAAGTGACATTTGCAAAAATAAGTGAATAATAGTTTAAATTAAGAATTAAAGAAACAATACAAGAAAAATAAACCTAGTAAAACTAAAGAAAACTTTTTGAGAGAATAAGTGTAAGAAACTTAAATGAAGATTTTAAATTAAAAATAACTAAAAAATTATCTAAATGGATAATAACAAATAATAATAGACAGTAGTAAATGAAAGAAAATTTAAGAAAAAAATTCGAACTAAAAGGAAAGTAAACTTAATAAATCTAATTAATATTTAGTATAAAGCTCAAGTCGAAAATAAATGAATATGAGAAAGAAAAAGAAACATTAAATAATTTGGGTCAAAAAAAAAGCAAAGAAGTAAACTATTCAAATTTTAAAAATAAATAAATTACATCAAGTAGTACAATAAACTAAAACAATTACACCGAAAGGAGAGTCTTCAACAATCATCATCCCTTCAATTACCAACACGTCAACCCATCATCGAGTTCCAGTAAATTACCTGATTCTTGCGATGCTGCTACTAATATTATTAATAAACAGCGCATTAGCAGATTTCAACATTCTAGACTACCCCAACTCTAGATTGATAACCATTCAGAATGGTATCGCAAGGAGAGAGAATGGCACATTTAAAGTTATACACTCAATCAATCTCGAACAATATCAAGCCTTATCAGAAGAACTTGAAGCAATTTTGAATCCGAATATCACATTTAAACATCCGCTTCGTCCGTTTTTAACGCAACAAATCATTGATATAAAAAGTCTTCTTAAACGCCTATGTCCAGGTAGAAAGAAGAGATCAATAGATTTTATAGGCAATGCATGGAAATGGATTGCCGGAACTCCAGACAGTCATGATTGGGAAATCCTTAATCAAAAGATCGGAAATCTTTTAGGAAATAATAATAGACAAATGGTAATAAATGAACTGACTTTTGACAGAATACAAGAAATATAGAATATTACTAACGAAATATTAAAAGTGAAAAGGGAATATTGGAATAACGAGTTAGCAAGTAAATTAGAACACAAATTATTTTGATAGAAAAAGAATTACAGAACATGGAATATGCCATCCAATGGGCCAAAGTTAATATTGTAAATTCATTTATTTTATCAAAAACCGAGATCGAAGTACTTAATGATGTTCTGACTAATTATAATATACCATTATTTAACGTAGAAGAGTTATCATTCGGAAATGGAAAATCTTTACAAATAATAAAGAAATTCTGTACATTTTAAGTATTCCAGTCACTCAAAATGATATCTGCAAAATGTATTTAGCAAAACCAGTAAAAATTGGTCATTTAATAGATAAAATTGAATTTGATAAAATTTTGAATTGTAATAATGTTTTATTCGCTATTAAATATAAATGAAAAAATTATAATGATCTAACCATATGTAATAAGGATAAATTAGTAAAATAAAGAGAAGATTATTGTATAACAAACCTATTTAACAACAAGATAGGGAACTGCACCCAGGTAAACAACGAACAAATACCCACCATAGAGGAAACCGGAAGTGATATTCTATAATTAAATCAATATAACGGCAAAATCAGTGTGAACAATGAAGAAATAAATTTAAATGGAACCTACCTACTTAAGTATTACAATACAACAATAATAATCGATGATCATGAATATTTCTCCAAAGAAGTAAGCGGCAACAAACCTCTCCCAGCCTCTCTACAACCAAAAGCAGCAAACGCAAATACAGAAGAAGTCCTATCCCTAGAAAGACTCCATAAGATCAATACGGGAAATTTTGAGAGATTGGAACTACTGGAAACCAAGAATAACCTGCTGACAACATCAAGTACAATTACCATAATTTCAGCCCTAGTCGTCACCATTTGGCTAACAACGAAGAAGATATTAAAACAGAAAAAAAAAGAGGTCAGAAACAGAAACAATTTCACTAGAACAAGCAGAAAAGGTAGAAGACACAGAGAGGAAACCCGAAAAAACCAAGCATTTACGACTTACACACGTTCTAGGCAATCGGGACAATTGCTTTTGAGGAGGGAGGGGTTAACACGAGAAACATTTAAAATAACAAAATAAAAAAGAAATTCACACGTTCACAAAGCTGACGTCGCACAGTGGACCATTTGACGAGAAGGCGGTCAAAAATCTATAACTTTTGATTGGAATTTTGATATGCGTTTTTTTTTTTTGTTTGGTAGGTGAGACTTCAGCCTTTAAGTTTTGCTATAAAACGTAATTCTCGACCAAAAATAAAAAAAGTTACGGATGGTTTAAAATATATTTTCATTTGTAGTTGAATTTTAGTGCAAAAGTGAAGTGTTAAAAGGTAAAAAAAGGTTTTTTTAATATAATGTCTTATTTTTTCAGTTAATTTTACAACTAATACTTTTTAACAATTTTTATACCCTATACCACTATGTGGTTTGGGTATAATGACTTTGTGCTGCTGTTTGTAACAACCAAAAATATTTGACCTAGACCCATCTTTAATTATACCGATCGAATCAGAATCACTTTCTGAGTTGATTTAACAATGTCCGTCCGTCCGTCCGTCCGTCCGTCTGTGTGTCCATGTAAAGTTTGTAATCAAACTGCAGGTCGCAAATATGAATGTATTTTGGTGAAATTTGGTATATAAGCTTTTATCGGCCATGGGATGAACGCTATTGAAATTGGTGAGAATCGGTCCATGTTCAGACCTAGCCCCCATACAAATTACCCATATGAAATCGACATAAATTGCCATAAGATCCAAATTGTCATATAGATCTAACTCAAATTGGGTTTGTATGCGTTCATTACATCCATTAATGAGTAGTCCAAAAATGATCCCTTTGACCCCATATAGAGCTGCTTCCCGATTTTCACTTAAATCTATTAAAAAACAAAAATATTGCACTGATTCTTCTCAAATTTTGTTTGTATATATTTTTGCAAAATACAAGAGACTTTACCAAACATGATCAGGATCGGTCCATTTTTGGACCAAGTCCCTATATAGATATAGCAACCGATATGAACTTTTTCATATCTGCAGCCAAAAAAATTAATAAAAATCCCACTCAAATTTGGTTTTTGCTTTTTTTCTATGTCCAGTTAGTTGGGCCTAAGAGATAGGGTCTCTAAACGCATGGTATAGGGTATCGTATAGTCGGTCTAGACCGACTATAATTTTCTTACTTGTTTAAGTTAATTTTTTCAGAAAATGCCAAACTTTGGCCCCCGTAAACTTTTTAGTCCTAATGTGCACATGGGCCAAAGCTTGTTTTTTTTTTTAAAGATCCCGAGTTAAAATATAATTTATTAAGCAGCGAACGTAAAAGTTACCTTATATTGATTCAAGATAGAGAAGTTTCAATGAAAAACTCGTATGTTTTTGCTTTAGTTAAATTTTTTCTTATTGTCTTTAAATATTTATATATAAATCTGTATGGTAAATTTATGAAATATAACAATTTTTATTGTAAATTTACAAAATATATAAATTTTTAAATCAAGAAAATTTTTTAACTATATAAAAAAAGTGTAACTTATTGTTAGTGTAATGAAAAAGTACTTTAAATCAACCAATTTTAGTAAAAATTTCTTCTAAATAGCCTTGATCTTCATCTTCTAGAAGTTGTTTCGCTTCTTCGTCTAATTCAATAGAGGTAGTTTTCCATTTTTGACGAATGTTGGACATATATGGATCTGAAGTGCACAACAAAATAGTGATAAGGTCTTCATTAGTACAACATCTGGACATTTTCCTTGTGTTGTGCTCGCGAAAGAATCTGTAGTCTTTGTTCCTTTTTTCTTGCGCTTCTTCAGATAGATCTCCTATTGGTTGCATATTGTTTTGGTAGCATATTGGCATATATCTCCAAGAGTATTTTTCATTATAAAGTATAGCTGTTTTATTGGCGTACTCTCCAAATTTTTTTGCATTTATCTTTCTGCTGCATGCTAGAACTTGTAATATGATTTTGAATCGTTTTATTAATTCATGATCTACACATGTGATAGATGCTGCAGTTTCCGGATCGGAAAAAAATCTCCTTGCAGTATTTCCATCATTTGTGTTTCCTTCCCCTTGTTTTGGTTGGTCGATTACGAGGCCTAGCTGTAGATATTTTTGTTGAATTTGTTTTTTTTTTTTGCTTTCTTTTTCTTCATTTTCTATGTTTTTTCTCACTGTTTCGCCTAACGGACCAAATTCCAAATCATAATCCAATTTAAGAATATGCTCCATGAAACGTATTCTAGCATGAAGAGGGGACATTCCAAATTCGTAGGCTTCCTTAAAACTATCGTCTTCTGGTGGGGGTTGGCTTAATTGACTTGATGTCTTTTGGCATATAATGCAACTTGACGTTGACTTCGTTCCAGTTAGAGCTTGTGCAACTTTTCCATCAATCACTGTGAAACACATTTTAAAATGTACTTCAATGTCTTGGTCATCAAATTTAAATATTACTGGTTGAAGTTCCTTAAGTTGATCTTTTATTTTTTGAACTTCTTCAGTTATGACATCTTTGGTTTCCTTTTTGAATGCAAATTTTATTGGTCTGCAATACTTTGTTGAAGAAGGAATTTCATTTTTCCATATATCAATTTCTGTTGCTCTACTAGTTGACGGCTCTAAGATGCTATACCTTTTTGTTAAGCGCAATGGAACGAAAGATACCATAAATAAATTAGCATCTGATGAATTTTCGGCATCACATACCCATTTAGAAATTAAAGTAATGCTGCCATTACCAATTCTTTTTAAATGAACAGTATCAAACGTATTTAGCAATCGTTCTGCAGTATGTTCAAGGAGATCTTGCAATTTTATTTCTGCTGATGTTGAAGTGACACTAATAGCAGATTGTGAAGGTAAGCATTCTTTTTTGGCAGAAACTAAATCTCGATACTCTGGAAAAATCCCACAATTCTTTTCATTGGTTCGCTTCCGCAATTCCTTATATTGATTTTTGGTCAATTTCAAATCCAAAATTAGGGCGAACGCTTCTTCTGGCGTAAATTTTTTATCTTCAATTGGTTGGGCTCGCTTCTACTATTTTTTCAATTATTTCAATTTTATTTTTTTTTTATTTTGGGTTGGTTGAATTTGGTGCAAAAAGGAATCCTTAATAATTCTTTGAGAAATTTCTTCATTGATATTCTCCAGCTTGCGCCTTCGAGATCTTTCACTACATCCGTCAATTGGTTTTGCTGGTCGACCCTTTTTTCCACTTTCGTTGGCAGTTGTAGATGCACTCTCAAAAATAAGTTCCTTTATTAACCAGTCTTGGTAACGTTTGTACATCTTTGCCTTGCTATGAGAGCATTCAATGTACCGTCTTTTCAAATTCGATGCAAAATTAGTAATTTTTCCTTTGTGCATTTCAATGTCTTCTAGGTTACAATTCTTAAAGAAGTCGTTGCTCACTATGTGCAAAATAACATCGTCTACATCATTTCGTTGAAAATAAAAATCTGCCAGATCTCTGTAACAGTACTTAGCCATTGCACAAATTGTAATGAATAATAATTGTGGAAACATTAATATAAATACTCTTTCTTGCAATTATGTAAAATAAAATTTTTTATCTTTTATTACCACTTTTAGAAGCATAAAAAACCCACACCCTAACCCCTTTTAAAAGGTGAAGCATACCTGCTCATATCTTAAAGGGCTATGTCGCAATAGTTTTTCTTTTTACCATTTACCTGTTATTTGAATTGTTTCCCATTTTGTCAGGTATTTAAACTATATAACTCTAATTCAGACTATTAATGTTTTTGAAAGATACCTATGTAAATGTACCTGTAACAATTAAGCGCATTATATCTCAACCCTTTTTTATAAGTATATAACAACTCCTGACAACTACAACAAAATACACCGCGGTGCACCGGTACGACCAACTTTTGTATTCAGAACACTCAGACAGACGGACGGACATCGTTTAATCGACTCAGAAAGTGTTTTTGAGTCGATCCGTATAATAAAAGATGGATAAAGGTCCAATATTTTTGGCAGTTACAAACATCACCTCAAACTTAATATATCCTAACCACATAGTGGACAACTTTTGTATTCATAAATTTTGCAGAAAATATCTAACCTTGGGTCAGAAAAATTGTTCTGGTGCACACGAGCGGAAACTGGCGGGTGTATAGTGGGGTATAGGAGTATAGGGGAGGGTTCGGACTATAGAAGAGTGCAAGATTTTTTCTGACTGCTTTTGACTGGCAGGAGTTATGCTCTATTAAGTAGGAGATTTTCGGAAAATTTTGACCTTTTTTTTTTAATTTCGGAATGACTCAGCGATTTCACATTTTTAACATTAATAGTATGGAAGCCACAAAGTTACACAAAATTTATCTCGCTTCAAAATCTTTTAAATCAAAAAAGTTACAGTCATTCAAAAATAAAAATTTACAAAGAAATTTTTAATTTTAGCAAAATACTGAGAAACCCCATTTTCGAAGACCCTGTTCACTGTGATATAGTTGAGATAGAGACGCAATTTTTTGGCTCCCGAGGTTTACTAGTATTTACTTTCAAATGAATAACATAACTTTAAAATCGGTAACAAAAAAAAATGATTTTTGGCCGCCTTCTCAAAATATGGTCCACTGTGCGTCGCGTCTGCGATATTTGAGACACATTCCGCAACGCAGCTTGTTCACATGCTGACACAACGTCTGCGACGTACACGAGCCAGTCGGTTAAGGTGGTGTATTATTGAAACTAGGCAAAAACCTGCGGTTATTAATAAGGGTAATTTAAGTTTAAACATTACTCTGTAATTTCACGTGAAACACTAAAGACGTTGTGTGTTCTAACAAAAAATACAACAATAATTTTTTACAAAAAAAAAACATAACCCTGAAAGTTCCTCGCGGTAAAATTCGAGTCAAGCCTTGTCAGGCCCATCTGTAATCCTAGCAAGAATAAAAGAGATTGGTCGTTATGCCAAAGCCTGATAAGCTCGCGTAAAGTGACATTCGCGAAAATAAGTATAAGAAAAGTTAAGTGAATAAAATAAAAATAATTGTAGCTGAATAAAATTTATTTTAAGAATATAATAATCAAAATTTAAAAGGACATTTGCCAAAATCAATATATGTTTGTGACACTAAAGAAAAAATAATTGTAGCTGAATAAAATCTATTTTAAGAATAAAAAATAATAAAATAATCAACATTTAAAGTGGCATTTGCAAAAATCAATTTAATAAAAGTTAAGTGAACAAAAGTTCGAACTAAAATAAAAATAAAGTAAAAATAAGTAAATAATCTGAATGAAGTTATCTTAACCTGAAAATAATAAAATATTTAAGACTCAAAGTGACATTTGCAAAAATAAGTGAATAATAGTTTAAATTAAGAATTAAAGAAACAATACAAGAAAAATAAACCTAGTAAAAATAAAGAAAACTTTTTGAGAGAATAAGTGTAAGAACCTTAAATGAAGATTTTAAATTAAAAATAACTAAAAAATTATCTAAATGGATAATAACAAATAATAATAGACAGTAGTAAATGAAAGAAAATGTAAGAAAAAAATTCGAACTAAAAGGAAAGTAAACTTAATAAATCTAATTAATATTTAGTATAAAGCTCAAGTCGAAAATAAATGAATATGAGAAAGAAAAAGAAACATTTAATAATTTGGGTAAAAAAAAAGCAAAGAAGTAAACTATTCAAATTTTAAAGCTTAAAAATAAATAAATTATATCAAGTAGTACAATAAATTAAAACAATTACACCGAAAGGAGAGTCTTCAACAATCATCATCCCTTCAATTACCAAGACGTCAACCCATCATCGAGTTCCAGTAAATTACCTGATTCTTGCGATGCTGCTACTAATATTATTAATAAACAGCGCATTAGAAGATTTCAACATTCTACACTACCCCAACTCTAGATTGATAACCATTCAGAATGGTATCGCAAGGAGACAGAATGGCACATTTAAAGTTATACACTCAATCAATCTCGAACAATATCAAGCCTTATCAGAAGAACTTGAAGCAATTTTGAATACGAATATCACATTTAAACATCCGCTTCGTCCGCTTTTAACGCAACAAATCATTGATATAAAAAGTCTTCTTAAACGCCTATGTCCAGGTAGAAAGAAGAGATCAATAGATTTTATAGGCAATGCATGGAAATGGATTGCCGGAACTCCAGACAGTCATGATTGGGAAATCCTTAATCAAAAGATCGGAAATCTTTTAGGAAATAATAATAGACAAATGGTAATAAATGAACTGACTTTTGACAGAATACAAGAAATATAGAATATTACTAACGAAATATTAAAAGTGAAAAGGGAATATTGGAATAACGAGTTAGCAAGTAAATTAGAACACAAATTATTTTGATAGAAAAAGAATTACAGAACATGGAATATGCCATCCAATGGGCCAAAGTTAATATTGTAAATTCATTTACTTTATCAAAAACCGAGATCGAAGTACTTAATGATGTTCTGACTAATTATAATATACCATTATTTAACGTAGAAGAGTTATCATTCGGAAATGGAAAATCTTTACAAATAATAAAGAAATTCTGTACATTTTAAGTATTCCAATCACTCAAAATGATATCTGCACAATGTATTTAGCAAAACCAGTAAAAATTGGTCATTTAATAGATAAAATTGAATTTGATAAAATTTTGAATTGTAATAATGTTTTATTCGCTATTAAATATAAATGAAAAAATTATAATGATCTAACCATATGTAATAAGGATAAATTAGTAAAATAAAGAGAAGATTATTGTATAACAAACCTATTTAACAATATAGGGAACTGCACCCAGGTAAACAACGAACAAATACCCACCATAGAGGAAACCGGAAGTGATATTCTATAATTAAATCAATATAACGGCAAAATCAGTGTGAACAATGAAGAAATAAATTTAAATGGAACCTACCTACTTAAGTATTACAATACAACAATAATAATCGATGATCATGAATATTTCTCCAAAGAAGTAAGCGGCAACAAACCTCTCCCAGCCTCTCTACAACCAAAAGCAGCAAACGCAAATACAGAAGAAGTCCTATCCCTAGAAAGACTTCATAAGATCAATACGGGAAATTTTGAGAGATTGGAACTACTGGAAACCAAGAATAACCTGCTGACAACATCAAGTACAATTACCATAATTTCAGCCCTAGTCGTCACCATTTGGCTAACAACGAAGAAGATATTAAAACAGAAAAAAAAAGAGGTCAGAAACAGAAACAATTTCACTAGAACAAGCAGAAAAGGTAGAAGACACAGAGAGGAAACCCGAAAAAACCAAGCATTTACGACTTACACACGTTCTAGGCAATCGGGACAATTGCTTTTGAGGAGGGAGGGGTTAACACGAGAAACATTTAAAATAACAAAATAAAAAAGAAATTCACACGTTCACAAAGCTGACGTCGCACAGTGGACCATTTGACGAGAAGGCGGTCAAAACTCTATAACTTTTGATTGGAATTTTGATATGCGGTTTTTTTTTGTTTGGTAGGTGAGACTTTAGCCTTTAAGTTTTGCTATAAAACGTAATTCTCGACCGAAAATGAAAAAAGTTACGGATGGTTTAAAATATATTTTCATTTGTAGTTGAATTTTAGTACAAAAGTGAAGTGTTAAAAGGTAAAAAAAGGTTTTTTTAATACAATGTCTTATTTTTTCAGTTAATTTTACAACTAATACTTTTTACAATTTTTTAAGTTAATTTTTTCAGAAAATGCCAAACTTTGGCCCCCGTAAACTTTTTAGTCCTAATGTGCACAAGGGCCAAAGCTTGTTTTTTTTTTAAAGATCCCGAGTTAAAATATAATTTATTAAGCAGCGAACGTAAAAGTTACCTAATATTGATTCAAGATAGAGAAGTTTCAATGAAAAATTCGTATGTTTTTGCTTTAGTTAAATTTTTTCTTATTGTCTTTAAATATTTATATATAAATTTGTATGGTAAATTTATGAAATATAACAATTTTTATTGTAAATTTACAAAATATATAAATTTTTAAATCAAGAAAATTTTTTAACTATATAAAAAAAGTGTAACTTATTGTTAGTGTAATGAAAAAGTACTTTAAATCAACCAATTTTAGTAAAAATTTCTTCTAAATAGCCTTGATCTTCATCTTCTAGAAGTTGTTTCGCTTCTTCGTCTAATTCAATAGAGGTAGTTTTCCATTTTTGACGAATGTTGGACATATATGGATCTGAAGTGCACAACAAAATAGTGATAAGGTCTTCATTAGTACAACATGTGGACATTTTCCTTGTGTTGTGCTCGCGAAAGAATCTGTAGTCTTTGTTCCTTTTTTCTTGCGCTTCTTCAGATAGATCTCCTATTGGTTGCATATTGTTTTGGTAGCATATTGGCATATATCTCCAAGAGTATTTTTCATAATAAAGTATAGCTGTTTTATTGGCGTACTCTCCAAATTTTTTTGCATTTATCTTTCTGCTGCATGCTAGAACTTGTAATATGATTTTGAATCGTCTTATTAATTCATGATCTACACCTGTGATAGATGCTGCAGTTTCCGGATCGGAAAAAATCTCCTTGCAGTATTTCCATCATTTGTGTTTCCTTCCCCTTGTTTTGGTTGGTCGATTACGAGGCCTAGCTGTAGATATTTTTGTTGAATTTGTTTTTTTTTTTTGCTTTCTTTTTCTTCATTTTCTATGTTTTTTCTTACTGTTTCGCCTAACGGACCAAGTTCCAAATCATAATCCAATTTAAGAAAATTCTCCATGAAACGTATTCTAGCATGAAGAGGGGACATTCCAAATTCGTAGGCTTCCTTAAAACTATCGTCTTCTGGTGGGGGTTGGCTTAATTGAGTTGATGTCTTTTGGCATATAATGCAGCTTGACGTTGACTTCGTTCCAGTTAGAGCTTGTGCAACTTTTCCATCAATCATTGTGAAACACATTTTAAAATGTACTTCAATGTCTTGGTCATCAAATTTAAATATTACTGGTTGAAGTTCCCTAAGTTGATCTTTTATTTTTTGAACTTCTTCAGTTATGACATCTTTGGTTTCCTTTTTGAATGCAAATTTTATTGGTCTGCAATACTTTGTTGAAGAAGGAATTTCATTTTTCCATATATCAATTTCTGTTGCTCTACTAGTTGACGGCTCTAAGACGCTATACCTTTCTGTTAAGCGCAATGGAACGAAAGATACCATAAATAAATTAGCATCTGATGAATTTTCGGCATCACATCCCCATTTAGAAATTAAAGTAATGCTGCCATTACCAATTCTTTTTAAATGATCAGTATCAAGCGTATTTAGCAATCGTTCTGCAGTATGTTCAAGGAGATCTTGCAATTTTATTTCTGCTGATGTTGAAGTGACACTAATAGCAGATTGTGATGGTAAGCATTCTTTTTTGGCAGAAACTAAATCTCGATACTCTGGAAAAATCCCACAATTCTTTTCATTGGTTCGCTTCCGCAATTCCTTATATTGATTTTTGGTCAATTTCAAATCCAAAATTAGGGCGAACGCTTCTTCTGGCGTAAATTTCTTATCTTCAATTGGTTGGGCTCGCTTCTACTATTTTTTCAATTATTTCAATTTTATTTTTATTTTGGGTTGGTTGAATTTGGTGCAAAAATGAATCCTTAATAATTCTTTGAGAAATTTCTTCATTGATATTCTCCAGCTTGCGCCTTCGAGATCTTTCACTACATCCGCCAATTGGTTTTGCTGGTCGACCCTTTTTTCCACTTTCGTTGGCAGTTGTAGATGCACTCTCAAAAACAAGTTCCTTTATTAACCAGTCTTGGTAACGTTTGTACATCTTTGCCTTGCTATGAGAGCATTCAATGTACCGTCTTTTCAAATTCGATGCAAAATTAGTAATTTTTCCTTTGTGCATTTCAATGTCTTATAGGTTACGATTCTTAAAGAAGTCGTTGCTCACTATGTGCAAAATTACATCGTCTAAATCATTTCGTTGGAAATAAATATCTGCCAGATCTCTGTAACAGTATTTAGCCATTGCACAAATTGTAATGAATAATAATTGTGGAAACATTATTATAAATACTCTTGCAATTATGTAAAATAAAAATTTTTATCTTTTATTACCACTTTTAGAAGCTTAAAAAACCCCTTGTAAAAGGTGAAGCATACCTGCTCATATCTTAAACGGCCATGTCGCAATAGTTTTTTTTTACCATTTACAAATTTTTATCTTTTATTACCATTTTTAGAAGCATAAAAAACCCACACCCTAACCCCTTTTAATATATGAAGCATACCTGCTCATATCTTAAAGGGCTATGTCGCAATAGTTTTTTTTTACTATTTACAAATTTTTATCTTTTATTACCACTTTTAGAAGCATAGAAAACCCACACCCTAACCCCTTTTAAAAGGTGAAGCATACCTGCTCATATCTTAAAGGACTATGTCGTAATAGTTTTTTTTTTTTTTTTTACCATTTACCTGTTATTTGAATTGTTTCCCATTTTGTCAGGTATTTAAACTATATAACTCCAATTCAGACTATTAATGTTTTTGAAAGATACCTATGTAAATGTACCTGTAACAATTAAGCGCATTATATCTCAACCCTTTTTTATAAGTATATAACAACTCCTGACAACTCTACCGACACGCAAAAAAATACACCGCGGTGCACCGGTACGACCAACTTTTGTATTCATAACACTCAGACGGACGGACGGACATCGTTTAATCGACTCAGAAAGTGTTTTTGAGTCGATCCGTATAATAAAAGATGGATAAAGGTCCAATATTTTTGGCAGTTACAAACATCACCTCAAACTTAATATATCCTAACCACATAGTGGACAACTTTTGTATTCATAAATTTTGCAGAAAATATCTAACCTTGGGTCAAAAAAATTGTTCTGGTGCACACGAGCGGAAACTGGCGGGTGTATAGTGGGGTATAGGAGTATAGGGGAGGGTTCGGACTATAGAAGAGTGCAAGATTTTTTCTGACTGCTTTTGACTGGCAGGAGTTATGCTCTATTAAGTAGGAGATTTTCGGAAAATTTTGACCTTTTTTAAAAATTTTTTTTTTTTTAATTTCGGAATGACTCAGCGATTTCACATTTTTAATATTAATAGTATGGAAGCCACAAAGTTACACAAAATTTATTTCGCTTCAAAATCTTTTAAATCAAAAAAGTTACAGTCATTCAAAAATAAAAATTTACAAAGAAATTTTTAATTTTAGCAAAATACTGAGAAACCCCATTTTCGAAGACCCTGTTCACTGTGATATAGTTGAGATAGAGACGCAATTTTTTGGCTCCCGAGGTTTACTAGTATTTACTTTCAAATGAATAACATAACTTTAAAATCGGTAACAAAAAAAAATGATTTTTGGCCGCCTTCTCAAAATATGGTCCACTGTGCGTCGCGTCTGCGATATTTGAGACACATTCCGCAACGCAGCTTGTTCCATGCTGACACAACGTCTGCGACGTACACGAGCCAGTCGGTTAAGGTGGAGTATTATTGAAACTAGGCAAAAACCTGCGGTTATTAATAAGGGTAATTTAAGTTTAAACATTACTCTGTAATTTCACGTGAAACACTAAAGACGTTGTGTGTTCTAACAAAAAATACAACAATAATTTTTTACAAAAAAAACATAATGTTTTCTTAATTGGCTCCCGAGCAGGGACCCTGAAAGTTCCTCGCGGTAAAATTCGAGTCAAGCCTTGTCAGGCCCATCTGTAATCCTAGCAAGAATAAAAGAGATTGGTCGTTATGCCAAAGCCTGATAAGCTCGCGTAAAGTGACATTCGCGCAAATAAGTATAAGAAAAGTTAAGTGAATAAAATAAAAATAATTGTAGCTGAATAAAATTTATTTTAAGAATATAATAATCAAAATTTAAAAGGACATTTGCCAAAATCAATATATGTTTGTGACACTAAAGAAAAAATAATTGTAACTGAATAAAATCTATTTTAAGAATAAAAAATAATAAAATAATCAACATTTAAAGTGGCATTTGCAAAAATCAATTTAATAAAAGTTAAGTGAACAAAAGTTCGAACTAAAATAAAAATAAAGTAAAAATAAGTAAATAATCTGAATGAAGTTATCTTAACCTGAAAATAATAAAATATTTAAGACTCAAAGTGACATTTGCAAAAATAAGTGAATAATAGTTTAAATTAAGAATTAAAGAAACAATACAAGAAAAATAAACCTAGTAAAACTAAAGAAAACTTTTTGAGAGAATAAGTGTAAGAACCTTAAATGAAGATTTTAAATTAAAAATAACTAAAAAATTATCTAAATGGATAATATCAAATAATAATAGACAGTAGTAAATGAAAGAAAATGTAAGAAAAAAATTCGAACTAAAAGGAAAGTAAACTTAATAAATCTAATTAATATTTAGTATAAAGCTCAAGTCGAAAATAAATGAATATGAGAAAGAAAAAGAAAGAAAAAAAAAAGCAAAGAAGTAAACTATTCAAATTTTAAAGCTTAAAAATAAATAAATTATATCAAGTAGTACAATAAACTAAAACAATTACACCGAAAGGAGAGTCTTCAACAATCATCATCCCTTCAATTACCAAGACGTCAACCCATCATCGAGTTCCAGTAAATTACCTGATTCTTGCGATGCTGCTACTAATATTATTAATAAACAGCGCATTAGCAGATTTCAACATTCTAGACTACCCCAACTCTAGATTGATAACCATTCAGAATGGTATCGCAAGGAGACAGAATGGCACATTTAAAGTTATACACTCAATCAATCTCGAACAATATCAAGCCTTATCAGAAGAACTTGAAGCAATTTTGAATACGAATATCACATTTAAACATCCGCTTCGTCCGTTTTTAACGCAACAAATCATTGATATAAAAAGTCTTCTTAAACGCCTATGTCCAGGTAGAAAGAAGAGATCAATAGATTTTATAGGCAATGCATGGAAATGGATTGCCGGAACTCCAGACAGTCATGATTGGGCAATCCTTAATCAAAAGATCGGAAATCTTTTAGGAAATAATAATAGACAAATGGTAATAAATGAACTGACTTTTGACAGAATACAAGAAATATAGAATATTACTAACGAAATATTAAAAGTGAAAAGGGAATATTGGAATAACGAGTTAGCAAGTAAATTAGAACACATATTATTTTGATAGAAAAAGAATTACAGAACATGGAATATGCCATCCAATGGGCCAAAGTTAATATTGTAAATTCATTTATTTTATCAAAAACCGAGATCGAAGTACTTAATGATGTTCTGACTAATTATAATATACCATTATTTAACGTAGAAGAGTTATCATTCGGAAATGGAAAATCTTTACAAATAATAAAGAAATTCTGTACATTTTAAGTATTCCAATCACTCAAAATGATATCTGCAAAATGTATTTAGCAAAACCAGTAAAAATTGGTCATTTAATAGATAAAATTGAATTTGATAAAATTTTGAATTGTAATAATGTTTTATTCGCTATTAAATATAAATGAAAAAATTATAATGATCTAACCATATGTAATAAGGATAAATTAGTAAAATAAAGAGAAGAATATTGTATAACAAACCTATTTAACAACAAGATAGGGAACTGCACCCAGGTAAACAACGAACAAATACCCACCATAGAGGAAACCGGAAGTGATATTCTATAATTAAATCAATATAACGGCAAAATCAGTGTGAACAATGAAGAAATAAATTTAAATGGAACCTACCTACTTAAGTATTACAATACAACAATAATAATCGATGATCATGAATATTTCTCCAAAGAAGTAAGCGGCAACAAACCTCTCCCAGCCTCTCTACAACCAAAAGCAGCAAACGCAAATACAGAAGAAGTCCTATCCCTAGAAAGACTCCATAAGATCAATACGGGAAATTTTGAGAGATTGGAACTACTGGAAACCAAGAATAACCTGCTGATAACATCAAGTACAATTACCATAATTTCAGCCCTAGTCGTCACCATTTGGCTAACAACGAAGAAGATATTAAAACAGAAAAAAAAGAGGTCAGAAACAGAAACAATTTCACTAGATCAAGCAGAAAAGGTAGAAGACACAGAGAGGAAACCCGAAAAAACCAAGCATTTACGACTTACACACGTTCTAGGCAATCGGGACAATTGGTTTTGAGGAGGGAGGGGTTAACACGAGAAACATTAAAAATAACAAAATAAAAAAGAAATTCACACGTTCACAAAGCTGACGTCGCACAGTGGACCATTTGACGAGAAGGCGGTCAAAAATCTATAACTTTTGATTGGAATTTTGATATGCGTTTTTTTTTTTGTTTGGTAGGTGAGACTTCAGCCTTTAAGTTTTGCTATAAAACGTAATTCTCGACCAAAAATAAAAAAAGTTACGGATGGTTTAAAATATATTTTCATTTGTAGTTGAATTTTAGTGCAAAAGTGAAGTGTTAAAAGGTAAAAAAAGGTTTTTTTAATATAATGTCTTATTTTTTCAGTTAATTTTACAACTAATACTTTTTAACAATTTTTTAAGTTAATTTTTTCAGAAAATGCCAAACTTTGGCCCCCGTAAACTTTTTAGTCCTAATGTGCACATGGGCCAAAGCTTGTTTTTTTTTTTAAAGATCCCGAGTTAAAATATAATTTATTAAGCAGCGAACGTAAAAGTTACCTTATATTGATTCAAGATAGAGAAGTTTCAATGAAAAACTCGTATGTTTTTGCTTTAGTTAAATTTTTTCTTATTGTCTTTAAATATTTATATATAAATTTGTATGGTAAATTTATGAAATATAACAATTTTTATTGTAAATTTACAAAATATATAAATTTTTAAATCAAGAAAATTTTTTAACTATATAAAAAAAAGTGTAACTTATTGTTCGTGTAATGAAAAAGTACTTTAAATCAACCAATTTTAGTAAAAATTTCTTCTAAATAGCCTTGATCTTCATCTTCTAGAAGTTGTTTCGCTTCTTCGTCTAATTCAATAGAGGTAGTTTTCCATTTTTGACGAATGTTGGACATATATGGATCTGAAGTGCACAACAAAATAGTGATAAGGTCTTCATTAGTACAACATCTGGACATTTTCCTTGTGTTGTGCTCGCGAAAGAATCTGTAGTCTTTGTTCCTTTTTTCTTGCGCTTCTTCAGATAGATCTCCTATTGGTTGCATATTGTTTTGGTAGCATATTAGCATATATCTCCAAGAGTATTTTTCATTATAAAGTATAGCTGTTTTATTGGCGTACTCTCCAAATTTTTTTGCATTTATCTTTCTGCTGCATGCTAGAACTTGTAATATGATTTTGAATCGTTTTATTAATTCATGATCTACACCTGTGATAGATGCTGCAGTTTCCGGATCGGAAAAAAATCTCCTTGCAGTATTTCCATCATTTGTGTTTCCTTCCCCTTGTTTTGGTTGGTCGATTACGAGGCCTAGCTGTAGATATTTTTGTTGAATTTGTTTTTTTTTTTTGCTTTCTTTTTCTTCATTTTCTATGTTTTTTTCTCACTGTTTCGCCTAACGGACCAAATTCCAAATCATAATCCAATTTAAGAATATGCTCCATGAAACGTATTCTAGCATGAAGAGGGGACATTCCAAATTCGTAGGCTTCCTTAAAACTATCGTCTTCTGGTGGGGGTTGGCTTAATTGACTTGATGTCTTTTGGCATATAATGCAGCTTGACGTTGACTTCGTTCCAGTTAGAGCTTGTGCAACTTTTCCATCAATCATTGTGAAACACATTTTAAAATGTACTTCAATGTCTTGGTCATCAAATTTAAATATTACTGGTTGAAGTTCCTTAAGTTGATCTTTTATTTTTTGAACTTCTTCAGTTATGACATCTTTGGTTTCCTTTTTGAATGCAAATTTTATTGGTCTGCAATACTTTGTTGAAGAAGGAATTTCATTTTTCCATATATCAATTTCTGTTGCTCTACTAGTTGACGGCTCTAAGACGCTATACCTTTTTGTTAAGCGCAATGGAACGAAAGATACCATAAATAAATTAGCATCTGATGAATTTTCGGCATCAAATCCCCATTTAGAAATTAAAGTAATGCTGCCATTACCAATTCTTTTTAAATGATCAGTATCAAGCGTATTTAGCAATCGTTCTGCAGTATGTTCAAGGAGATCTTGCAATTTTATTTCTGCTGATGTTGAAGTGACACTAATAGCAGATTGTGATGGTAAGCATTCTTTTTTGGCAGAAACTAAATCTCGATACTCTGGAAAAATCCCACAATTCTTTTCATTGGTTCGCTTCCGCAATTCCTTATATTGATTTTTGGTCAATTTCAAATCCAAAATTAGGGCAAACGCTTCTTCTGGCGTAAATTTCTTATCTTCAATTGGTTGGGCTCGCTTCTACTATTTTTTCAATTATTTCAATTTTATTTTTTTTATTTTGGGTTGGTTGAATTTGGTGCAAAAATGAATCCTTAATAATTCTTTGAGAAATTTCTTCATTGATATTCTCCAGCTTGCGCCTTCGAGAACTTTCACTACATCCGTCAATTGGTTTTGCTGGTCGACCCTTTTTTCCACTTTCGTTGGCAGTTGTAGATGCACTCTCAAAAATAAGTTCCTTTATTAACCAGTCTTGGTAACGTTTGTACATCTTTGCCTTGCTATGAGAGCATTCAATGTACCGTCTTTTCAAATTCGATGCAAAATTAGTAATTTTTCCTTTGTGCATTTCAATGTCTTATAGGTTACAATTCTTAAAGAAGTCGTTGCTCACTATGTGCAAAATTACATCGTCTACATCATTTCGTTGGAAATAAATATCTGCCAGATCTCTGTAACAGTACTTAGCCATTGCACAAATTGTAATGAATAATAATTGTGGAAACATTATTATAAATACTCTTGCAATTATGTAAAATAAAATTTTTTATCTTTTATTACCACTTTTAGAAGCTTAAAAAACCCCTTTTAAAAGGTGAAGCATACCTGCTCATATCTTAAAGGGCCATGTCGCAATAGTTTTTTTTTACCATTTACAAATTTTTTTCTTTTATTACCATTTTTAGAAGCATAAAAAGCCCACACCCTAACCCCTTTTAAAATGTGAAGCATACCTGCTCATATCTTAAAGGGCTATGTCGCAATAGTTTTTTTTTTACCATTTACAAATTTTTATCTTTTATTACCACTTTTAGAAGCATAGCAAACCCACACCGTAACCCATTTTAAAAGGTGAAGCATACCTGCTCATATCTTAAAGGGCTATGTCGTAATAGTTTTTTTTTTTTTACCATTTACCTGTTATTTGAATTGTTTCCCATTTTGTCAGGTATTAATGTTTTTGAAAGATACCTATGTAAATGTACCTGTAACAATTAAGCGCATTATATCTCAACCCTTTTTTATAAGTATATAACAACTCCTGACAACTCTACCGACACGCAAAAAAATACACCGCGGTGCACCGGTACGACCAACTTTTGTATTCATAACACTCAGACGGACGGACGGACATCGTTTAATCGACTCAGAAAGTGTTTTTGAGTCGATCCGTATAATAAAAGATGGATAAAGGTCCAATATTTTTGGCAGTTACAAACATCACCTCAAACTTAATATATCCTAACCACATAGTGGACAACTTTTGTATTCATAAATTTTGCAGAAAATATCTTACCTTGGGTCAGAAAAATTGTTCTGGTGCACACGAGCGGAAACTGGCGGGTGTATAGTGGGGTATAGCAGTATAGGGGAGGGTTCGGACTATAGAAGAGTGTAAGATTTTTTCTGACTGCTTTTGACTGGCAGGAGTTATGCTCTATTAAGTAGGAGATTTTCGGAAAATTTTGACCTTTTTTAAAAAAATTTTTTTTTTTTAATTTCGGAATGACTCAGTGATTTCACATTTTTAACATTAATAGTATGGAAGCCACAAAATTACACAAAATTTATTTCGCTTCAAAATCTTTTAAATCAAAAAAGTTACAGTCATTCAAAAATAAAAATTTACAAAGAAATTTTTAATTTTAGCAAAATACTGAGAAACCCCATTTTCGAAGACCCTGTTCACTGTGATATAGTTGAGATAGAGTCGCAATTTTTTGGCTCCCGAGTTTTACTAGTATTTACTTTCAAATGAATAACATAACTTTAAAATCGGTAACAAAAAAAAAATGATTTTTGGCCGCCTTCTCAAAATATGGTCCACTGTGCGTCGCGTCTGCGATATTTGAGACACATTCCGCAACGCAGCTTGTTCACATGCTGACACAACGTCTGCGACGTACACGAGCCAGTCGATTAAGGTGGTGTATTATTGAAACTAGGCAAAAACCTGCGGTTATTAATAAGGGTAATTTAAGTTTAAACATTACTCTGTAATTTCACGTGAAACACTAAAGACGTTGTGTGTTCTAACAAAAAATACAACAATAATTTTTTACAAAGAAAACATAACGTTTTCTTAACTGGCGCCCGAGCAGGGACCCTGAAAGTTCCTCGCGGTAAAATTCGAGTCAAGCCTTGTCAGGCCCATCTGTAGTCCTAGCAAGAATAAAAGAGATTGGTCGTTATGCCAAAGCCTGATAAGCTCGCGTAAAGTGACATTCGCGAAAATAAGTATAAGAAAAGTTAAGTGAATAAAATAAAAATAATTGTAGCTGAATAAAATTTATTTTAAGAATAAAATAATCAAAATTTAAAAGGACATTTGCCAAAATCAATATATGTTTGTGACACTAAAGAAAAAATAATTGTAGCTGAATAAAATCTATTTTAAGAATAAAAAATAAAATAATCAACATTTAAAGTGGCATTTGCAAAAATCAATATAATAAAAGTTAAGTGAACAAAAGTTCGAACTAAAATAAAAATAAAGTAAAAATAAGTAAATAATCTGAATGAAGTTATCTTAACCTGAAAATAATAAAATATTTAAGACTCAAAGTGACATTTGCTAAAATAAGTGAATAATAGTTTAAATTAAGAATTAAAGAAACAATACAAGAAAAATAAACCTAGTAAAACTAAAGAAAACTTTTTGAGAGAATAAGTGTAAGAAACTTAAATGAAGATTTTAAATTAAAAATAACTAAAAAATTATCTAAATGGATAATAACAAATAATAATAGACAGTAGTAAATGAAAGAAAATTTAAGAAAAAAATTCGAACTAAAAGGAAAGTAAACTTAATAAATCTAATTAATATTTAGTATAAAGCTCAAGTCGAAAATAAATGAATATGAGAAAGAAAAAGAAACATTTAATAATTTGGGTAAAAAAAAAAGCAAAGAAGTAAACTATTCAAATTTTAAAGCTTAATAATAAATAAATTATATCAAGTAGTACAATAAACTAAAACAATTACACCGAAAGGAGAGTCTTCAACAATCATCATCCCTTCAATTACCAAGACGTCAACCCATCATCGAGTTCCAGTAAATTACCTGATTCTTGCGATGCTGCTACTAATATTATTAATAAACAGCGCATTAGCAGATTTCAACATTCTAGACTACCCCAACTCTAGATTGATAACCATTCAGAATGGTATCGCAAGGAGACAGAATGGCACATTTAAAGTTATACACTCAATCAATCTCGAACAATATCAAGCCTTATCAGAAGAACTTGAAGCAATTTTGAATACGAATATCACATTTAAACATCCGCTTCGTCCGTTTTTAACGCAACAAATCATTGATATAAAAAGTCTTCTTAAACGCCTATGTCCAGGTAGAAAGAAGAGATCAATAGATTTTATAGGCAATGCATGGAAATGGATTGCCGGAACTCCAGACAGTCATGATTGGGAAATCCTTAATCAAAAGATCGGAAATCTTTTAGGAAATAATAATAGACAAATGGTAATAAATGAACTGACTTTTGACAGAATACAAGAAATATAGAATATTACTAACGAAATATTAAAAGTGAAACGGGAATATTGGAATAACGAGTTAGCAAGTAAATTAGAACACAAATTATTTTGATAGAAAAAGAATTACAGAACATGGAATATGCCATCCAATGGGCCAAAGTTAATATTGTAAATTCATTTATTTTATCAAAAACCGAGATCGAAGTACTTAATGATGTTCTGACTAATTATAATATACCATTATTTAACGTAGAAGAGTTATCATTCGGAAATGGAAAATCTTTACAAATAATAAAGAAATTCTGTACATTTTAAGTATTCCAATCACTCAAAATGATATCTGCAAAATGTATTTAGCAAAACCAGTAAAAATTGGTCATTTAATTGATAAAATTGAAATTGATAAAATTTTGAATTGTAATAATGTTTTATTCGCTATTAAATATATAATAAGGATAAATTAGTAAAATAAAGAGAAGATTATTGTATAACAAACCTATTTAACAACAAGATAGGGAACTGCACCCAGGTAAACAACGAACACATACCCACCATAGAGGAAACCGGAAGTGATATTCTATAATTAAATCAATATAGCGGCAAAATCAGTGTGAACAATGAAGAAATAAATTTAAATGGAACCTACCTACTTAAATATTACAATACAACAATAATAATCGATGATCATGAATATTTCTCTACAACCAGCAGCAGCAAACAGAAGAAGTCCTATCCCTAGAAAGACTCCATAAGATCAATACGGGAAATTTTGAGAGATTGGAACTACTGGAAACCAAGAATAACCTGCTGATAACATCAAGTACAATTACCATAATTTCAGCCCTAGTCGTCACCATTTGGCTAACAACGAAGAAGATATTAAAACAGAAAAAAAAGAGGTCAGAAACAGAAACAATTTCACTAGAACAAGCAGAAAAGGTAGAAGACACAGAGAGGAAACCCGAAAAAACCAAGCATTTACGACTTACACACGTTCTAGGCAATCGGGACAATTGGTTTTGAGGAGGGAGGGGTTAACACGAGAAACATTAAAAATAACAAAATAAAAAAGAAATTCACACGTTCACAAAGCTGACGTCGCACAGTGGACCATTTGACGAGAAGGCGGTCAAAAATCTATAACTTTTGATTGGAATTTTGATATGCGGTTTTTTTGTTTGGTAGGTGAGACTTTAGCCTTTAAGTTTTGCTATAAAACGTAATTCTCGACCAAAAATAAAAAAAGTTACGGATGGTTTAAAATATATTTTCATTTGTAGTTGAATTTTAGTGCAAAATTGAAGTGTTAAAAGGTAAAAAAAGGTTTTTTTAATATAATGTCTTATTTTTTCAGTTAATTTTACAACTAATACTTTTTAACAATTTTTTAAGTTAATTTTTTCAGAAAATGCCAAACTTTGGCCCCCGTAAACTTTTTAGTCCTAATGTGCACATGGGCCAAAGCTTGTTTTTTTTTTTTAAAGATCCCGAGTTAAAATATAATTTATTAAGCAGCGAACGTAAAAGTTACCTTATATTGATTCAAGATACAGAAGTTTCAATGAAAAACTCGTATGTTTTTGCTTTAGTTAAATTTTTTCTTATTGTCTTTAAATATTTATATATAAATTTGTATGGTAAATTTATGAAATATAACAATTTTTATTGTAAATTTACAAAATATATAAATTTTTGAATCAAGAAAATTTTTTAACTATATAAAAAAAGTGTAACTTATTGTTCGTGTAATGAAAAAGTACTTTAAATCAACCAATTTTAGTAAAAATTTCTTCTAAATAGCCTTGATCTTCATCTTCTAGAAGTTGTTTCGCTTCTTCGTCTAATTCAATAGAGGTAGTTTTCCATTTTTGACGAATGTTGGACATATATGGATCTGAAGTGCACAACAAAATAGTGATAAAGTCTTCATTAGTACAACATCTGGACATTTTCCTTGTGTTGTGCTCGCGAAAGAATCTGTAGTCTTTGTTCCTCTTTTCTTGCGCTTCTTCAGATAGATCTCCTATTGGTTGCATATTGTTTTGGTAGCATATTGGCATATATCTCCAAGAGTATTTTTCATTATAAAGTATAGCATCTATAGATAGATGCTGCAGTTTCCGGATCGGAAAAAAATCTCCTTGCAGTATTTCCATCATTTGTGTTTCCTTCCCCTTGTTTTGGTTGATCGATTACGAGGCCTAGCTGTAGATATTTTTGTTGAATTTGTTTTTTTTTTTTTGCTTTCTTTTTCTTCATTTTCTATGTTTTTTCTCACTGTTTCGCCTAACGGACCAAATTCCAAATCATAATCCAATTTAAGAATATGCTCCATGAAACGTATTCTAGCATGAAGAGGGGACATTCCAAATTCGTAGGCTTCCTTAAAACTATCGTCTTCTGGTGGGGGTTGGCTTAATTGACTTGATGTCTTTTGGCATATAATGCAACTTGACGTTGACTTCGTTCCAGTTAGAGCTTGTGCAACTTTTCCATCAATCACTGTGAAACACATTTTAAAATGTACTTCAATGTCTTGGTCATCAAATTTAAATATTACTGGTTGAAGTTCCTTAAGTTGATCTTTTATTTTTTGAACTTCTTCAGTTATGACATCTTTGGTTTCCTTTTTGAATGCAAATTTTATTGGTCTGCAATACTTTGTTGAAGAAGGAATTTCATTTTTCCATATATCAATTTCTGTTGCTCTACTAGTTGACGGCTCTAAGACGCTATACCTTTTTGTTAAGCGCAATGGAACGAAAGATACCATAAATAAATTAGCATCTGATGAATTTTCGGCATCACATACCCATTTAGAAATTAAAGTAATGCTGCCATTACCAATTCTTTTTAAATGATCAGTATCAAACGTATTTAGCAATCGTTCTGCAGTATGTTCAAGGAGATCTTGCAATTTTATTTCTGCTGATGTTGAAGTGACACTAATAGCAGATTGTGAAGGTAAGCATTCTTTTTTGGCAGAAACTAAATCTCGATACTCTGGAAAAATCCCACAATTCTTTTCATTGGTTCGCTTCCGCAATTCCTTATATTGATTTTTGGTCAATTTCAAATCCAAAATTAGGGCGAACGCTTCTTCTGGCGTAAATTTTTTATCTTCAATTGGTTGGGCTCGCTTCTACTATTTTTTCAATTATTTCAATTTTATTTTTTTTTTATTTTGGGTTGGTTGAATTTGGTGCAAAAAGGAATCCTTAATAATTCTTTGAGAAATTTCTTCATTGATATTCTCCAGCTTGCGCCTTCGAGATCTTTCACTACATCCGTCAATTGGTTTTGCTGGTCGACCCTTTTTTCCACTTTCGTTGGCAGTTGTAGATGCACTCTCAAAAATAAGTTCCTTTATTAACCAGTCTTGGTAACGTTTGTACATCTTTGCCTTGCTATGAGAGCATTCAATGTACCGTCTTTTCAAATTCGATGCAAAATTAGTAATTTTTCCTTTGTGCATTTCAATGTTACAATTCTTAAAGAAGTCGTTGCTCACTATGTGCAAAATAACATCGTCTACATCATTTCGTTGAAAATAAAAATCTGCCAGATCTCTGTAACAGTACTTAGCCATTGCACAAATTGTAATGAATAATAATTGTGGAAACATTAATATAAATACTCTTTCTTGCAATTATGTAAAATAAAATTTTTTATCTTTTATTACCACTTTTAGAAGCATAAAAAACCCACACCCTAACCCCTTTTAAAAGGTGAAGCATACCTGCTCATATCTTAAAGGGCTATGTCGCAATAGTTTTTCTTTTTACCATTTACCTGTTATTTGAATTGTTTCCCATTTTGTCAGGTATTTAAACTATATAACTCTAATTCAGACTATTAATGTTTTTGAAAGATACCTATGTAAATGTACCTGTAACAATTAAGCGCATTATATCTCAACCCTTTTTTATAAGTATATAACAACTCCTGACAACTACAACAAAATACACCGCGGTGCACCGGTACGACCAACTTTTGTATTCAGAACACTCAGACGGACGGACGGACATCGTTTAATCGACTCAGAAAGTGTTTTTGAGTCGATCCGTATAATAAAAGATGGATAAAGGTCCAATATTTTTGGCAGTTACAAACATCACCTCAAACTTAATATATCCTAACCACATAGTGGACAACTTTTGTATTCATAAATTTTGCAGAAAATATCTAACCTTGGGTCAGAAAAATTGTTCTGGTGCACACGAGCGGAAACTGGCGGGTGTATAGTGGGGTATAGGAGTATAGGGGAGGGTTCGGACTATAGAAGAGTGCAAGATTTTTTCTGACTGCTTTTGACTGGCAGGAGTTATGCTCTATTAAGTAGGAGATTTTTCGGAAAATTTTTAAATTTCGGAATGACTCAGTTATTTTACATTTTTAACATTAATATGGAAGCCACAAAATTACACAAAATTTATTTCACTTCAAAATCTTTTAAATCAAAAAAGTTACAGTCATTCAAAAATAAAAATTTACAAAGAAATTTTTAATTTTAGCATAATACTGAGAAAGCCCATTTTCGAAGACCCTGTTCGCTGTGATATAGTTGAGAAAGGGTCGCAATTTTTTGGCTCCGGAGGTTTACTAGTATTTACTTTCAAATGAATAACATAACTTTAAAATCGGTAACAAAAAAAAAAAATGATTTTTGGCCGCCTTCTCAAAATATGGTCCACTGTGCGTCGCGTCTGCGATATTTGAGACACATTCCACAACGCAGCTTGTTCACATGCTGACACAACGTCTGCGACGTACACGAGCCAGTCGATTAAGGTGGTGTATTATTGAAACTAGGCAAAAACCTGCGGTTATGAATTAGGGTAAGTTAAGTTTACACATTACTCTGTAATATAACGTGAAACAATAAAGACGTTGTGTGTTCTAACAAAACACACAACAATAATTTTTTTTTTCAAAAGAAAACAACGTTTTCTTATACCTTTTTGCATTTGTGATCATAAGTATATATTTTGAGGAAGTAATTATAATATGGTGAAATGTATGTAATTCGTTTAACGTTTGGGTATAATAAGTTTATAAAATATTTTTAACACTTACTTTTAATATTATCTTAATTATTCAAAACACCGTAAGTAGTTTTAGCTCCGAAGAGTTTTTTTATTAGGCTGTGTTTACTTATTCATTAAAACTTAAAACTACCCTAACTTGTGTCTTCATGTACACATAAAATGTAAAAGCGTACACATACATACACATGACTTAATTCTAAACTTACAGCTAGCCTAATCGTGGATACTGCTGAATAGACAGCTTCTTACGATTAGAGAGCTGTAGTGTGGACACATGCATTCCAAAGCAAGGTGTACTATTGCATGTCGGTTGTATGGCAATAGCCACTTATCAAACACACTACGCCTCCCTTTTAAGGAAAAAGAATGATCAATAATTATTTGATCATTCTTTTATCTTATATATAAAATTCTTCTGTCGCGGTGTTTGTGGTAAAATTTCGCCGAAACGGCTCGACCGATTCTCCTGAAATTTTGTGCGCATATTGGGTAGGTCTGAGAATCGGACAACGTCTATTTTTTTTAATAGGGCCACTGGGAGGGGTACCCCCCATACAAAGTGAACTTTTAAAATCAGATATCTGGAGTACTATGATAGCCATAAGTGCCATGCCCACCTGAGATATCAACAAAAAAAAAATACCTGTTGTCCGTTTCTGAGACCTACCCAATATCCACACAAAATTTCATGAGAATAGTTCAAGCCGTTTCGGAGGAGTTCAATTACAGACACCGCGACACGAGAATTTTATATATAAGAAGTTAAACTCCTTTTTTGTTTTTTTTTTTTGATTTTTTTATTTAGTGCGATTTGACTGCAATTCAAAATGTATGTATGTTTTATCATTGGAAATTTTTGTATGTATAAATGGACCCGACAGGTGGCGCTGGGGTAAAGTCATTTCGAATATTCTTATTTACGGTGCGATTTTACTAAAACTAAGAATGTACATATAGGTATGTTAGATGATTCCAAAAATTTTTTTGTTGGACCCAGAAGATGGCGCTGGCGTTCGGAAAATAATGAGCTGTCAAATTTATTTAAATTTTATAAGTTCCAAGATTCACAAACGTTTTTATATACAAATATTCTAACCAAAAAGGAAGGAAAATTGCATTAGCTATTGCTTTATCCGGAATAGCCGCAACATTATTGCATGGTGGTCGTACAGCTTATTCAGCACTCAAATCACCGTTAACTGTACAAACGAATGAGAATGCCGTATGTAATATAAAAAAACATTCCGGTATGACAAAAGTTCTGCCAAAATGCAATATTATTATTTGGGATGAATATAACATGGCTTACAAACATTCCTTAGAAGCACAACATACAACTTTAAAAGATTTGAAAGGCAATGAAAGACTTTTTGGTGGTGCTCTCATTTTATTATCCATGATCCAACGGCTGACCAGTTTTCAAAACAACAACTTGGTTAAGTGAAAGAACTATTTAAGCCGCAAAAAATTTCGATGTCGATAATATTAATGTTATTATTCAGGACATGATTGATTCTGAAAGTGTTATTTCAAATCTATGGATAGTGTTGTTGAAGAAAATGAAGCAGTCAATTATCCAACAGAATTTTTGAATTCACTTGATGTGCCCGATCTACCTCACCATTTATTAAAATTAAAAGTTGGTTCTCCAATAATTTTGCTACGTAACCTCAACGCTCCGAGACTATGTAATGGAACCAGGTTAATTGTTGAGAGAATAATACCCAATGTTATTGAGGCCACAATTCTCAAAGGCAAATTTAAAGGAAAACATGTCTTGCTGCCAAGAATTCCTATGATTCCTACCGATACACCGATAGCATTCAATAGATTGCAATTTCCGAACAGATTGGGCTTTACCATGACCATCAATAAATCTCAAGGACAATCATTGCAAATATGTGGTTTGGACCTCGAAAACAGTTGTTTTTCCCGTGTCGGAAAGCCAGCAAATTTATTTATTTACTGCCAGAATAAGGAAACTAAAAATATTGTTCACTCTTTTAAGAATTACAATGATAGAAATATATTGGTCATTCTTATACATATGTATGTTACAATATATATTTATTTTAATTTTCATAAATAAAACATGGTTTTTTTTTAACAGTTTTAATATTAACAAATGCACAAACGGTTTTTTATATAGATATATACAGATTCTAACTAAAATTAAAAATTCATTGAGGGCAAAACAACGTTTGCCGGGTGCAGCTAGTATTATTATATTATCTTAAAATTATTATATATAAATTTAAATTGAAAATTACTGTTATCTAAAATTATTATTGGGTACTTTCCTTCCCCTTTTCTTTAATTTTTCATTATTTAAAAAAACTTGTTTTCTATTATAATTATATTTACTAGCTGATTGCAGCCTCGAAATTCGAGTGCAAATTCTAGGACATTTTATTTTTTCATTAAATAAAGACCAAAGGTATGCTACTCAATTATAACCAATTCACAAATCAACACAAAAAACAAACTCATTTTTATATATTGTATAATTGTATGTATGTGTTAGTAGCAAATTTAAATGCAATTTATTCAAAATATAGTAAACAATTTAAAAATCTGTAAGTCTGCAAAACGGCTAAAAAGAAATACCTTTCAAACAATATACGTTTAGTCATAATCGGGATAAAACGGTAGAACAAAACATCGGTCACAGGAAATCGCCTAATAATCTAATATATTATTTATCCTACAGACCAGTGGTGTCTACTTTTTGATTTTTGGTGTAAGCTTGCTGGTCACCTTTATTAAAAAATTAAAAAAATTTATTTTTGTTTTTATTTGTGTTGCGCTATGTTTCGACACTTGGTTTGTGTCCTCTTCGGGCGACTAATATTATTTGTTTCTAATAGTCAGTATTTTTTCGTCATCATCTTTTTGGTTTGTTTTTTTAAAATATGTTATAAGTGTTACTTATGTTGTCACTGTCTTCTTTTTGATTTTATTTTATTCTCTTTATCTATCAATTATGGTCATTATACTGTATACAATTTTGGTTGACTGGAGTACTTTTTATTCTATTATTATTATACCCATTTCCATATCATTTAATATTCATATTTTATCTATCTGGTTGCGACTTTACTAATGCCATTTATTTGATGTCGGTTATATCACAACCTAGGGAATAATTGACCTCAGTCAATATCCCATTAACATAATGGACATTATATTTATCCGGATCTACTTATCTATATATATATATATTCATTATTTTCATTTCTATCCCCCGGGGGTTTATTAGCTAACCTGTCCTTAGACGGCCTATTAGTGTCAGACTTTGGTTACCAGCTACTTTTCCAAGCTGTAGAAAGAGTGGCCTAAGTCACTTTTCTATTAATAACCAAGTCAGCACTTTTTCATTAATATATTATCCTATTATTATCTTGCAAACTGTAGAAAACATTGTGCTGTGCTCTTGGACTTTTTGTTCACTGCATCGCCTCTTCTAGTCCCATATTTATTTGGAAGGGTCAATCAAGGTCTTTATCCAGACGGAAATATTATTTAAAAAAAATGTAATTCATGTGCCGTATGGCAGGATGTTGTGTGTATCCTTTTAAAATTATTGGATTTGTTCATAGAAGGTATTCATTAATATTATCGAAATAATTTTGAGTTGAGTTGCTCAGCAGACTAAAATTAAATAAAAGGTGTTTAAGAATTTATCATCGAATAAATAATTGGAGTATCGGACAGATACTACACTGCGACCGAGACTATTAAAAAAATTACATAAAGTAAAGTAAATATGTGGGAAATATTATTATTCATTATTCCGTGAAGTATGTAGAAGAAAATAGGTGTAGTTGATAGTCTGCTTAATATCATAGGAACTGATATTGAATCTCTAAAAAAAAAAGGGTAATTAAATCTTGCAAGATTTAACCATAGTGGTCATACCAATATTAAGTAAATTAACTACCAATGATGATAAGAGTCTGATTATGCGAAAACATCATCATGACTCCATATGTGGAGGACATCCCCATTACTTGAATGATAAAGAAAGTCATATTGAAATATCATTTGAAAGGCATGACGCGAGATATAGCCCGCTATGTCAGGAAATGTGATACATGTCGAAGAGACAGATCTAAAAAATAATCAATTGTTTTTCTAATTCTCGAACAAATTTAACAGTAGACATCTTGTCAAATCATAGGATATATTATTATGAATAGACAGAAATTTTCTCATTACATTTTCCAAGATAAAAGAAGTTACCTATTATATGTAACAAAAGATTATTCCGTTATTTCCATTTCAGAGTGTTATATATGAAAATGATATGCTATCTCTAGTTCATAGGAAAATGGGTAGTAAAAGTAGCAGAGGTGGATTAGATTTAATTAAAACAGCATGTACGAAAGACTAGCTCAAGTCTTACAAATACATGAAATTAATCTATAAGAAATACTGGAAATTGAGAAACAGTTTCGGAAGAATTTGTTGTAATAATGTGTTCCATAACAAATCCATATAGAAAAAACAAACCAAGTCTAAAGGATGTATAGAAAAAGTATTTCAATATTATTAAGTTAATAGCATATTATAATGTTATTTTATGTTAAAAGAAAATTTACGAATATTAAAAGGAAACCTTTTATAAAAAGAATAAGAATTATAAAAATATAGGTCTGACAACTTTGCAACTGTCACTGGATGACAGTGTGCTGGGAACCTTAAAGAAGAAAAAAAAATTTTATAATAAATGGAAATAAGATCTTGCTAGATTTGAAAATAGTACTCACTCCGCAATTAATAAAATTTGAGACCGATTCCGGGAAATTGAGGATAATTGGTAAGATAATTACGAGTATATATTAAAATATTCCAAAAATATAGTGGATAAAAAATTTCATAGGCATTTCCAAAATTTGGATATTCAAAATGTGGTTTAACCACAGTTTATAAAAGTTTGTAAGAGTTTATTAAAATAATAAAATATCATAAGAACAGGACAACATAAGTTCCTGTTCTTCCAATGCAATGAATAAAGGTACGATATTCAAAGTGTGTTATAAATTCATTATATTAGTATATCTTTTTATTATACATGAAGAAAAGAAATTAATAATTCAAACTACGTTCAGCACGTCTGCATTACGAAGTTGAAATAAATTCAAAGATCAACATGTCATTTCAACTGTATGTCCCTC
This sequence comes from Cordilura impudica, assembly GCA_963682025.1. Taxonomy (NCBI): domain Eukaryota; kingdom Metazoa; phylum Arthropoda; class Insecta; order Diptera; family Scathophagidae; genus Cordilura; species Cordilura impudica. The sequence goes on from OY821522.1 coordinate 4,348,959, forward strand.
ACTAAAGGACATTAACAATTAAAGCAATATTGTCCATAGTTTATCAATAATTAGTCTTCCACTAGTCATATTAAACACTAATGGAGTCATTAATCATCCATTTCTATGACTAATTTCCGAAGTAATCAATGTGGCTGTTCCAAACGGAACCAATAAGTGTTCCAAATTGACAATGTGTCATTTGGTAAATATTCATTAAAACAACAGTTAAATAGATAGATCTTTTTAAATTTTATATGTATAAGATCCTTAAAGAAACTGAAATTCCAATAAAAATTACATAAAACAATTTTTTCCCCCTCATCTCGATTGACCTCATTCCGAGATTCGATATTGGCCAAGTGGTATCTGGAATCTAAGGGGAAAAATTAAATTTAAAATTAACTATTCCAAGAAGGCTGGAAGCAATTTTACAGTAAACTAATATCATGCATATTTAATTTTTAATTCTTAAATTTTATATAAAATATTATTCAGATTCCAAAAAAAATTTTCCTTTAATTATGTTCAAATGCGTCGATTTTTTTTGAAATGTTTTCTTAAAAACATTTCTAATCATATGAACTATTTTATGAACTGACAAAGTTTTAAATAAATTTTCAAAAATAAAACAAATAAAGAGTTTGAAGTTTTTTCGACCATCTATAGACTTCGAAAACAGAAAAAAAATCCTATTACATATTTTCTATGAAAATATTGACCAGATAACAAGAATGTTTTTCCTTTACTATATAATGAAACCAGTAGCATTTCTCATAAAACTCTTTATTGACGCGACCCATCGTCCTACTCTACCTACCAAATTAATCAGAATTCCTTTGTGATCGAAAAATTATGTCAGTTATTAATTAATTCCTCAAAAAAAAAAAAAATAATTAAAAAATATATTTGATCTCAATTAAAAAAATTTTCTATTCTTTGAATTGAGAATGAAAATTTCGCCAAATTTGCCTTGTCCTAACTCATCATGAGGATGAGATTGCTAGGCATTATATGAATCTTAGGAATTTTATTAATATCTAAACTTCTTTTCAAAATTTTAATTCAAATTTCGCACCGTCAAGGGAAGGAAAAAGGAAAAGCAATATGTCTTAACTATTCCAAAAAGACAGGATTAATTTTACAGTAAATTAATATCATACATATTTAAATTTTAATTCTTAAATTTTATATAAAATATTATTCAGATTCAAAGAAAAATTTCCTTTAATTATCTTCAAATATACCGATTTATTTTTAAATGTTTTCTTTATATTATGTAAATAAAAAAAAATTAATTATAAAATTTTAAAATAAGTTTTTAAAGTGCACTTAGCTTATGATGATGTTGTATTTTGTTGATATCGCTGCTGCTTGATGGTCGAAACAATTTATTGATGTTTTCCTGTTGTTATTGATGCAGCCGTTGTTGTCTCCAGGTGCTTTGGCCGCACCGATCAATAAAGGTATTGATATCTTCCTTCAACATAATTTGTGTATATATTTTTTGTTTGTTTTTAGAGTGGATTTCCATATTTATAGTTTAATGGGGAATTAGAATTGTTCATGTTTATTTCCATTCGGTAATTTATCACTTTTTTCACAAAACACATTTTTTCTCTTCTTTTTTCATTTTTGTTTATGAAATTCTGTTCGAAATTATGACACAATATTAATCGTGTTTTTTTTCATAAAGTTTTATTATTATACAGTAACCGAAATAACTATATGTGGACGGATAACTAGTGTGCAAATTAACAGAGGAGGTCATACTAAATATTAGCTCACATAAATAAAGAATTTTTTTTATATATTTTGTTAACTAGGATTGAAATAAAATAAAATTTTAATTTTGCACATATAATTATTTCTATTGACAATGAAGTGATAACAAAGAATACATGCTAATAACGTTACTATTGGGAGAGCGAATTAGTAATATAAATAAACACAAAAATATAAAGAGAATCGTCAACATTTTGGCATACTTAAATTTTACCGTTACTTCCATTATTAAAATATGGAGAGTTAAACATGTAAAAGCATCCTATGCACATATAGTTATTTCGCTTACTGTATATTAAACTACATTTCAATTATTATATATTTAAATATTTTTACTTTATTTGTCTTATATTAATTTAAGCACGTTATTAATATTTAAATATTTATATTGTAGATATTTTTGTTTTGTTGAAATTCATTCTTAAAGTTTCAAGATCTCACACAATAGAATCAATGTTTATTTAAATATAACCGCCACAGGTTTATTTTAATTAAGTATTATTTATTATCTTGATTTTGTTTGTTTTGTTTTTTTTTTTAATTTGGCCACGTCATGGTACCAGGACCTCATCACGTGGCCTGGCAGGATCGCCATATCAAGTTCAATAAAATTTTTTTAACACTTACTTTTAATATTATATTAATTATTCAAAACACCGTAAGTAGTTTTAGCTCCGAAGAGCTTTTTTATTAGACTGTCTTTATTTATTCATTAAAACTTAAAACTACCCTAACAATTTTTTTCAATTATATATTCTTCCTTTATTTAGATATTTTAACAAATTTGATATTTACATATGAGATCTTATCTTTACATATAGATATTGCAACAAATAATATATAGGATCTAAAGACATTAAATAGTTTTTATTTTATTTTTTAATGATTTTTAAAGGAAAATGGGAGGAAAAAACCTTTATATGATTTAATAAATTCAAATACTATCTGAAAATATTTATATGCTTATAGAAGGTTTATTAGAAATAATAGACCTCTATAAGCATATAATTTTCAATTTGGTGATTTCTTTTTAATTTTACGATATTTCTCTACATTCTCTTATCAGTGGGTAAGAGGAATTTTCAATTTTGGCAAAGTAATTATTGTTAATCCTTGTTATGAAATCGATAATTTTTTCATAACCTGTTTCTTCATGAAGAAGATTTGTAGGATACCTCCAGGGCTTTTTATTTAAGACATTTGTTTTGTATAATTTGTAAGCGTTTTAGGTGGCAGTTGGCAGCGTCACTCCAAATAGGACACGCGTATGTTAATATCGGCCTTATAACACTTTTGAAGAGTAGATTTTTGTTTTTGGGGTTTAGAAATGACCTTCTATTTAGTAGTGGCCATAATGCTTTAAATGATTTTATAGCTTTTTGACACGTAGCCATAATATGTTGTTTAAAAGTAAGCTTTTTGTCCAAGACAACTCCGAGATATTTGACATGATTAAGTACATTTATGGTATTATTTCCAATATGAAGATGACGTCTTGGCAGTCTTTTGGGAGATTTGTTGAACGGAAAAATAATTGCTTGGGTCTTGTTTGGATTAATTTTGATTTTCCATTTGTGAAAATATTTACTGCAATTAAGAAGTCCCTTTTCCATTTTCTTCAGGAGTGCACTTGTAAGTTTGTTTGAAGAAATTAACGCAGTATCATCTGCGTAGTAAGCAACTTTCGTATATTTCGAACTTTGAAATCGGATGTATATATCGAGTAAAGCAATGGCGACAAGACTGATCCTTGAGGTAACCCTGTGGTAATGGTTTTTGGAGATGATGTTTCATTATTAATCGCAACTTTAAAGCTTCTGCCGTTAATGAAATCTGAAATAAGTTTGCATAAATATTTTGGTATATTTGCATCAAGAAGTTTAAATACTAGGCCATTATGCCAAACGGTGTCAAACGCTTTTTCGATATCCAACAATATTAGACCCGTTGAACGTTTATTGTTTTTATTGCTGATTATTTGATCTTTAATTCTGTTTATTTGGTGAGTAGTGCTATGCCCTTTTTTAAATCCAAATTGTTCTTTAGCAACAATAGAATTGGTCGTTACAAATTCACTAAGACGAGAATGTAGTATTTTTTCAAATATTTTACCTAAGTTACTTAATAAACTAATAGGTCTGTAGCTGTTTGGGTTATATTTTGGCTTGCTAGGTTTGTTAATAGCTATAACCTTAGCATTTTTGAAATGGTTAGGGAAATAGTTGAGTTTGATGCAGCTGTTAAATATTATAACCAGTAATTTTAGAGCATTGAGTGGTAGTTTCTTTAAGAGCAGGTTGGGAACATTGTCAAAACCAGGAGATTTTGAGGGTTTTATTGATGAGACAATATTCATTACTTCTTCTAGAGATGTATAAATTGCTGACTCAGAACTGGGATTTTCCTTCTCAAAATTATTTACTGTTGTATTTATTACTATATCCGCTGAGTGGTTGTAAATCGAAGTGAGGTTATTTGCTTTGACAAATGTATTTGCCAGGACTTCAGCCTTGTCCTTATCAGATGTTATCCTTGTATTTCCAACCTCAAAGTGAGAGATTTGATTTTTTCCTTTTCCTCGCAAGTTCCTGCTTATTCTCCAAAATGATTTATCACCTGGTTTTAAATTGGATAATAATTGACACCATTTCTTATTGCGTTCCGAATTAATACTTTTATCAATCATGTTACTTAGAAACTTAGTACATTGATTATAAAAAGTTTGCTCGGCTATATTTGAAGATCGTTGGCTTTTTCTTTTAAAGCTTCGTCTTAGTTTAATATATTTCACAGTACTTTCTGGTAATGTGAAATTATTTTGTTGAGTTATTTTAGGTGTAGACGCATCCCTTGCTTCAAAAACTACATTTATAAATTTTTGTATTTCCTGATCAATTACTGCCTTGGTATTGTATATATCCGAATTTAACGTGATTTTATTTTCTAAAAAATTCATATAAATGTTCCAGTTGGTTGCACTATAATCATAATAGTTGAGGTCAACCTGCGAGACCACTGATCTTTTAAGTGTACACATAATGGGGCGATGGTGTGATGGTATTTCGTAATCCATTGTCTTTACGTCTATATTTAAAGCGGTATTGCTTAAAATAATATCGACTGTAGATGCTTCGCGATTGTGTTGATGGGGGAATAGGGTTGGACTATTAGGATAGTGTATAAAAAAATTGCTTGATTGCTGTAGATTGTTCAGTGCGATTCCTGCAGTATTATTTGAACGGCAATTCCAAGAGCAATGTTTGGCATTTAGGTCACCAAAAACTATGTATTCTTTGGTGGAAGGTGTTAGGTTCAAGATATCAGCACAGAAGTTATGGCTATATCTTGGTGAATATAACGAAGATACAACAATAGGTCTATTATTTATAATAACTTCAATTGAGATGTTTTCGATTGATGAAGTGTTTGATATAAAGAGGTTTTTATGAGCGACAGATTTATGAATTAACAGAGCTACTCCTCCACCTCTTGCATCTGTTCTGTCACTTCTATATAAATAATAATTTTTAAAATAGGGTCTATGATTTTCTGAAAAAAATGTTTCATTCAAAGACGCTATTTTAATATTTTCTCTTTCAATTAGTATTTCAAATTGTTTTAATTTAGAAAAGTTTGAAATGCCATTAGCATTCAAGTGAAGCATTTTGAATTCGTTTAAAATATTAGTATAATCCATGGGCGTATTTTACCATTGACATTACAACTTTGATTTGTTGTACTTTTGAAGTGCACCTATGCAAATCATCCATAGCTGTAGTGAAAATATCAAAAAGCTCATCAATGCTAAATAAATCGTTGTTTGATTTCAGCTGATTAGCATATGTAGCTTTACTGTTATTATTGATGTTATTGTTACAATTTGTATGTTGTTTCTTAAGTTAGGAAAATCTCCCACATTAAATTGAAATGAGTTATTTTGTTGTTGTCTGCTTTTATTCGGACTTTTAGAAGTAACTCTTGTTCTAGTTTCCAAATAGAGAGAACGTAACGGACAGTTGATATCGTTTGCAGAGTGATCAGTTCTTTCTTTTCCTTGTTTTTTGCAATTAAAGCATGTAAAAACAGCTGGTCTTTTTTCATTTGTGTTAAACGGACACACACTTGTATGATGTTGTTCTGCACATATCATACACGCAGCACTTCGATGGCAATGTTCGCCGCCGTGGCCATACATCAAGCAGTTCCAGCATTGAGTTAGTTTGTTCTTGGATTTCGATTTATATTTTTTCCAAGAAATTATAATATTAGAAATTGTTCGTACATTTTTTAAAGCAGTTGGATTGAAATTTTTACGAACAAATTGAACTTTATAAACTGCATTATTGTTTGAACTGAATTTGGTGGTTATTTCAGTTACGGAAGAGGGGGATAGGTTGTAGTTTTTAAGCTCCTTGGAGATTTCCTCAGAGCTTATGCGGGGTAAACCGTGTAAAAAGGTGGTGTATAACCTATTTTCTTTGGAGCCATAGGAATGAAACTTCATCTTATTCCCTTTAAGTATTTGCTTGTAGCATTCGTACATTTTATTACTAGGAGCAAAAATTTTGGTACCAATTGAAGTACGTTTGAAAATGCAATCCTTACCAAGCAGCTTTTGTATTTCTGAAAATGAAGCGTTAGCTTCTACAACAATGGGTGGAGGTTTGTGTTCCTTAACATCGTTAATATTTGATACGGGAGTTACGTCCATATCATTGAGGCCAGCAAGCAGGCTAAATCTGTTGCTTGAAGTTGACGCCATGTTCGGGTTAACAAAACCCGGAGGAAGTTTTGTCATCTTCTTATTCACAAGCTTTCTTTTTGATGAAGATTTGGCCCCTCGGGCCATCGCAAAATTTTTATTCCTGTTTTAGAGCTGGATTGTCTACCACGTGAGTTCAAATGAGATCAAGAATAGGCAATTGCAAAAACAAAAATAAACACTTGTTTTTAATTTTAAATAGTTGTACTCTAAGCGCTTTGATTTTTTACACAACCGTTCGTAAAGAGAGTTAGATTCGAACTGAAAACTACCCTAACTTGTTTACTCATGTACACATAAAATGTACACGCGTACAAATTATTTAAGGCGGAGGGGTTTGGAGTAAAAAAATATATTCATCGGATCGACACTTATCCGGTTCCTTTTTAAGTACAAACACTTCACGTTTTATTTTAATATTAAATTTACTTTATTATTCTTGAACACACTTTTTAGAACTTATAGAACTTAAAACTTAATCTTAAAGACTATTTATGTTGCTTAGTAATAAACTGTAGTAACTTGTATGCTGCTTGATAATAAACTGAATACAATATTTATATACAGTGCTATTTACACTAAAATGATTCTATAAAGAACAAAGCAAACTTATCACGCATTTAATTAATGACTCTTTGTTTATTATGATCAAAGAACAAATGATTCTTTGTTTATTAAGATCACACGCTGAACAAATGATTCTATGTTTATTAAAGATTATATTAAGAATCTTTTTATGGCTTTATTAAGAAATCATGCGATTGCTATTTTATTACTTTAACCGGAAATTCCTGCAGTATTATTTGAACGGCAATTCCAAGAGCAATGTTTGGCATTTAGGTCACCAAAAACTATGTATTCTTTGGTGGAAGGTGTTAGGTTCAAGATATCAGCACAGAAGTTATGGCTATATCTTGGTGAATATAACGAAGATACAACAATAGGTCTATTATTTATAATAACTTCAATTGAGATGTTTTCGATTGATGAAGTGTTTGATATAAAGAGGTTTTTATGAGCGACAGATTTATGAATTAACAGAGCTACTCCTCCTCCTCTTGCATCTGTTCTGTCACTTCTATATAAATAATAATTTTTAAAATAGGGTCTATGATTTTCTGAAAAAAATGTTTCATTCAAAGACGCTATTTTAATATTTTCTCTTTCAATTAGTATTTCAAATTGTTTTAATTTAGAAAAGTTTGAAATGCCATTAGCATTCAAGTGAAGCATTTTGAATTCGTTTAAAATATTAGTATAATCCATGGGCGTATTTTACCATTGACATTACAACTTTGATTTGTTGTACTTTTGAAGTGCACCTATGCAAATCATCCATAGCTGTAGTGAAAATATCAAAAAGCTCATCAATGCTAAATAAATCGTTGTTTGATTTCAGCTGATTAGCATATGTAGCTTTACTGTTATTATTGATGTTATTGTTACAATTTGTATGTTGTTTCTTAAGTTAGGAAAATCTCCCACATTAAATTGAAATGAGTTATTTTGTTGTTGTCTGCTTTTATTCGGACTTTTAGAAGTAACTCTTGTTCTAGTTTCCAAATAGAGAGAACGTAACGGACAGTTGATATCGTTTGCAGAGTGATCAGTTCTTTCTTTTCCTTGTTTTTTGCAATTAAAGCATGTAAAAACAGCTGGTCTTTTTTCATTTGTGTTAAACGGACACACACTTGTATGATGTTGTTCTGCACATATCATACACGCAGCACTTCGATGGCAATGTTCGCCGCCGTGGCCATACATCAAGCAGTTCCAGCATTGAGTTAGTTTGTTCTTGGATTTCGATTTATATTTTTTCCAAGAAATTATAATATTAGAAATTGTTCGTACATTTTTTAAAGCAGTTGGATTGAAATTTTTACGAACAAATTGAACTTTATAAACTGCATTATTGTTTGAACTGAATTTGGTGGTTATTTCAGTTACGGAAGAGGGGGATAGGTTGTAGTTTTTAAGCTCCTTGGAGATTTCCTCAGAGCTTATGCGGGGTAAACCGTGTAAAAAGGTGGTGTATAACCTATTTTCTTTGGAGCCATAGGAATGAAACTTCATCTTATTCCCTTTAAGTATTTGCTTGTAGCATTCGTACATTTTATTACTAGGAGCAAAAATTTTGGTACCAATTGAAGTACGTTTGAAAATGCAATCCTTACCAAGCAGCTTTTGTATTTCTGAAAATGAAGCGTTAGCTTCTACAACAATGGGTGGAGGTTTGTGTTCCTTAACATCGTTAATATTTGATACGGGAGTTACGTCCATATCATTGAGGCCAGCAAGCAGGCTAAATCTGTTGCTTGAAGTTGACGCCATGTTCGGGTTAACAAAACCCGGAGGAAGTTTTGTCATCTTCTTATTCACAAGCTTTCTTTTTGATGAAGATTTGGCCCCTCGGGCCATCGCAAAATTTTTATTCCTGTTTTAGAGCTGGATTGTCTACCACGTGAGTTCAAATGAGATCAAGAATAGGCAATTGCAAAAACAAAAATAAACACTTGTTTTTAATTTTAAATAGTTGTACTCTAAGCGCTTTGATTTTTTACACAACCGTTCGTAAAGAGAGTTAGATTCGAACTGAAAACTACCCTAACTTGTTTACTCATGTACACATAAAATGTACACGCGTACAAATTATTTAAGGCGGAGGGGTTTGGAGTAAAAAAATATATTCATCGGATCGACACTTATCCGGTTCCTTTTTAAGTACAAACACTTCACGTTTTATTTTAATATTAAATTTACTTTATTATTCTTGAACACACTTTTTAGAACTTGTAGAACTTAAAACTTAATCTTAAAGACTATTTATGTTGCTTAGTAATAAACTGTAGTAACTTGTATGCTGCTTGATAATAAACTGAATACAATATTTATATACAGTGCTATTTACACTAAAATGATTCTATAAAGAACAAAGCAAACTTATCACGCATTTAATTAATGACTCTTTGTTTATTATGATCAAAGAACAAATGATTCTTTGTTTATTAAGATCACACGCTGAACAAATGATTCTATGTTTATTAAAGATTATATTAAGAATCTTTTTATGGCTTTATTAAGAAATTATGCGATTGCTATTTTATTACTTTAACCGGAAATTTGTGCAATTAAGATTCTACGCTTCATTTGTCATTGTTTACTTTAATCTTCTATTTATGGGACACGTATCAATGATGGTGATGACGTGTGTGATTGACCTGTGTCATTAACTCCCCCCCATTGTTTAAGAGATGAGTCCCGCATCCTTGCAAGCTTCGTCAATTCTTTTATTTAATTCTACTAATTTAAATTCATTTTCTAGAATTAATTTAATTGATTCCTTTTTCTTTAAGAATTTAAATGATTTGAATATTGCATAAATTATTATCGTTATTAATATTAACGTTGTTAGAGCCACGGATATAGTGTTACTTGTTCTTGTTGCTTTCTTAACCCTTTGACGACGAATGGGACACATATGTCCCATTTGGTTTTTTCGTCATTACAGGTACATTTTTCAATTGATTTGGACCAAATAGGTGTTGTTCGATAAAAAACAAATGCCTTATCTGGGTTTCATGTTAAATTTAAGGGTTTGTTGTTTCAACTGAGGTTAAGGGCATCTCAAAGTCAGAATTTTGTATTTTTTTTTCGGCAATTTTAGTTTCCTAATATCTCGGGTTCTAAAAGATACTGTTGGATAAACTTTTAGTATTAGATGTACCAATGCTTTATATAAATTTATTGATTAACGAATTTTAAATTAGTTCTATACTTTTCACGGGGGGGCTGAAAATATTATGGGACATATGTGTCCATTCGTCGTCAAAGGTAAATATAAAGGAGACTTTCTTGAATTTTTTTTTTTTATTTAATATTGTATAATTAAAAAACAACCAAAAAAACTCAAAAACGTAAAAAAAAGACATAAACAAAAACTTAAATTAATTTCAAATTATAATATCCTATAATTGGGACATATATAATAAATCAAAATCAAATTTAGTTGTGATAAATTTCAAAACATTTTCTGTCCGCAGTAAAGCACACTGGTTTTTTACATGCGAAACAAATTATGTTTGTTCGATTTTCGATTCCATTTTTTGTGCAAACAACACATCGCTTCCTGACTCCTCCTTCCGTTCTTGTTTGATAATATCCAGCTAAATCCGGTACTGCCCCCAGTCTTGACCGTGTAAATGATTCTCGTGGTATCGAGGTAATACTCACTTTTCGACTACAAAACCCGTCTATTAACTGTGTAGCCAACTGCGTACGAAACTCCAGATGTTTTATAGAAAATGGTTTTGAATTACTTTTGGATATCAAGTCATACACTATGTGTGAGTTTTGCACACCCAACTCCATTAAATCAAAAAACAGACGAAGATAAAATCTGATCTTCGATTTGCGATCATATTCATATTAAGACTGAAAATAAATAAATAAATTTTTCTTACTTAAAAAGTTACTTAGACGGTACTTAGCATTATACCTTTTTTTTTGTCCATAAGATCAACGCCACCCATTCCTGCGTTATATTGGGAAATCATTTTTGGACATGTCACATTAATTTTATTTGCAGATCCAGTCTGGCGTCTTTTGACATTTACGCTGTCGATTGGATTTATGAAATTGGATCCCAAATGCACTGCACGGTTATCCATCCATTTGACAATTGCAACTCCTTTTGACACAAAGCTTTGGAAGTCTCCACGATCAAAAGATTTATCGGCGTCAAATTTTGGCATTTGTGCACGATTTTTACGCAAAGTGCCACAGGCTCGTATTCCATTGGTCATAAGTTTATGTAATAATATTGGACTATTGAAAAAGTTATCGAAATATAGTTCTATTCCCAGATTTTCCAGACCTGCTGCCATATCTATAATAACGGATTCTCCAATGCCAACCTCTCTCTGTTCCTTTTTGCATGTATATATATTAATTTTATATAGGTAACCACTCTTAGCATCGCAACGACACCACAATTTAAACCCTCAGCTTATGGGTTTGTCTTTCATATATATGCTTTCATATGCTCGTCTATAGACTGGCATTTTCCTTGGCTTAAATTTTTTCCAAATGCTGAGTTGAAATGATTTATTACTGGTCTTATTTTAACGGCTCGATCGTATGATGGGTCGTCACGGCCTGGCTGTTCAGTATTATTGACAAAATGTATGCTGGAAAGAATTTTTTAAACGGTACTGAATATATTTCCATCGTAGACCAGTACAATCTTATTTCTGGCAATCTGTGGATACTCATTGCTATAATCATTCCAAAAAATGCTTTCAACTCTTCTTTACTTATAGAAAATATTATACCTTTCTGCTCACAATAAAGCTTCGTTTGGTGAATTATGTGCTCTACTAGTGTGTCGAAATCACAAACTGCATTGAATACTTCTAAAACAGTTGGGACATCCTCATCAGCGCTTACCTTTGGATTTAAAACCTGTCCGTATATGTAATCAGGGTCGGTATAAGCTGACGAAACGTTACTTTGATTGGCATTTTTCCACTGAAATTTAACTAAAAGTTCTTTGGCATCTTTGGGTTTGAGAACACCTTTTGCCATTGACGCATCATCCAAAACAGCACAATCCTCGAAGTCTAATTCAAACACATTTTCTTCATCTTCACTATCCGATGCGTTCAAAAGCTGTACAATTTCATCCTCAATTTTATAAAATCGACGCAATCTGCTCATTTTCAATAATTATGGTTTACAATAATTAAATGGAAAAGCACAACTAAAAACACGAATTTACGCACAAATTGCAGCATGCAAACCGTTGGATAATTGATTAGAAACTAATAGCTTGAATAGTTTTTGTGTGCTTTGCAATCTACATAAAGCAACACTTTGCCGCATGCATTATCGTGCAAACTGAAAACAAAATAATGGACAAACGATTAGCAACCGATAGTTAGAATGATTTTGTTTTGCAATGTAAATCCAACACTTTACTGCATGCGTTTCCATGTCCACTTTTTGTAACGATAAAATGCTTTTTAATATTTAACTAGAGGACCCCTGCTGCTCCGTGTGTCTAAATACCTTTCATTTAAAAAAAAATTAAAGAAATTGGGCGGATGGAACGGCCAGATGGACTGACTTTAGTTTTCATAAATTCTTTTAATATATAAGATGCCAAATAATATTTAATCCCAAATATTTACCTTTGACGACGAATGGGACACATATGTCCCATGATTTTTCTCGTAGAAGGAGTAACAATTTTTAAATTTTGACAACATTTTAGTCTTGAAATGTTGTGTTTCTGAGAACGAATCCGGAAAAAAATTTTCAAAATTTCTACCGGAAAATTCTTCGTCGTCAAAGGGTTAATACTTAACAGATTAATATTATCCAATTCTTCATCTATTGTCTCATAATTATAATAACAATACTATAATCATTAATTGTATTTGTCTTTATATAATTCCACATTTCTGAAGTTGGATTTTCATAATTAATTTTATCTATTACTGTATTGTTTTCAAACATAATAAAAAAATTTCCATTTACAGTATGATTATCTATGGTATGGTTACCATTTACTAGTATTGCACCATCTTTAATTATTTAAATTTTTTGAGATTTAGTTTTAATCTTTGTGCAATTTGCTCTAATATTGTTTAACAAATTCGGTAAACATGTGGTTTCATTTTGAACCTTACAATAAGTATTTCTTAATTCTAGTTTACAATTTTTTATATTTATATATTTGCCTTTACATTTGGCTATTATTTTGTTTAACATTAACATTTCATTTTCTTTATTTCCGGCTCTGACCTCATAATGGTTACATATTTTATTTATTATTGGATATTTAATATAAACTACTATACAATCTTTTATTTGGATTATTTTAAATATTGAGGAATCTAACAAATCAGTTAGAGTGATTTTCTCTTTTTCATGTTTTATTATGTCTTCAACTTCTCTTAAGTTTAATACAATAGGGTTCAAGGTAATACTTTCCCTAACGTTATCGGCTGTATCAAATTTTGTAAGTCTGATATCACTAATCCTATTCTATGTTCATGCAGTCTAGTTACTTGTGAAACTTGTTTCGAAGATTGAACTATTTTCTGCATATCCGAAATCATTTTAAATAACTTAGAGTTTGTTACAAACTGTTTATTATTATTGATTGCCAGGTCGTTTATCTTATCATTGATTTCAACAAAATCGTCGTGATCTGGAGTTCCTGCATTATATTTCCATAATGTACCGATTTCGTTAATACCGCGCTTGATTCTTTTACCATTCGTTGAGAATTCCTTTATTAATGAATCTAATAATTCTATTTCAAGGTTTAGAGAATCAATTTCCTTTTCATCCAGGGTTTCTGAAGGATAATTAATATTAGTGGTATTCAATAAAATATATTCAAACACTTGTCTTTTACTTATCAAGGTTTGAGTTTCCTCTAGGATTTCTTTATAATATGTAATATTTGTTACATGAAAAACTCTTCCGTAATCGTTGCATATTGCTACTTTTCCGTTTTCTAATAATAAGTAGTTCTCTCTTGTGTAGTCTTTTATGTCAGTGTATGCCATTGCTTGTACAATTATCGTCAGGAATATTATTATGGATATCATCTTCAATAAACATTATTTAATGTTATCTTTATGTGTTAATCTATTTCCTTGATAGATTCTAATTTTGTTTCCTAGATCTTCTTTAACTTTTTGTTTCTTGTATCTAGGTCTTGATTTATTTCTTTCATTGAGAATTTTCTCATAAATAATATCCCCATTATTAAATATTCTATTATTCCTATTCTTATTTAAACGTCTAAACATCCTGTCTCTTGCAGTTGTTAATTTATTGTAAACATTTTTATGTTCTGTTTTATTATATAATATATCTAGAGGTTTGAGTTCTATTACCGAGTGTACAGATTTATTATATTGTTGAATTGCTCTAAAAATTGATTCAACTTCGCTAATTGGTGAAATTCATCCTGTATGCATCTAGATATTTCGATTAATGTTGAATGTACCCTTTCTACTTGACCATTAGTATTACTATGCCCAGGTATATAATAAAATATTTTAATTTTCAGTCTTTCCATTAAAGATCTGAATTGTGCTGATGAGAAACCTGCTTCATTATCAAGAGTTATTTGTTTAACCTCTGGATATGATTGTAAAATTTCCATTACTTTCCCATCTAGATTCGTTTTGCCCTCAATTAACTTTATAGTTAAAAATTTTGAGTATGCATCTATGCAAAAGATACCTGTACAAAAGATACCTGTAACTAAGTTTGGTTTAATTCGAATTCTATTATATGTCGTGTTCTATTGAAATTATCCAATTCTTCATGGATAGTACCGTTTCCTTTAACTAACAGTATATGCTGTTTAAATTGATTTAGTGGTTTTTTCGTGGTTGGTATGTGATTTGCGTCACTACTTTCAGCTGAGTGCTGTGTACCAATTGATGATTCGTGATCACCTTCTTCTCCAAAATCTGTTAACTGATTTAATTCATCGTTTAGATGATTTATGTGTTGTCTTGACAATGCGTCTGCAACTACATTTGTGGTTCCTGGTTTGTAAACCACTTTGGGTGAGTATTCCTCAATTAATGTATGCCATCTTTTCATTTTGGTATTTGGGTTTCTGTGTGAAACAGCGAATGTTAAAGGTTGATGGTCAGTATGTATTTCTTAATCTTTTGAACCGTAAAGGTAATTTCTTAAATTTTTGAATGACCATACAATGGCATATAATTCTTTTTCATTGGTAGCATAGTTTCTTTCTGTTGAATTTAATGTTTTTGAAATGAAAGTTATTGGTTTACCACCTTATTGTGAAAAGACTGCACCAATTGCGTCATTAGATGCGTCGGTTGTTAATATAAATTTTTCCGTAAAATCGGGTTGTAACTCGATTTGTTCAGTTAATAATTGTTTGAGCTGTTTAAAAGCTTTTGGGCCACTTTCGTCTAAATTTACTAATGTTTTTTTCGACATATTTGTAGATATTCTACCATTTTCTCCTGATAAATATTTAGTAAGAGGTTTTGAGATCAAAGCGTAATCTTTGATGAACTTACGGTAATAACCTGTCATTCCTAGAAAACTTCTCAATTGCCTTAGAGTCTTTGGCTCTGGAAAATCATTTATTGTTTCAACCTTTTTTGGATCGGTTTTAATGGTTTTATGCGTTACTATGTAACCTAAAAATTCTACTTCTTTTTGATAAAATTTACATTTTTCTAACGATATTTTCATGTTAGCTTTTCTCAATGTATCTATTACAATTTTTAAATGTTCATTATGTTCGGCTAAATCCTTTGAAAAAACTATTATGTCATCAATATAGATATGACAGAATTTGATTACATATTCTCTTAAAATGTTGTCCATAGCTCTTTGAAATATGCTTGGAGCATTTTTTAAACCGAATGGCATTCTTATATATTCATATTTGCAGTTTTTTCTATATCATTCTGGTTCATTAGGATTTGATGAAATCCGGATTCGAGATTTGATAGTATCACATTCGTATCTGGTATTGGATATTTATCCGAAATAGTGATTTCATTTAATTTCTTAAAATCAATTACCATACGTTGCTTCGGTGTACCATCTTCGTTTGTTCCTTTTTTTGGAACTACCAAATTGGTGAGTTATATGGGCTATTCAGGTATGGTAGTTTTCCCTTATCATCCCCTTCAGCCGTAAATTTAATTTGTCCGTAAAAACTGTTCAACTGGTCTAACGTCTTTCTTATTGCACTTGTTTTTACAATCCCAAAAAGGTCGTCAACATATTTGGTTAGAAGTCTTGGCTTCTCCTCCATTTTTTCCATACAGGTTTTTAAAAGATCCTCCATAACAATATCTGCTACGATGGGTGATGCTGGTAATCCCATAGGTAGACCTTTGTGTTGTGTATATAATTTATCTTTATATTTAAAATACCATGAGTCTTTGATGCAGAATTTCAATATCTGTATAAATAAGTCTTTGGGTATTTTGTGTGCTTTTTTATTTCCTCCCATTTTTCCTTAATTACCTTGATTGCGTATTCTACTGATATACTTGTGAATAAGGATATTACGTCAAATGAAATTAATGTTTCTTCTTCATACATATTACTATTATTAATCTTATTTCTAAATTTCACAGCATCCCTTATATTAAATTCTGAATCTTCTGTAAGTTTTTTCAGAAAGTCAGTCAAAAGTTTACATAACCCACTAGGCGGTGAGTTAACTGATGCACAGATTGGTCTAAGTGGGAATCCATCCTTATGGATCTTTGGGAGTCCATATATTCTGGGTGCTAATGCCGAGTCATTTTAAGCCTCTTTTTCTCTATCACAGAAATACTATTGCACTTATATAATTCATCGACCAGTTCACTGTTCATTCTCTGTAATGATGATGTAGGGTCTTTGTATATCCTCCTATACATCATCATATCATTCAGGATGTTATTCATTCTACTCTCATAGCCCGATTTTTCGATCGCAACAGTTACATTCCCTTTATCGGCATTCGATTTTAAAATGTTTCTATTTTTATGAAAAAATTTTTTGGTTTGACCCACTGTGTTTAATGTAAAGTGTTCTCTCCTACTTAGATTTTGTTTGTTTATATGATTCTCTAGCATAGATGTAAATTTAGTTCTCGCTACTTCTCGCTACTTCTTGTTCTTCCTTTTCCTCTAGCGTTTGAATACAATCTTCTCCGTCGGCAATTAGTTTATATAAGGGGAATTGTTTATTGTCTGTCGGTATAGCATGTTTTTGGTCCACCGAGAGTAGCCACTGTATATCTTCGGGTATTTTAGTAATTGTCAAATTGGTAAACCATTTGTCATTGTGTATAATATTCAGTTCATTTCTCTGTTTGTTTCTCAAAGCTTCAAATTTCTTTCTGTGTTTATTTTTTATTTCTATATTTGTTTTTTTGGATATTGTTTTTCCATATGTCCAAAAACGTTCTTGTTCTTCTGCTGTTAAATGATTGTTAATTTTGGTTTTTATTTTTTCTATTGTCGCTTTATTACATTTTGCAATTTCATGTTTCTGTTTTATGATTAAATTTAATATTTTCCTATGAAAATTTTCTAAAATTCTGTGTAACTAATTTTGTTGGGCAATATTTGATTGGTTTCAAAAATAGTATGTACGTTTTTTGTGGAGTTTTTTTTTGCAAAATCTGGTGTTATACCTGTGTTTCTGCATTTGATAAGGAAAGTTATAGATGACTTGGTATTTAGTTGTTGTTTTTCCAATGTTTTATGTTTGTTAATATCTCCTTTGATATTGTGATGTTTTTTCTTTATGTTTTTGTAAAACATTTTAATTTGTTTCACGGCGTGCTCTCCGTGGATAGTAATAAACTCGATTGTTATTTCAATTACTTCTATCTCAATTACTTCTATCTCTGTGCTGTCACCAGTCATTAAGTTATCAACGTAAAAATCTTGGAGTGTGACCTTTGAACCAATTGCATAATTATTTTCCTCTTATAGGCCAGTTGTCATCTTCACACCATGTCATCTTTGTACACCAATATCTGTCGGTACATCTTAGCAATATCTGCTACCAATACAAATTTATGGTATCTTAAACGACTCAAAATGGTTAATAAATTATTTTGAAGTGTTGGTCCAACTAACTAAAAGTAGATCGTTTAATGATTTGCCGTTTGTAGTAGTACACGAAGCGTCGAACACCACACGTAAGCGTGTTGTGGTGCTCTCTGGTTCTATGTGGAATGTGGTACAAAGCTTCACCGGCTGAAATTGGTGACATATGGCCCAACTATACATCTCCCTAGTAAGACCAATTTTAGAATTCGGGTCTGTTATTTGGGATCCACTATCTAATATTCGCAGTGCCAAAATTGAATCGGTCCAGAAGCAATTTCTCCTTTTCTGCTTAAGACGTTCTTATCCAAGTTTTGTTAACAATGCTGAACAATGCTGAATGTTATGTTTTTATTTAACTTAATTCGAGGCGAAATATGCTAAAATTTTCTTATGGACAACATCTCCATCAACGTTCCGGCACGGTCAGCACGTTTTTACACTCCACTGTTTATCCCAATCTGTCGTCAAAAGTTTGCCGATGCTGATGCATTTAGAAGAATGTGCCATGATTTCAATGATCTATACAATTTAATTGATTTTTCTTTAAATGATAATATTATTAAACGCAATATTATATATTTTTTTTATATACATAATCGGAAATTTCTGATTTAATGATTTGTATATATTATGTTTTTTTTCTTCTCTGTATTATACTTAACAGTATGTAAGGTTTTACCATAGACTTAATAAATAAATTGTAATATACTCATCTATGAAGTCGGTATATTCTTTTTTCATATGTTTATCGCGAGAAAACCTTGCTTCTAAGTAGGTGAATCGTCGTTATGCGATTTGTTGAGAGTGACCTATATCGCGATTGATCGCCTTAAATGGCAACCGGACTATGTATTTATTTGTGTATGGGCACCGCTTTATTGTCTGCTTAAAATACCTTTCGCAGGCAGCTATATCAAATGAAAGAACTTTTTCTATATTTAACTCACATTGTTCTAATTGCCAAAAGGATTGTAATAAGTTTTCTAACAATGGTTCAGTTGAAAAGGAAATTAATTGATTGTATTTAGATATTGGTTTTGTGTTTTCTTCTTTTTGTTTAGTTTTGACAAACAAAAGCAGCTGATGGTTGAATAGAGGTATGTGGAGGTGAATTTTGTAATATAGTTAATTACGGTGAATTTGATTATAACATATAATTATTCGTATCAGCTGATCCTGACACTATCCAACCCAACTTAGTTTTTATAAAATTTGGTTGAATGTTTAAATTTATTCTACCTACCATAAGAAGCTCCCAGAATAAATCCGCTCTTATGAGTAAATCAACAGGTCCACGAACGTTAAATGTGTTGTCTGCTAGTTTTATTTTTGCCGGAAACTTCCATTTAGTTGTATTTATTAGACGGTGTGGGTGGCACGATGAAATCGCTGAAATAATGACAGCATCAAATGTTGGTGAAAAACCTGATGTCAATGATTTGGCAGTAACCGTACATGAATCTTTTACAAAAATTGAATCAGTATCACCGATACCACAAACATTCATGTTGATTTTTTTCGCGGTGGACGTAAATGTTGTGCCATTCGTTCTGTGATGAAATTTGATTATGAACATGAGTCAAGTGATGCTCTTCCAAGTATTGATGTACCATTTGGGGTACACAGTTCAATCATTGCTGTTGCTAAAATGACGGCATTAGTATCTTCAGATGAGTGAAGGGACACAGTGGACCTTACTTCATCGTTTGTTGTGTCAAGTTGTGTTGAGGTTTCAGTAGACAAACATACTGTAGGTGACATTGTTGTATCTCCATGTAGTAAAGTGTGATGTGCAGCCCCACATTGTTGACATCTATTAAGGGAGGGACATGCATTTGCGATATGATTTACACCGAGACAGTTTAAACAGTTTCAGCCGCTTTTCTGTCTTAAATCGATCCTCTGCATTCATGTTAACAAATTTAGTACAACAAAATGCACTATGGCTTGGACTTAAGTCGCAAATACTACATTTGGGCTGTTGGCTAGAAGTTATGAATGATGTTGAATAATTTTTTGATGAAGGCGACCGATTGGGTTTTTGTTGTGGTGGTCGACTGAGCTGCTCTCGTATTGGTGGTGTGCGACTGCCTTCAAAGATCTCCAATGTTTTACAGCGTCTTTCTAAAAATTGAGCGAGCTCGTTCCAGCTTGGTAAATTGAGCGATGTCGAAGAGGTGTTCTGGTCGCGAAAAAATGATAGGTCATCCCCCGCTTTGCCTGAGATTCTACGTCAAGTTTTGATACTACCAAATGCAGTATTATACCATCCGCGATTTGTTGTTTGCTGGAAATTGATTCTAAAGCACGCATGCTTGCATTTATATTATCAATGAATATTCGAAGTGACAATAAACTAGGTTTATTTAATTTCTGTACATCAAAAATTTCCAGCAAATGTGATTGAAATAATTGTCTTTTATTGTCATATCTGGTTGTAATTTGAGCGGTAACTTCTAAAGATTGTATAATACGAGCAGCACTGCCAGTCAAGCAAGATCTAAGGTATTGAAATGTAAAGATTTGGGATAGATCCTGATTGTCACGAACTAGCACACGGAACATGTTATAAAACTCCAGTCAGTCCTTATAATTACCACTAAATTTTGATAATTGTAGGGTCGGCAGATTCGGACGCAGTGAGACTGTGTTTGGGGTATTACACGCGTGCACGATAGCATAGTCTCTAAAATTAAATATTTTATATCAAAATAAGCCTCCTCAAAAACCAATCGATGATTTTGACTTATTTGTGATTCGTCGAGCGACTCCAAATCCATTTGAAGTTGTTCGAATGATTTCAGTTGACGTTCTAAAAGTGATAGTTTTACATCCAATTGATGTACGGACATCTCGTACAAGGTATCGATATTACCTTTTATTGTCATGATATGGGAGATGATTTGCTCACGTTGAAATGATTTTATTCTAATACTGCTGAGGCCACCATAGACATTGGACATCCTACGTTTCGTTGGGATTTTTTCCAACTTCTTCAGGGATATTATAATTTATTAGATCTGGTAACGACATAGATATACAAAGGGATAATAGTTAGTAAAACATCAACAATATGATAATAAGACACTCTTGGAAAACATATAATCTTTTTGTCAATTTTTCACATTTAATATTAAAACATTTTTCCTTGTTTTTATACGACATAACGACATAAAACACATAATTGAATAATAATAATTGTAAAAATAATCAAAAAGTAAATATCACAGTATAATTTTTTCTTTAAGTTTATATCACAGTTTCTTTCTCTAAACTAAACTAATGCTAAGATGTAATTTGCATTCGTCCCATCCTTTTCTTCTTTTATGTTGACTACATTGTTTGAGTTCTGTTGTATTCTAAGCGACTCAAGAGTATATCTTTTGTTTTCTTTTTTCTCCTTGTCTAATATTTTAACATTCGTAAGGTCTGCTGTGTGTCCACTATCAAAACAATGCTGCGCTAACGCAGTTGTTGTTTTACCATTTTTTATATCGTTTTCATGTTCATTTAATCTTGTGTTTAAATTTCTTTTTGTTGTGCCTATATACACTTTACCACACTCTTCATTCGTCGTCCCCATACACGTTATTTCATAAACAACATTGCTTTGTTCCCTTGTTTCTATTTTGGTTTTTGTTTTTGTGAATATAGTGTTTAATGTTTTGTTGGGTTTGTGTGCCAATTTTACTTGTTTATCTGCAATGATTTCTCTAAGTTTGTTTTTTTCTGTTAGTTTGGGTATAAGTGAGACACTATAGAATTTGGGGTTACCAGATGTATTATTTGTTTCTTCCCTTTTTTCCCGGTATCGGATTTGTTTAATAAATTATTTATAAAAATTTTGGGATAGTTGTTTTTGGTCAAAATATCTCTTATTTTTAATAAGTTGTTGTCAATAAATTTACGATCACTTATTTTTCTTACTTTTGTGATTAGATTGGTTGCTGTGTTTATTTTTTGTGTAAGTGGTTGAGTAGAATTATAATTTATTAGGCGTCCAGAAGCAATTGACTTTGTGTACCAGTCTGTTATTATTTTGTTATCTTCTCTATATATTCTCATATCAAGATATGGAATAGAGTTGTTTTTATCCTCATTTTCTATTGCAAATTGAATCTTCTTGTGGTAGTTATTGAATGTCTTTAGAATTTGTTTTTCATCTTTCTTTTTAATAATTGCACATAAATCATCTACATATTTTACTATTAGTTCTATTTGAACGTTTTCTTTTCGCAAATCCTCTGTGGCCTGTTCTAGCAATGTGTCAAGTACGATGTCTGCTATGGTTGGTGACAATGGGTTGCCCATCGGCATGCCGTAAGTTTGATGGTAAAATGTTTTGCTATACATAAAATAGTTATTATCGTTCAAGCAAAATTGTAGTATTTTTAAGAATTGCATTCTGGGAATCTTCGTAAATTTACTTATGGTATTCCACTGTGTCATAATGTTTTTTATCGCTAAATGTATAGGTATGTTGGTAAATAACGATACCACGTCTAAAGATATTAGTATTTCGTCCTCGTCCAGACTTAATTCATCTAAATTCGTGCCCACAGTGCATTCGCTATCGCCCGAAATTGCTTCAACAAATGATGGGAAATTTGCCTGTCGAACGCCTTAACCCTTCAAGGCCATTTGCTAGATGTGCTGTAGATTTTTGTGGCCCAGTCAGCACTTATCTCAGAATCAGAGGAAAGGTTCCATATAAAACCTACATTGCCGTTTTTGTCTGTCTCGCAACCAAAGCAGTCCATATTGAAGTTGTCTCGGACTTATCTGCAGATGCCTTCATTGCCGCTCTTAAAAGGATGATTGGTCGAAGAGGTCTCCCCCACAGATATCTTCTGTGATAATGCCACCAATTTTGTTGCTGCTAATTCTAAGTTGGCAAAATTAAAATCGTTCCTTTTTGATCCAAATAATTATAATTTTATGACAAATTTTTGCTCGAATCAATTAAATTATTTTCGTTTTATTCCCTTTAGGGCACCCCATTTTGGCGGATGGTGGGAGGCGGCCGTCAAATCGGCCAAGGGTCATTTGACTAGAACTCTTGTAAACACTAAGCTAACATATCAAAAACTGGCAACTGCAATGATCGAAATAGAGGCAAATTTAAATTCAAGGCCAATTTCACCCCTAACGTCCGATCCCAGTGATATTGAAGCCCTTACGCCAGGTCACTTTCTAATTGCTGGCGCCCTACGTGCTCTGCAAGAACGGGATGTCTCATCAAAACGATTAGATAATTTAGAATATTGGGCCTGAATAAGTGCAATCAAGCAGAATTTTTGGAAGAAGTGGTCCCATGATTACATAAATGAGCTCCAGATACGAAACAAATGGACTAGCTCGAATTCAAATATTGCTTCTGACGCTTTAGTTATGCTCATGGGTAAAATCATCAATATAATACGTGGCAAAGATGATCGTGTCCGAGTAGTCGACATAAAAATAACAAAAGGAATTATACGTCACCATATCCACAGACTTGCTCTATTACCTTCTGCTTGAAAGTGTCCTTTCAATGGGGCCGGCATGCTAAGTCAAGGTATAACATTATAGTTTACAATAGAACAAAGCATAAATGAAATAAAAATAAAAATAATATTACAAAAATTTAAAATGCAAAGCATAAAAAGAAAACGAAAAATTCTCTCACAACAACAATAACAACATAATTGCAATAGAACAAAGCACAAAAGAAACAGTCAAATTTGCAGTATAACAATAAATACACAATAAGAACTTTAAACTTTACATCTGATCTCATTTTTTGTTAAATACAATAGTGTTACCACATTGCTCATAATAATGGCTTGTTTGATGAATAATTGTACCATTAAAGGTGATGGGGAAAGAATGATCACTTTTTGGCTGTGCCATGAGCTATGTCATACTAAATGTAGTGGTCTTTCTGGACTAGTTGCTGATGCTTTATATAATAATACATTGGTGTTGCAACAAATGCAGAAAAATCGGAGTGAATTTCCACCGTTTTTTCGGTGATACATAAAAGGAATTCAATGATGTCCAGGAAAAGGTAACTAAATTATCGATGTCTATATCTCGTCATGGGAAACTATTTGATTACAATTAATGCTGATTTGCTGTTGGGCTTTGCTGAAGTGCCATTAAATCAACCTGTGCCTTCTATAAGTGCTTGTCCTGTGATAAATGCTGGTTAAACTGTTTCGCTGAGAGCTGGGGCCAAATCACCGCATTCGATATCGAGTAAAAATCAGAAGACGGACAAACATCAGCCCTAGTTTCACTTTTATTCTTAACAAGGGTCCATAATTCGTTAACTGTAACAGAGTTAAGTTATTCTAAGTATATTATATTGGAAAATAAAAAAATAATTTCGATCGAAAAATCTCGATAACGAATGCGATGATTTGGACCTGTTCCTCCAAAAAAAAAAGTTATCTCGCGTTTAGCGATTGAAACTACTGCTGAAGGTGTTGATGCCTTTGTTAGATCTAAGTTGGGCCCAAACGCAGAAATTTCGACATATAAGTTCGTTTTTTCTCAAGCTAGATCTATCACATCCTTTAAAATTACCGTTTCTTATATTTTTGACCGTATTATTGATCGTAACTTTTGGCCTGAAAATACATTGGTTCGAGAATATATATTTAGACAAAATTCTCACAATATTGGCCGCCTTCCTCAAACTGATTCAAATGTTCCAAAAAACTAAAAGATCTTACTGGTGAAAATAATTCATTAGTTTACCAAAACGTTCGTGCTCTGAGAACTAAACTGTCAACTTTATATATTGAAAGTTTCAACATAAGTCATCATATTATCGTATTTACTGAAACTTGGCTTAATCATATCTTTTTAAATACTGAAATATTTTGCAATAAATATATTTTTAGACGTGACCGTTGCAATATGATGAATGGCGGCGGTGTTCTTATTGCTGTCTCAAGTATCTTATCATCTGAGGTTTTATTAATTGATTCCTCTTTAAACATCGAATTCGTTGCAGTTTTAATTAAATACAATCATAAAAAAATATTTGTTACTTGCTCATACATCCCTCCATCCCTCCATCGTTTCCGCAGTCTTAATTTGTGAGACATGGAGAAGCTATTAAATCTGTTCCACGTACTGCGAATCCGGATGACTCTGTTATTGATCTTGGAGATTTCAATTTGCCTCTAATTTCGTGGAAGTTCTTACCTGAAGAAAAATACTTTGTTCCGACTAAATCAAATGATAAATTTGATGAGCTTTTTAATATTTTCTTTGATTTACATCTTTTTCAATTAAATGGAATTCTTAATGATCATTCAAAATTATTGGATTTAGTATTTGTTAATGAAGTTATTGAATGTTTTACGAAGCGCTCAAACCCTATTTCTATTCCTGAAGATGGATATCACCCTACTATTGAAGTAAATATATCCATTCCATTTGGACTTGTAGACACACTTAAAAAAAGTGTTAAAGTTTTATGTTTCGCTCAAACGAATTACAATATGTTTATTGAACTTTTAATAATACAAGCTGGCATGATTTATTATCGTTATCTACTGGTACAATCGTGCCATTGATCAAATGAATGAAGCTTTCTATAACAAGATGTACTCTTTTATTGAGTCATGTGTTCCAAAAAAATTTTTAACAACCT
Organism: Cordilura impudica; assembly: GCA_963682025.1. Classification (NCBI taxonomy): domain Eukaryota; kingdom Metazoa; phylum Arthropoda; class Insecta; order Diptera; family Scathophagidae; genus Cordilura; species Cordilura impudica. The sequence goes on from OY821522.1 coordinate 4,374,766, forward strand.
TTCTGGACCTCCATGGAATACTAGGAAACTGGTAGTGTCAAGAATAAAAAATAAATATTACAAAAATATAAGAAAACTGGATCTCTTGTTAATCATGGAAAATACTCCATTTGTCGTGCCGAATATAATACTCTGAATAATTCATGTTATTTAAACTATTTGAACAAAATGAAAAATAATTTTAAAATAAATCCGAAGTCATTGTACAAATTTGTTAACTCTAAGAGAAAAACTAAGGGCTATACTGCTGTTATGAAATTCCTACATAATGAATCCTGTGATAATACTATTGTATGCTATTTATTTGCTGACTTCTTCTCTACTACTTACTCCGATGCATCTTTGATGATTCTAATATCAGCTCATATACACTGACTGCTACTCAAATTATATCCATTCCTTCTCTTGCTATGTCTGTGGTTTCTAACGAATTGAAAAAACTTAAATTTTCCTGCAACAGTGGTCCAGATAAAATTCCGTCCTGTACTTTAATAAAATGTGCTGATGTTTTAGCTGTGCCATTAACACTCATGTTTAATACCTCAATTAAATACGGTTATTTTCCCAATATGTGGAAGGATTCATTCACTATTCCGCTATTCAAATCTGGTAACAAGGCTGATATTACTAATTATCGTGGAATTGCTAAATTAAGTATTATACCTAAAATTTTTGAAAAAATTATAACGGATTATCTATGCCATCAAGTAAATACGTCAATTTCTCCCTTCCAACATGGTTTCCAAAAAAGATGTTCAACCTCTACAAATCTATTACAATTTACTACAATTGTCAACCGTGGTTTTCTTGAACGCAAACAAACAGATGCAATACATAAACTTCTTCTTAAGAAATTACATATGATGGGATTTTCATATCTTAGCGCAAAGTGGATATATTTTTATTTAACCAATAGAACACAAAAAGTATGTTTTAAAAATGTTACTTCAAAGCCGATAGATATAATTTCAGGAGTACCACAAGGCAGCCATCTTGGACCGCTACTTTTTTCTTTGTTTATAAACGATCTTCCGAATGTTATTCGTTTTTCAAACATATTGATCTTGATGGTGATGTTTGTTCTGGTTTCCTGATTAACAATATATCATTCAACATTCCTCAACGACCAACAAGTTACTTCTCACCTTTATCTGTACAGTTCTATAAAGCTTATTATGCAAATGCAGACCCTCTCAGGAGGATGTGTATTCAATTTAATGAACTTTATAGATTTATTGATTTCTCATTAAATACTAATCTAATTAAAAGTAAAATAATATGCTTTCTAAATTCATAGCTATGTACTAAAATTAATTTTAAAATGTTTTTCTTTGTAAATAGTCTGTAAGAATTAATTCCATAGACCAAGATACGAATAAATAAATAAATTTTATTTTTTGTATCTGTCATTAATTAATTCATTATTTTCTAACTTAAAATATGTTATATTATTTTCATAATTTTGGTCTACTGTTACCACTGTAATTTATTCACATAATGATACACAGTAACCACTGTAACTTATTTATTTGAAATGTCTCGTTAGTTTTTATGATTTACATTTTTTTTGTCTCTTGTGTTAAATGAATGAATATAACACATTTAGTTCATTTAAAGTACATATAAATATGTAACATTTGTACTAAAGAGACAACAACAACATATACAAGCATTATCTCTTATTAATTTGAGTTACATTGTTAGGGCTATTTTTAAGTTTGGTTCATAAAACATAAATCATTGTTAAAGTTGATACGATCGAAACCACTTGTTTTGTGTTTCTTGTCGTTTTCGCGGTCTGTATCATCATTATATATTGTCCCACATGTATTAGCGGCATATAGATAACAATTATCAATTTTTAATTGCTCTATATTGCTGCCGGTGGAGAAAACCCCCTTCATCGTACATTTTGGCGTCCAACGTGGGGCAATTTATACAAGTATTTTTTAAATCTTTTCGTGATGCGGTCCGTGGAAAATTCTTAAAAACTTTATCGTTGAAGTACATCTTTCATCATAAGTGTACCGGTCGTTTTAAGTGAGGTGGAAAATACATTTAAAAAAACCTTTCGTTGCTTATCAGAAGTGAAACCTGCTCTAAATAAAACCTTTAAATAAAAATGCATTTTCGTGAAAAATATAACAAACTCAAAAGATAATCTTGTCCAATGTAAAGTCGTGAGGTGCATCAAAAACATTTTGGAAAATTTTTAGATAAAAATAGTTAAGCTTCAGGCCATTGTTGTTGTTATAATTCAACTCTTTATTCAATCCAATATTTCGCTATCAATTAGATAGCATCTTCAGGGATCTAAATTCATAAATATAACACAAAAACATTTTTTACATAATGTAACTTAAAGAACAATAATCACAAAACCTACGAGTAACAATAGTCAACCAAATATACACATCACAACGTTTGTACATTCAATATTGCACTAAATCAATTTTTTGTTTATGATGTGACGATAGCTTTGAGAGCAATTATCGGTGTCGGTTTTATAATTCATTCGGTTCTCTTTCGGTATGTTTATAATATGTAACATTCCAAGTGTGTATCGTTTGTTATATTTATCCTCTCTTTGTAAAATCTCTACGTCATCCAAGTTTGGTAAATGTTTGTATTCTGCCGTGTTTTGTGTCAATAATTTATTCCTATTTCTTAGATCCGATCTGTGTCCTGATAGTCTTGTTTTTAATTTGTTTTTCGTTGTCCCAACGTATACTTGTTTGCATATGTTGTTTTTGTCATCAGTGCAGTTTATTTTTAATGTATTGAGGTTTATTGAAAAAAGTAAAAAAAAAAGTACAACACTAATTATTATTAAAACTATAAATACATTGAACACTTGATAAATTATATTAAAGTATATATGACTTCAAGTCTTCAGTCCAACACCCCCACTAGAATTGAAGTCTCTCAGACCAAGATTGTAACGGCATTCTTGAAACTTCCCAGTAGGTAACGCTTTAGTGAGAATGTCTGCTACCATGTTCTCTGTGCCAACATGAATAATTTGTACACAGTTCTTGTGAACTAAATCACGAACAAAATGATGACGAATATCAATATGTTTTGATCGAGCGTGATATACGTTGTTATGGGCTAAATCAATAGCACTCTTGTTGTCAGAATATAGTGCCCATGACTTATCTCCTTTACCATAGATTTCTTTATATAATGACTTTAACCAGATTATTTCTTGACACGCTGCTGACATAGCCATATATTCAGCTTCAGTTTGTGAGGCCTCTAGTAAATTTTTCTTTAACGAAAAAAAAAATGTATCTTAAAATAAAATAAAAATTTGTATTTTTTTGAAGATAACGGTTTAACATAACTAAGGCAATAAATAATACCGAAGATAATTATATACAACCATGGAAGGTACACAGCTATGTAAATTTTCACCACACGTTGACTTCTATATAATCGCTGGTTACACTTCTTTAATTAATGCATTTCCGTTATTCATCTTAATAACTCGATACTAAACGAAGTGTTTCATCATTCTTTGAAGCCAAGATTGTGTACCTTACATTGTGAATTAAGTGAATTACTTAAACTTCATAAAATCTTTATATACAATTATTAAAATTGTCAATTGTAAATACCAATAATAATAATATTTGGGCGTAGTATAACTACCTATTATAATTTAGTACAATTATATTTTCTGTAGGAATAAATTACTAACGTTGGTTAGTTAACTTACACGTGGGGATATCCTCCTGATATCCCGAAACCTCTTCAGTCGCTTAATATTTTATAGTGTATACTCCGATTAACAACTGGAGGCAGCAGTTGATTTGGAACCTTAAAGGAACCCGAATTATTTCCAATCATTCATATCGACCAATTTTAAATCCGTGTTTCGTTTGACTATTGGTGCCTCAACATCAAACAAATATTAAATAAAAATACCTATTTTGAAGGAAGAAACAATATCCTTGCACAGCAGGATATCGCTCTTAAATCTAGCCACTTAATCATCGTGGTGGATTGCCTATCATCGCATTATTATATCGGATTTTTTATTTTTATTTTATTACGTGCATTTTGAGGTTAAGAACCAAACATACCTAAAATTTGTGTAGGGGTATAGCAGATTAGTAAAAATAATAATTTGTCTAAAATCTCTAAAAAAAAAAAAAAAAAAAAAAACAAGGAGCAACAAATTAACGTCTCGTTATAATATTAAACTCTTTACGTACGTCATCATTGGGGACCAAAATGTTAGCGCTAACATCGTGGGATCTGCTCGATAAGCGTAAGTAACAAATGGAATTAAAACACATAATATTATTTAAAACTAGTTTATTGCTCTTTCAAAGAAAAACAAATGATAAACTTTTAACACCCTTATCAGAGCGTGAGCTAGTAGAGATATTAATTCGTAACCTTCGCCCGGAAGTGAGGTTGGAGTTATTACATTTGAATATAGAATCAATAGTTGATATAAAACGTTGTTGTAGACGTCGTGAGAACTTCTTTTTAGACATGCAAGGTAGTTCTCAGAATAATCGATCAATTTTTATGAATAGACGACACATATCAGAATTAGGAATCATAGACGTAGAAGAGGAGGATCCTAAAATAGCATCCATACGTTTACAGGAAAGTAAAAGAAAAAAATGTTGGAACTGCGACAACGAAGGCCATAATTATAAACAATGTACTAAACCTCGCCGTGTATTTTGTGTGGATTAGTAGCATTTTTCTTACCAAATTGTCCTAACTGTAACAGTCAGGAAAACCGCCAGAGGGACACCACGAACACCGGGATGTGTCCCAAAACAAATTAAGTGATGTTGAATCTCTGCAGCCAAAAACAAACGTAATTAAATCAAATATTAAAAATAGACTAGATGATAAACCTAAGTTAAGACCCTTAAACCATTGCATGAACGGCTTGCCGAATATAATACGGCTCGTATTAGAATTTTTGGGGAATCTCGTTCAACTAGTCGTGCTCGTAAATACTGGCATATAATAAAGCAGAAAAAACGCAATACAATATCAGCTATAAGTACCATTAGCGGTGACGTAAGACCATACGCTAATATTAAATTACTGAATAGAACTTTTTTTGGACTTTTGGATTCTGGAGCCTCTTCGTCTTGTATAGGTGGTGAACTTGCTAAAGAGATGAGTAACGGTACAATTAAATTTAAAAAGTTAGCATGCTCTCTTAAAACTGCGGATGGGAGAAAACAAGAAGTTCTAGGGGTTATTAATTTAGAGGTGACTTATAATGAGGAAATTAAAATTTTAGAATTTTATGTAGTACCATCTTTAGATCAGAATATAATTCTTGGATGGAATTTCTGGGAAATATTTGGACTCGAAATAGGTATTGGTAGGATAAATGAAGTTTCACTTTTAACACCTGATAGCCATGACCTTACTGCAACACAACGGCAAACATTAGACGCAGCCATTAGGGCTTTTCCTTCCTTCGAAGAGAAAGGATTAGGTCGTACAACTTTAGTGGAACATAATATTGACGTAGGAAATACCAAGCCCATCAAGCAGCGGCATTTTCCAATATCACCTGCAGTTGAAAAACTCATGAGAGAGGAAATTGATCGTATGCTCAAGATGGGAGTAATCGAGGAATCATCAAGTTCATGGTCTTCACCAGTGGTTCTTGTTAAGAAACCAGCAAGGTGAGATTATGCCTCGATAGTAGAAAGGTAAATGCGGTGACAGTTCTGGATGCCTATCCATTGCCTCATATCGAGGGAATTTTGAGCAGATTACCAAGGGCAGAGTTCATATCCAGTTTAGATTTAAAGGACGCTTTCTGGCAAGTCCCACTGGAAGTGAACTCCCGTGATAAAACGGCTTTTACTGTACCTAACAGACCGCTGTATCAGTTTACTGTAATGCCCTTCGGTCTCTGCAATGCTCCCCAGACCATGTGCAGGCTAATGGATAAGGTCATCCCGTACAATCTTCGCGAGAGAGTCTTCGTATATTTGGATGACCTCCTCCTAATTTCCGAAAATTTTAGTAGCCATATTGACCTTCTCTATGAAGTATCACACCATATTCGTAAGGCAGGACTAACAATTAATATGTGGTGGATATGTGGTGGGCAATGGGACCTTACAGACAGACCCCGAAAAAGTGTCGGCTGTTGCCGAATATCCTCCGCCTAAGTCCGTCCGTGAACTCCGTCGTTTTCTTGGAATGACCGGTTGGTACCGGCGTTTCATTGCGAACTTTGCTGAATATTGATCTCAACTCTTCCGAGTTTGATAGTGACTCCTATGTCAAATGTCGTGAGCAATTTCAGACTAGTCCTGCAAAATATCCAGACTTTAAAGTACTTGGTAAATTTATTTATCATAGAACAGAATTTTATAACGGTATTTCGGAGGATGAAGATAAAACATGGAAACTCTTGGTACCTGAAAATTTGCGGTTGCCAGTACTTAAAAATAGTCATGAATTGCCTATAAGTGCTCATGCTGGAGTTACGAAAACTATTGAAAAAATTCGTCGTTTTTTTTATTGGCCTGGCTTATATAGATCTGTTCGCAATTATGTACGCAACTGTTCTGTTTGTAAGGAAACAAAACACCCTACAAAAGTTTTGAGACCTCCAATGGGCAAACACATTTCGGTGGAACGAATTTTCCAGAGATTATTTGTAGATTTAGTAGGTCCATTTCCGCGATCTAAAAACGGAAATATTGGCATATTGGTAGTTTTAGACCAAGTTTCTAAATTCTCATTTTTACACCCAGTGAAAAAATTCACCTCTAAAATCATAATAAATTTTTTAAAAGACCATGTATTTAACGTATTTGGTGTTCCCGAATATTTGACCAATGACAATGGGAGTCAATTCAAATCAGCGGATTTCGTTGAATTTTTAAACCAGTATGGTGTGAAACAATTATGTACAGCAGTTTACTCTCCGCAGAGTAATGCCTGCGAAAGGGTAAACAGATCGGTTAACGCGGCATTAAGGGCCTATATTAAAAATGATCAACGAGAGTGGGACCATCACCTCAGTAGCATTAGTGCAGCGTTAAGAAACTCAGTTCATCAATCAACTGGGTGCAGCCCTTATTTCGTCGTATTTGGACAACACATGACCACACATGGGGAAAATTATGAACTGTTACGGAATATAGATATGATAGAGGAAGGTAACTTACTAAATGACGAAAAACTACATGATAATCTTTCAAGAATTCGCGAAATCGTTCGCAAAAATTTAGAAAAATCCCACGCTACTAACAGCCGGCAATACAATTTACGTTCTCGGGTAATTGACTTTCTAATAGGCGAAGAGGTTCTGAGAAGAAATTTCGTGCAAAGTAAGGCTTCTGACAACTTTAATGCCAAATTGGCTAAAACTTTTATCAGGGCGTGGGTTCGAAGGAAAATTGGCAGCTCATATTACGAATTAGAAGATGATAAGGGCAAAATATTAGGTATTTACCATGCTAAAGACCTTAAACCTTCATAATTTTCAAAATAGAAAAAAAAAACAAGAAGAGGTCCCTTTTCAGCTTCTTCGTCATTTTTTTAATAACTCAAAACCTGCTTTGTGAGGCCTCTAGTAAATTTTTCTTTAACGAAAAAAAAATGTATCTTAAAATAAAATAAAAATTTGTATGTTTTTGAAGATATCGGTTTAACATTACTAAGGCAATAAATAATACCGAAGATAATTATATACAACCATGGAAGGTACACAACTATGTAAATTTTCACCACACGTTGACTTCTATATAATCGCTGGTTACACTTCTTTAATTAATGCATTTCCGTTATCCATCTTAATAACTCGATACTAAACGAAGTGTTTCATCATTCTTTGAAGCCAAGATTGTGTACCTTACATTGTGAATTAAGTGAATTACTTAAACTTCATAAAATCTTTATATACAATTATTAAAATTGTCAAAGGTAAATACCTATAATAATAATATTTGGGCGTAGTATACCTACCTATTATAATTTAGTACAATTATATTTTCTGTAGGAATAAATTACTAACGTTGGTTAGTTAACTTACACGTGGGGATATCCTCCCGATATCCCGAAACCTCTTCAGTCGCTTAATATTTTATAGTGTATACTCCGATTAACAACTGGTGGCAGCAGTTGATTTGGAACCTTAAAGGAACCCGAATTATTTCCAATCATTCATATCGACCAATTTTAAATCCGTGTTTCGTTTGACTATTGGTGCCTCAACATCAAACAAATATTAAATAAAAATACCTATTTTGAAGGAAGAAACAATATCCTTGCACAGCAGGATATCGTTCTTAAATCTAGCCACTTAATCATCGTGGTGGATTGCCTATCATCACATTATTATATCGGATTTTTTATTTTTATTTTATTACGTGCATTTTGAGGTTAAGAACCAAACATACCTAAAATTTTTGTAGGGGTATAGCAGATTAGTAAAAATAATAATTTGTCTAAAATCTCTGAAAAAAAAAAAAAACAAGAAGGAGCAACAAATTAACGTCTCGTTATAATATTAAACTCTTTACGTACGTCATCATTGGGGACCAAAATGTTAGCGCTAACATCGTGGGATCTGCTCGATAAGCGTAAGTAACAAATGGAATTAAAACACATAATATTATTTAAAACTAGTTTATTGCTCTTTCAAAGAAAAACAAAACATTTGCAATATGTATCTATATATATAAATATAAATTAAGTCGAATACTCCGCTCACTATATATATACTGTCATTTTGTTGAAGAAATTTACTTTGTAGAACTTCTCCATTTATAGTTGTACATACATATATGCAAAATTTAAAATTAACTTGATTTTTTTTGTCAAGTAAACGTAGGTAATATATTTAGTTTTTAGTTTTTTTTTGCTTATATAATGACGTGGTATTTTTGTTAATAGATTTTACATACCTACTTATCAGTGTAAGGTATTTTGATTTGGTTCAATTTCATATTGTTCCTATGAAGAAATATCATGTATTGAATAGTTGTTAAAAGAAGTAAATATGGAATAAAAGAATATATAAACATGTGAAAATGAACTTGATCGGCTAAAATCTCATATGGAGGGCATGGAGATTTATTTTAGTATATTCATGAATGGTTGGGAATGGGAGAGTATACGGGACAAAAACAATTTGTCTCATACAAACTTCTCTTCAAAAATTTCTTTTGCTGTTAGTTCCTTTTTTTCATTACCGTATCCAAAACAACGCAATTTGAATTCAATAGTTTAACCCTTTTGCATCCCCCAAACAAAAAAAAGATTAAATAATTAGTGAACATAATACATAAGTGCATGATTAAGTTTTTTGTTGTCAGCCTCTTGATATTTATTTTGGCATGCAAGATCCCACCCGTATTTTAACCGACGAGCTATGTCCTGGTATTCAGCAAGCATGCACAATTGCATGTCATGTCAGGAGGTCTATTACAATAAAATGGCGCCCAACGTGGGGCCTGCGAAGGGTTAATATTTCATATAAATTAGTTTCAATAGCAGTGATTGGCTTTGTTTATTAAGAATTAGTTTAAAGGTAATGCCTTTAGCTAACTAGTAAACATAACTTTCACAAACCATGGTGTTTCATATTTTGAGTTTGGAATAAGCAACTGATCAACATCAATTTCTTACCAATTCAATAATGGGTCACGTCAGTTGATATGAACGTGTTACATTACCTAGTGTAGAGTGCACAATTATGAATAACGGTTTACATTAACATTCAGTTTTTTTTAGTTGTATTAGAAACTTTTGAAGAGAGTTTATACATATAATTGTTTGCTCAATTATAGTACACATACTTCACATAATATTTGTATTGAAATATTAAGTTATATTTTTAGCCATCATTTCATTTTACATGTGTTTTAACAAAAATAAATTAAATATAATAAAATAATTGTTTTGATACCATAAATTAGTTGAATTAAGGAAACAAAAAAATGCCACTATCGCATAGTAATGAAGATTTGAGGCATTCACCACAACTAGTGCTATATGTACTATATGCAATGAAATTATTGTTCCTGAAACCATTCTCGTAACTTCTTGCGGCCATAAGTTTCATTCAAATTGCATCACTACTTGGCTTGGTGCCAACCAGACATGTCCACTTTGTAGAAAACAATTGGATAGAAATATCTTAGCACAATGTAACAGAGATGCAGGGGTGCTACAGGTACTATTCCTAAAACTACTCTCCAAGGTGCTGTTACCAGGGCTAGATCTGTACAGCTTGATTGGGAAAGTTCAGAACCAATTCAGCCACAAAATGTGACCCGTGCTCGTGGTAGGGGAGCTAGTTTCTCGGTTAATAGGCCTCAAAGACTTGACGATAAACATGTGAAGGATATAGTTGAAAAAGCATTAAGTGAGTTTCAGGTTAAAACCAATCAGCAAATTCGTAATCTTGTAGAAGAATCTTTAGAAAGAGTTTTCAGTAATTTAAATATAGGTAATATTAATAGAAATAATAGCGAGGATTTAAATCCACTGTTCGATATAGGTAATGATTATAATACGACAAATAGACCACGTCCTTCGTCTGCACAAATGGAGTTAAGACCTTCTAGTATTTTAGAGAATCAGTGCAATGCACAAAGTAATATTTATCCCGACCAAAATGTACGTAGAAATAATTATCACCACTCACCAACCGAAGAATCAGTCTCTAAAATTATATTGAATTGGAAATTAACCTTCGACGGTTCATCAGATTCCATTCCGGTTGGGGAATTTATATACAGAGTAAACTCCTTAACTCAATCTACACTTCGCGGGAATTTCGAGGGATTATGCAAAAGTGCACATGTTCTTTTTGTAGGTAGAGCAAACAGTTGGTTCTGGCGTTATCATCATTCGGTTAATGCGATAGACTGGTATGACATATGTGATGATTTACGGCGTAATTTCAAAGAATATAAAAGTGATTACGAAATTAAAGAGTCCATTCGTAGTAGAAAACAACGAAATGGAGAAACTTTTGATAAATATCTTGATGATATTATGAAGATTACTGATAAACTTTTAACACCCTTATCAGAGCGTGAGCTAGTAGAGATATTAATTCGTAACCTTCGCCCGGAAGTGAGGTTGGAGTTATTACATTTGAATATAGAATCAATAGTTGATATAAAACGTTGTTGTAGACGTCGTGAGAACTTCTTTTTAGACATGCAAGGTAGTTCTCAGAATAATCGATCAATTTTTATGAATAGACGACACATATCAGAATTAGGAATCATAGACGTAGAAGAGGAGGATCCTAAAATAGCATCCATACGTTTACAGGAAAGTAAAAGAAAAAAATGTTGGAACTGCGACAACGAAGGCCATAATTATAAACAATGTACTAAACCTCGCCGTGTATTTTGTGTGGATTAGTAGCATTTTTCTTACCAAATTGTCCTAACTGTAACAGTCAGGAAAACCGCCAGAGGGACACCACGAACACCGGGATGTGTCCCAAAACAAATTAAGTGATGTTGAATCTCTGCAGCCAAAAACAAACGTAATTAAATCAAATATTAAAAATAGACTAGATGATAAACCTAAGTTAAGACCCTTAAACCATTGCATGAACGGCTTGCCGAATATAATACGGCTCGTATTAGAATTTTTGGGGAATCTCGTTCAACTAGTCGTGCTCGTAAATACTGGCATATAATAAAGCAGAAAAAACGTAATACAATATCAGCTATAAGTACCATTAGCGGTGACGTAAGACCATACGCTAATATTAAATTACTGAATAGAACTTTTTTTGGACTTTTGGATTCTGGAGCCTCTTCGTCTTGTATAGGTGGTGAACTTGCTAAAGAGATGAGTAACGGTACAATTAAATTTAAAAAGTTAGCATGCTCTCTTAAAACTGCGGATGGGAGAAAACAAGAAGTTCTAGGGGGGGGGGTTGTCTTCATTGACTGGCAACTGCGATGGCGATAATAGCAATGGGCTGATTTTTCCGTGGTGCGAGTCGGATAATGCTGCAACTATTGTTGTTTGAGTTCGGTGTAATCTGGCTGATATTATTGAAAGTTGGACTGATAGTGAAGATTTGAAACAGTTTTGCTTGATGATCTTCCCTTTCGGCCATGTGTAGCCTTGATACAATTTCCGTTAATTGAGCATCCAGATTATCAAACTATTCTTTGATTCTGTTCTCATCTTGTTTGAGTACGTTCAGAGTAGCATCAATAATTGATGTTTGATTTCTTAGGAACTGTTTAAGCCTTCCTCTGTCTTCTTTGATTGAGTTGATGGTGTTTGACATTTGTTCTGCATAATTCGGATCTAAGACACCGAAAAGTGAGTTAGCGGTGTTGCCGACAAAGTTTACTGCGCCACGTTTAGTTCTCTTGCCGTTCAGTAGAATATTTTCATCCTTCAAGTCTGCTAAGCCGAATTCAAAAGTTTGTAGTGTATTTGTGCAAGTTGCCTTTTGATTCATGAGCTTGCATATATGTTGCAGAGCTATAGTTCCATTAGTGAACGTAGCCATCTCTCGCCAATATGATGTTAATTCGTAGTAGCTTATAATATTCCATTCAGATCGTGATATTCGCGTGTTGCCAATTCCTTCGAAGTGTAAGCCCGTGTTCGATTCGAGTTCCGTTATTTCCACCTTTCATGCGAAAATTAGTGGAAGTGCGAGCAATGCTATAAGTAATATAGGCATGCTGGGGAGTGCTGATAGCCGCCGTTTTTTATTTTTTGGAATTTCATCAGATGCTAATCCAGAGGGCTACAATTTGCAATTGTCGCTTAATGTTGTAGCCTGTTGATTTGGTTTTTGTTGTCATTCTTCACCATCGTCATTAATTCTAGGAAGTGGTGCCAGATATCAAACTGCTCGCTTAGATATGCCTGAAGCCGTTTTAACATCTGCAACTCTGACTATTTCGTCGATTCCCTTATGGGTTTTTATTACACGTCCTAAAGGCCATTTCATAAGTGGAACGATATCTTCCTTGATGACAACAATATCACCTTCTTTAAGGTTTTTGACCGCTCTTGCCATTTATTCCGGTATTGTAATTCGTTGAGGTAGTCCCTTGACCACCTGTTCCAAAATTCATGTTTCAGACGAGAAACTAACTTCCATCTGGTTGCCAAGCTAGGGTTTGTGGGTTTGGCCTGCGCATCTATTTGGGCTGTTAGTGGTTCTCCGATTAGGAAATGTCCTGGAGTGAGGGCAGCTATGTCGTTAGGATCATTTGACATGGGTGAAATTGGTCGGTAGTTCAGTATTTCAATTACCAGTGTTTCTAGTTCCTCGTATGTCAAAGATGCATTTCCCAAACTTCTGACAAGAAGATGCTTTGCGGATTTAACCGCTGCTTCCCTTCGGCCCCCAAAGTGTGGCGCTCTTGGTGGTATGAAATTAAATTGGTTGCATGCATTCGTGATTGCTGCTTGAGCGTCGGAAGAGTGAATTACCGTTGACAGTTCAGGCAATTGATTTTTAGCTCCGACAAAATTTGTCGCATTATCACAATACATGTTTTGGCAGTGCCCACGCCGGCCGATGAATCTTTTGAGAGCCCAAATAAATGCGTCGGTGGTGAGATCACTCACAAGCTCCAAATGTACCGCCTTCGTAGCAAGGCAGCAAAATACTGAAATGTAAGCCTTGTGCGGCCTTTTTCCACGCAGTTTGTAGTGTACTGTTATTGGACCACAGTAGTCGACTCCAGCGTTTATAAATGGTCGTGCTGGTGTCACCCGTGTAGAAGGAAAATTTCCCATTACTTGGTTGAATAGCACTGGTTTGGCTCTACTGCATACTGTGCAGCGAGGAATTGTGGCTCGAGCCATAATTTTTCCATTTATTGGCCAATACCGTTGTCGAACAATTCCAAACAATGTTTGTGCACCACAATGCTTATTGCTTTTGTGAACCATTTCAAATATTATTTTTGAAATAGGATCATTGTACGGGATTAGCAACTGGTGTTTTGAGTCATACGCCATTGATGAAGCATCAAGTCGACCGCCAACATGAATTAGGCCATCTTTGGCCAAAAACGGTGAAAGATTACTTAAACTGCATGCTCCTCGTAATTCATTGTATCTCTTCAGCTGTTGGATTTCATTTTTAAATACTGACGTTTGCATTTGCTTGATGATTGGAACTAGCAATGAATCCAATTCCGTCGTCGTTAGAGATATTTGAGTCTCCCTTTCACGCCTGGTGTGGTTTATAAAGCGCAAAACGAATCCTACAATTCGATGTAGGCGATGGAAAGAATTCTTGTGTTTGATTTTGTATATAAAGTCAGGCTCTGCTACTGCCACGTTTTCTTTCCTAATTGTTGTTAGTAGAAGAACTTGGATTGAATCTTGGGGGCCAACTTGTTTCCTTGCCATGTAGAAATAGTGGTCCACAGAACCACAAGGTACATTCCTTTAATGCCTTCGGTGACAATTCCCGAGATAGAATGTCTGCTGGATTATATTTTGAGCTGACGTGACGCCATTGTTCTGCTCGTGTCGTTTCCTGGATGACTGATATTCGATTCGCCACAAAGGTGTTATATAATGCTGAGGATGAGTGTATCCATGACAGTACAATTTCCGAATCAGTCCAAAACCATATAGGACTTGTAAACTGAAGATCGGCTGTGATTTTGGCTGCTAACTGCGCTCTGAGTACTGCTGCACACAGCTCCAGGCATGGTATTGTTTGTTTTTTAAGTGGTGCTACGCGAGATTTGGCGCATAACAATCGCGTTATAATCGCGCCGTTTCTAAACACTGATCAAACATATGCTGCTGCTCCATATGCTTTCTCCGATGCGTCAATAAAAATGTGTAATTGAATGGCTTCTGGGACTTCTCCTTCAAAGATGTGCCTTGATATTTGCAGTGTTTTTAATACGTTCAGGTCTGAGCGAAATTTGAGCTATTTAGTGTGCAGCTCTTCAGGTAAAGATTGATCCCAGTCTAATTTTAACTCCCACAAACTCTGAATGAGGATTTTGGCTGCTACCACTATTGGAGAAAGGATTCCTAACGGGTCGAAAAGTCTGGCAAGATCTGACGTGACGCTGCGTTTCGTAATCCTTTTGACCGCTTCGACGTTAACCTTAACGTAGAGCTTATCATCCTTCGGTAGCCATGTGAGTCCTAATGTTTTTGTTGAGTCAGCCTTTGTGTTTTCAAAATCTAAATTTACTTCCAGATCTCCTTGTGGAATATTTCTGAGCAGTTGTGGGTGATTTGCACACCATTTTCTTTCATGATCTGTGTTAGTTGTTCTTGTAATTGCATTGCAGCTGCTAAATTATCTGCTCCACCCAGGCCTTCATCCACGTAGAAATTCTCTTGAAGAAATTTCGAGGCCTGTGGGTAACGAACGGTGTTTTCTTTCGCCAGTTGCTGTAGACACTTTGTTGCTAAATAGGGTGCAGCTCTTGTTCCATATGTAGCTGTGTTGAGCTGGTAATATGTTATGGGTTTATTCGCATCTTTTCTCCAAATAATGAGTTGAAATTTGCGATCTTCGTGGGAAATTACGACTTGTCCATACATTTTTTCGACATCGGTAGTAAATACGAATCTTGGAAATCGAAATCTTAGCAGTATAGAGAATAGTTCGCTTTGCACTGTCGGCCCTGTGTACATGAGGTCGTTTAGTGAGTGTCCTGATGTCGTTTTGGCTGATGCATCGAATACAGTTTTGTGGTGGTACTCTCAGGCCTTAACACGCAGTGATGTGGAATGAAATAGTTAGGTGAGAGGATTGCATCTGATGATATCTTCGTCATGTGCCCCTGGGCCTCGTATTCATCCATAAACTTGATGTATTTAGTTCTTATTTCAGGATTTTTCTGCTGTCGACGCTCAAGCGCAAGAAATCTCTTCAGAGCAACTCCATGTGAATCGCCTAGAGCATCAGGGCTTTGATGAAATGGTATTTTTACAAATCGATTTTCGTGGTTCTTGAAGGTGTTTTGTGCGAAGTGTTCTTCACATTGTCTTTCTGACATGGAGAGCGATTTATCATTGGCTTTAATTTCATTTAACTCCCATAGGCGAGCTATGGAAAGCTCGAGACTTTCATCGGCTGTGCAGACTCCACATGCTACATTTGAGCGGTGTTCTTCTTGAAGTTTACCTGAAACAACTCACCCGAATACTGTGTTTTGAAGTAGTGGTAGTTGTTCAGATAACTTAATTTGTCCAATCGATAGCAGTTGATAATGTTCGGCACCCAATAGTATGTCGATTTTGTCGGGACGGTTAAAGGTTGGATCGGCTAGCACTAGATTTTTGGGTAGCGACCAGTCATCAGTGTTGATAAATCGTGATGGTTGTGGCGAAAGGATGCGAGGCAATACAAGTGCCTAGAGTTGAGTTGAAAAACCATTAATTCTAGAGTGTAATGCCACATTAATCCGATACTGTGTTCTGGTGTTTGTTGCTCCAATTCCGCTAATGTTTACTGATGATGGATGCATTGATATGCCAAGACGTTTTACTAGGCGCTCAGTGACGAAATTCACTTGAGATCCTGAGTCTAGCAAAGCGCGGCACTCATATTCTGTATGTTCGCCCTTAACCTTTACCACTGCTGTGCGGAGTAGAATATATGAATTCGATGAATGCTTATTGGCTGCAGCTAGTGAGGTGGCTTCTGATCCTTCTGGTGAACAAGTATTCGAAGAGGTGGTGTCTGGCTTATCTCTTGTGGATAGTACTGTGGCAGCTGATGATGTCTTGTTTTCGCTAGATGATTCTAGCCTTGATGAAAATTTTGTTGATTCGAGGTATAGCATTGAATTGTGTTTCTTATTGCATTTTCTGCATGACCTTGATGTGCAAACCCTTGTGGAATGGCCCGATTTTAAACAATTGACGCATAATTTATGTTTTTGTGTGAAATTCAGTCGATCCGGTGGTGTTAGGTGTTGAAACCTTTGGCACCGGAATAGTGGATGAATACCATTTTTGCGAAGTTTACATGCATTTTCATTTTGATTGGATGAAGCCGCGTAAGCACATGCCTTTGAAGATGATTTTTCCTTCCGACCCATAGCTTCCATTGATTGAAGGTGGGTTTCCAGAAATGACAAAAAATGTTTGACCTGAGGAAGGTCTTTTGGATTTGTTATTGATCGGTCGTAAAGAACATGTGTTCCACGATCCAATTTTTTAACTAACAGATGCAGCAAAATCGGGTCCCAAGAGGTTGAGTCGACGTCAATATTTTGTAATGTATGCAAGCATTCCTGTGTAACGTTATGCAGCTGCTTAATGGCTGCTGCTGATGATCCGCCTGATGGTTGATCAAGCAGTTGTTGGATTAGTGTTGCGACAAGAACTCGCTTATTATTGTATCGCTCTTGTAACATTTTCCATGCTGTTTCATAATTGTCAGCTGTAGCGGAAAGGTGCTTTATCAGTTTCCCCGCTTCTCCTCCGACATTAGATTTAAGGTACCACATCTTTTGCACCGTGGGAATTTGCTGTTTGTCGACGAGTTAAGAAAACAGATCAAAGAATGTTCTCCATGTGACATAATCCTCATTGAGTTGTGGGATAGTTACTTTAGGCAGCGGTAGCACGCTGTTTTGCTCGGATTGGGTTCTTCGTTCTGGAGCAATATTTGATGACATCTTGAAGTTTTTGATGATTAATGTTTCCAGATTGGTGTACGAATCCATGTCATATCCTTCTCTAAGTGGATCAGGATTGTTTTCCCAAATTGAGAAATGCAAATTTTGGATTTGCTCCCACAGTTTTGCCTTCAGTCATATTTGTTGATGTCGGGTCCATGAGGAGCAATCATTTCAGTGATTCTATCATCACATTTTGTCTTCTCATTGTAGAATTAATTGAGGAGAGGGGTGCTGTTGTGTCGCTGTTATTCAATATTGTCCTGCTAGGAGCAGCATGGTATTGATTTGTTTCCACTGCGGCCCCATTCCGGGTTTCCATCATTGCTGCTTCGAAATTTTCTCGGTATTTAAATGTGAGTTCAGATATTTTTCCGTAATACTTCTCGGTGAAGTATTTGTGTTCGGTAGGTGTACTTTCGAAACACCGTATTTTGCTGTCGGTGGTTTCGAAATCAGACCATGCCTTGTCTATTCTCCTGAGTCGCTCCTCATAGTACTGGAACGTCTTTCTGGAAAGCGGAGTCCTTTTTAACGTTGCGAATTATGCCTTCAATTAAATCACCCGTTGTCTTTTGAGACGCTATGAGTTGATCGAACAAAGCCATATTCGAGTCTTTTTGATCATTTGCCATTTTTAGGATGATCGGTGTGTAGGTGACGTTTTTAATGTTTATTATCAAGGCGATACACCAAGATAATGTAAAAGTTAACGCAAGCAGTTGAAACTTGGTTAGCCGGGGAAGTGAAGAAATGAACACAACGATGGTTTTAATGTTTCTCACAATTTTTATTGATTTGATTGACTCTTAAACACTAAATTATTGCCAAATTATTGCTGCTTTATATTTTAGATTAAATTGTGTTCGATTTTGGTGTGTTTGCTTTTAAAAACTGGGCAATGACCTATAGCGAAAACAAATTACTTGAACAATAATTTTAAAATGTGTATGACTGACTTGGAAATATACATACATAATAAGTTCTAAGATGTGATATACTTGTACATAATATTTAACGATAGCAATTAAATGCTGTCGTTTTGTATTTTATGCAAGAATATGTACACACACATGTACATCTGAAAGAAATTCTTTGCGAAGGTTGAACACTACTCTCATAGTCCGATTTTTCGATCGCAACAGTTACATTCCCTTTGTCGGCATTCAATATTAAAATGTTTCTATTTTTATGCAAAAAATTTTTGGTTTGACCCACTGTGTTTAATGTAAAGCGCTCTCTCCTACTTAGATTTTGTTTGTTTATATGATTCTCTAGCATAGATGTAAATTTAGTTCTCGCTATTTCTTGTTCTTCCTTTTCCTCTAGCGTTTGAATACAATCTTCTCCGTCGGCAATTAGTTTAAATAAGGGGAATTGTTTTTTGTCTGTCGGTATAGCATGTTTTTGGTCCAACGAGAGTAGCCACTGTATATCTTCGGGTATTTTAGTATTTGTCAAATTGGTAAACCATTTGTCATTGTGTATAATATTCAGTTCATTTCTCTGTTTGTTTCTCAAGGCTTCAAATTTCTTTCTGTGTTTATTTTTTATTTCTAGATTTGTTTTTCTGGATATTGTTTTTCCATATGTCCAAAAACGTTCTTGTTCTTCTGCTGTATGATTGTTAATTTTGGATTTTATTTTTTCTATTGTCACTTTATTACATTTTGCAATTTCATGTTTCTGTATTATGATTAAATTTAATATTTTCCTATGAAAATTTTCCAAAATCCTGTCTAGGGAACTGTAATTAACTAATTTTGTTGGGCAATATTTGATTGGTTTCAAAAATAGTATGTACGTTTTTTGTGGAGTTTTTTACAAAAACTGGTGTTATACCTGTGTTTCTGCATTTGATAAGGAAAGTTATAGATGATTTGGTATTTAGTTGTTGTTTTTCCAATGTTTTATGTTTGTTAATATCTCCTTTGATATTGTGATGTTTTTTCTATATGTTTTTGTAAAACATTTTAATTTGTTTCACGGCGTGCTCTCCGTGGATAGTAATAAACCCGATTGTTATTTCGACCTTTTTGCTGTAATTTTTAGATAAAAATAGTTAAGCTTGAGCCCACTGTTGTTGTTATAATTCAACTCTTTATTCAATCCAACATTTCGCTATCAATTAGATATCATCTTCAGGGATCTAAATTCATAAATATAACATAAAAAAATTTTTAACATAATGTAGCTTAAAGGACAATAATCACAAAACCTACGAGTAACAACAATCAACTAAATATACACATCACAATGTTTATACATTCAATATTGCACTAAATCAATTTTCTGTTTATGATGTGACGATAGCTTTGAGCGCAATTATCGGTGTAGGTTTTATAATTCATTCCGTTCTCTTTCGGTATGTTTATAATATGTAACATTTCAAGTGTGTATCGTTTGTTATATTTATCCTCTCTTTGTAAAATCTCTACGTCATCCAAGTTTGGTAAATGTTTGTATTCTGCAGAATGGGCCACGAGTGCTGTTATTTGTGTCAATAATTTATTCCTATTTCTTAGAGACGATCTGTGTCCTGATAGTCTTGTTTTAAATTTGTTTTTGTTGTCCCAACGTATACTTACGGCTGAAGAGGATAAGGGAAAAGTACCATACCTGGATACGATAGTTGTAAGGAAGGATGCAAAAATTAAAATTGACTGGTATCAAAAACCCACATCATCTGAAAGAATAATTAATTTCTACTCATGCCAACCAGCGATAATTGCACTCAAAGCTATCGTCACATCATAAACAACAACAACAACAGTGGCTTCATGCTTAACTATTTTTATCTAAAAATTACAAAAAAAAAGGTCGAAATAACAATCAAGTTTATTACATTTTGGAAAATTTTGCTACAGTGATTTTAACAATTTTACTGTCCCTTAAAATTAAAAATGTTTGTGGTTCATCAGAAAAAGTTTAAAAGTTTAAAGGTTTTAAAGTTTATTCCGGTTTTTATATACAAGAAACGTACACATTTTTCGTGCTCTCGTGTATTCAGTATATAGTGTAATTATCTCTACACTAAAAGACTTTTGCGCTCAGTACATAAAGCTTGCATATAAAGCGAATATATAAAATATTTTTGGCGGAAAATTTTGGCGTCGGTTACAGTGCCCGGTAAATTGTTAATTTTTGGTTCAATTATTTGACCATGACATTGGAAGAGGCTAAGCAGCAACGGGCTAATACGAAGAAAAGTATTTCCCCCATCAAAAATCAAGTTGAAGCCAATGGTAGGCGTGAAGGTAAGACACTTTCGTCTGCGGAACTGAAGTGCCGTTTGGGGATTTTGGAGTCATATTTTAAACAAATTTTGACATATCAAACCCAAATTGAAAAATATGACGAAGATGACAATGGTAGACCCGAAATTGAGGAAATGTACATCACAGCGAAAATCAGTATACAGTCGCAGCTTGGTGAGGATGTTCATAGTACAACGACGTACGATTCTACGATTTGTTTCCCTGTTGCCACCCGCAAATTGCCCCAGCTCAAGTTGCCCACATTTAGTGGTAGGTACAGTGAGTACCAAAATTTTATAACGTCATTCAACCAGGTTATTGATCGTTAATTTGGCCTATCGAATATTGAAAAATTCAATCATTTGCTCAAGTGCCTTCAAGGCCAAGCATTGGAAACGGTCAAAGCTTTCCAGATTACAAATGAAAATTGTCGAAAGGCTCTGGAAAGGCTAAAAACACGTTATGACAATAGCTCGCTGAATTTTATGGAAAATATTACCACTCTTTTCGAATTCCAGCCATGTCCAAATACAATTGTAGTCAATTACGCAGTCTTGTTGATAAGGTTTCTGCTGCTTATAGCTCTTTTGTCACTCGGCTCATCTAGTGACATCGCAAATTCAATGCTGATATACAAAGTGATGGAAAAGGTTGATGATGACACCAAAAGAAAATGGAATGACACCTTGGACTTTACCAAATTTCCGACATGGGATGATTGTTCCAGGGTCCTCGAAAGACGTTGCCAATTTTTTGAATCGGTAGACACCAGCCATACACATGCAGCCCCTCGTAACAATGATCATCATTTTGGTAAGTCCAATTTTAAAAATTAAAAACATGGATATACTTTTTCGGTTTCAAAACGTCTTTGCTCACTGTGCGCTAAGTCTGATCATACAACTCACCGTTGCCCTCGCTTTAAAGAGATGAATGCAGCGCAACGTTTTTAGAATATCAAAGACTAGGCCTTTGTATAAATTGCTTATCAAAGGGGTATCAAGTTAACAGCTGTTCTGCTACATTCAAGTGCAAATTTTGTTCTCGCCTGCACAATAGTTTGCTTCATCGGTCTCAGCCAGCTTCATCCACATCTCGTGCTGCCTTGAATGAATCTTCTGCCTCGGTCCATACTCGTATGGAGAAATCTTCACCGGAACAGGTGCTTCTTGCTACTGCCATGGTTCTCGTTCGTGATTTTACTGGTTGTTACCTTTGGGAAGCGCTTTGTTGGATTCTTGCTCTCAATTAAATTTCATAACTGATGATATTCTCTCCTAGAATAAAGCAAACCACAGAAGTCGCTAGCATCGGAAACTCTCATACTAAACCTAAACACAAGTCATCAACATATGTCAAATCTCGGTTCACTGATTTCGAAACTTCCTCTCGTTTTGCGTTACATCTCATATTACGTATCAGCCTCCAAATACTCAACTTGCTGATGAACAATTTTTCAGATCGAAACGAATCGATTTACTTATTGGTACTGAGACCTTTTTCGATATTTTGTCAGTGGGTCAAATTAAACTTGGTCCTAACTTACCTAAATTACATAAAAAAAAACTTTTTTGGTGGATTGTAGCTGGCCGATATCGCTCAAATCAGTCAAACGTTTCCCGTTCTTGTATGCTGTCGATTGAAGAAGAAATTGATTTAAATTTAAAGCGTTTGTGGGAAATCGAAGAAGTTGAATCTGTGTTCTGACTCAAGAACAAGCTGATTGTGAATCATTCTACCATGATAATGTCAATCGAGAATCTTCTGGCAGAATTGTTGCCAAATTCCCCTTCAACGAATCTTCTGAGTCCTTAGGTCTCTCGCGAAACGTAGGCCTAAAAAGATTTACATCTCAAGAGAGACGCTTTGCTCGTGATAATAATTTAAAATCAGAATATGTCGCTTTAATGAAGGAATATGAACATTGTGGACATATGAGTTTACTTCTTAGCCCCCGGTTAGATGAGCCACGTTATTATATTCCCCACCATTGCGTACTTAAAATGAGCAGCACTTCAACAAAATTGAGAGTAGCATTCGACGCTTCTTGTCCCACTTCGACACAGAAATCTCTCAATGATATCTTAATGGTTGGCCCTACAATTCAAGAACTCTACAAAATATTACTTCGTTTTCGCCTGCATCGATTCGCTATTACTGCTGACATCATTAAAATGTTTAGACAAGTTCTAATTGACTCTCTTGATAGAAAATTTCAGTACATTTAGTGGAGGAATTCTGAGGAAGAAGAAATTCGTACCTGCGAGCTCAACACTGTCACTAATGGGATGTCTTCTGCCCCTTATCTTGCTATAAAGTCTTCAGTATCTCGCAGATCAATACATGGACCAATATAAACTTGGAGCAAAAACAACAAAACCGTCATTTTACGTTGATGATTTTTTTGGGTAGAGCAGACGCTTTAGAGGAGTTGGCGGATTTGGATGATTTTCAAGATGATAAAACCATTAAAGATTTAAATATTGATGATTCTGCTGTAACCAATGCCCTTGTATCACATGGGATTAACAAAAGGTATACAAAAGAAAGTTTACGAATACAACAACAGATAATGAGAACACTAAATTTGAAAGAAGACACAAACAATATAAATGCAAGCTATAGAGTTGCCATTAAATGAACTGTGATATTAAATTAAGTTGTGTTTATTATTATGTCAGTGTTTTTATGTTTTTTGTTATTTATTAAATGTAAAAAATTTTTTTATATTTTAATGTAATAACGTAATAACAACATTGTAAGTTTTTAAATGTTTTGGTGATAAATTATTGTACTAAATTGTTTTCATATTTTTTATTAATAAATAGACGAGCTCTAGAGGAAGTCGACATATAATTGACGAAACGTCGAGCAAAATTGAATTAAAATTTACTTTAATTACATAAAACTTTAGGCCATATTAGCTTAATAAAATAATACACTCAATATTGATGAATTGGCCAAATAACAACAATTATTAACAATTTTGTCGCTCTCGTCATCACTTTTTGTCCCACTTGGACTCGTAGTGCCTCTTATCATAAAGGCCAAAATCATAATGCAAGAACTATGGATTTTAAAACTACGTTAAGACGAATCCATACCTAAAAAACTTCACATGGCTTGCGAACAATTTGTATCAGATATAAAAACTTTATCGTCGCTTAAAATTCTTCGTTATTGCCTCGCTGCTGGTATTCAGTCAATTAGCGCATTTGGTTGCTGTTGGTATCTTCGAGTAAAAGTGCGAGTAAAAAGTGCATTGGCTCAAACAACATTCTTCAACGTTATCAGTTTTCGTTGACAACAGGATAACAGAAATTCAAGATTTAACATATGGATGTACTTGGAGACATGTTTCCAATTTAAACCCAGCTGATATTGTGTCTCGCGGCTCAACGGTACAAGAACTCGCCTCATCTATTTGGTTTAATAGGTCTTTTCTTGCCCTTGACCCTGCTCAGTGGCCGTCAAATAAATGTGATTCACTCGATCTAGAAACAATCAAAAAAGAAGAACGTAAAACCGTATTTTTGATTGAAACAAAATCTAATTTCATGTTGGAAACCATTGAATATAGCTCGCATATTAAAATTCTTCGTGTTGTTGCCTGGATGCTACGTTTTTATTAAAAACTTTTACTTCCAAAGCTAATATTTTAGATTCTGATTCTTTGCATCCTCAAGAATTAGAAAACGCTTTGTTTCGTATCGTTTTGATTATACAGCAGCAGTATTTCCCAGAAGGTATTTTTCGAGTGGTGAAGAAAAAGTTCTTGGTTCATCCAGACACTTTAAGGCACCTTGAGGATCCTTTTTCTTCACCACTCGAAAAATACCTTCTGGGAAATACTGCTGCTGTATAATCAAAACGATACGAAACAAAGCGTTTTCTAATTCTTGAGGATGCAAAGAATCAGAATCTAAAATATTAGCTTTGGAAGTAAAAGTTTTTAATAAAAACGTAGCATCCAGGCAACAACACGAAGAATTTTAATATGCGAGCTATATTCAATGGTTTCCAACATGAAATTAGATTTTGTTTCAATCAAAAATACGGTTTTACGTTCTTCTTTTTTGATTGTTTCTAGATCGAGTGAATCACATTTATTTGACGGCCACTGAGCAGGGTCAAGGGCAAGAAAAGGCCTATTAAACCAAATTGATGAGGCGAGTTCTTGTACCGTTGAGCCGCGAGACACAATATCAGCTGGGTTTAAATTGGAAACATGTCTCCAAGTACATCCATATGTTAAATCTTGAATTTCTGTTATCCTGTTGTCAACGAAAACTGATAACGTTGAAGAATGTTGTTTGAGCCAATGCACTTTTTACTCGCACTTTTACTCGAAGATACCAACAGCAACCAAATGCGCTAATTGACTGAATACCAGCAGCGAGGCAATAACGAAGAATTTTAAGCGACGATAAAGTTTTTATATCTGATACAAATTGTTCGCAAGCCATGTGAAGTTTTTTAGGTATGGATTCGTCTTAACGTAGTTTTAAAATCCATAGTTCTTGCATTATGATTTTGGCCTTTATAATAAGAGGCACTACGAGTCCAAGTGGGACAAAAAGTGATGACGAGAGCGACAAAATTGTTAATAATTGTTGTTATTTGGCCAATTCATCAATATTGAGTGTATTATTTTATTAAGCTAATATGGCCTAAAGTTTTATGTAATTAAAGTAAATTTTAATTCAATTTTGCTCGACGTTTCGTCAATTATATGTCGACTTCCTCTAGAGCTCGTCTATTTATTAATAAAAATATGAAAACAATTTAGTACAATAATTTATCACCAAAACATTTAAAAACTTACAATGTTGTTATTACGTTATTACATTAAAATATAAAAAAATTTTTTACATTTAATAAATAACAAAAAACATAAAAACACTGACATAATAATAAACACAACTTAATTTAATATCACAGTTCATTTAATGGCAACTCTATAGCTTGCATTTATATTGTTTGTGTCTTCTTTCAAATTTAGTGTTCTCATTATCTGTTGTTGTATTCGTAAACTTTCTTTTGTATACCTTTTGTTAATCCCATGTGATACAAGGGCATTGGTTACAGCAGAATCATCAATATTTAAATCTTTAATGGTTTTATCATCTTGAAAATCATCCAAATCCGCCAACTCCTCTAAAGCGTCTGCTCTACCCAAAAAAATCATCAACGTAAAATGACGGTTTTGTTGTTTTTGCTCCAAGTTTATATTGGTCCATGTATTGATCTGCGAGATACTGAAGACTTTATAGCAAGATAAGGGGCAGAAGACATCCCATTAGTGACAGTGTTGAGCTCGCAGGTACGAATTTCTTCTTCCTCAGAATTCCTCCACTAAATGTACTGAAATTTTCTATCAAGAGAGTCAATTAGAACTTGTCTAAACATTTTAATGATGTCAGCAGTAATAGCGAATCGATGCAGGCGAAAACGAAGTAATATTTTGTAGAGTTCTTGAATTGTAGGGCCAACCATTAAGATATCATTGAGAGATTTCTGTGTCGAAGTGGGACAAGAAGCGTCGAATGCTACTCTCAATTTTGTTGAAGTGCTGCTCATTTTAAGTACGCAATGGTGGGGAATATAATAACGTGGCTCATCTAACCGGGGGCTAAGAAGTAAACTCATATGTCCACAATGTTCATATTCCTTCATTAAAGCGACATATTCTGATTTTAAATTATTATCACGAGCAAAGCGTCTCTCTTGAGATGTAAATCTTTTTAGGCCTACGTTTCGCGAGAGACCTAAGGACTCAGAAGATTCGTTGAAGGGGAATTTGGCAACAATTCTGCCAGAAGATTCTCGATTGACATTATCATGGTAGAATGATTCACAATCAGCTTGTTCTTGAGTCAGAACACAGATTCAACTTCTTCGATTTCCCACAAACGCTTTAAATTTAAATCAATTTCTTCTTCAATCGACAGCATACAAGAACGGGAAACGTTTGACTGATTTGAGCGATATCGGCCAGCTACAATCCACCAAAAAAGTTTTTTTTTTATGTAATTTAGGTAAGTTAGGACCAAGTTTAATTTGACCCACTGACAAAATATCGAAAAAGGTCTCAGTACCAATAAGTAAATCGATTCGTTTCGATCTGAAAAATTGTTCATCAGCAAGTTGAGTATTTGGAGGCTGATACGTAATATGAGATGTAACGCAAAACGAGAGGAAGTTTCGAAATCAGTGAACCGAGATTTGACATATGTTGATGACTTGTGTTTAGGTTTAGTATGAGAGTTTCCGATGCTAGCGACTTCTGTGGTTTGCTTTATTCTAGGAGAGAATATCATCAGTTATGAAATTTAATTGAGAGCAAGAATCCAACAAAGCGCTTCCCAAAGGTAACAACCAGTAAAATCACGAACGAGAACCATGGCAGTAGCAAGAAGCACCTGTTCCGGTGAAGATTTCTCCATACGAGTATGGACCGAGGCAGAAGATTCATTCAAGGCAGCACGAGATGTGGAAGAAGCTGGCTGAGACCGATGAAGCAAACTATTGTGCAGGCGAGAACAAAATTTGCACTTGAATGTAGCAGAACAGCTGTTAACTTGATACCCCTTTGATAAGCAATTTATACAAAGGCCTAGTCTTTGATATTCTAAAAACGTTGCGCTGCATTCATCTCTTTAAAGCGAGGGCAACGGTGAGTTGTATGATCAGACTTAGCGCACAGTGAGCAAAGACGTTTTGAAACCGAAAAAGTATATCCATGTTTTTAATTTTTAAAATTGGACTTACCAAAATGATGATCATTGTTACGAGGGGCTGCATGTGTATGGCTGGTGTCTACCGATTCAAAAAATTGGCAACGTCTTTCGAGGACCCTGGAACAATCATCCCATGTCGGAAATTTGGTAAAGTCCAAGGTGTCATTCCATTTTCTTTTGGTGTCATCATCAACCTTTTCCATCACTTTGTATATCAGCATTGAATTTGCGATGTCACTAGATGAGCCGAGTGACAAAAGAGCTATAAGCAGCAGAAACCTTATCAACAAGACTGCGTAATTGACTACAATTGTATTTGGACATGGCTGGAATTCGAAAAGAGTGGTAATATTTTCCATAAAATTCAGCGAGCTATTGTCATAACGTGTTTTTAGCCTTTCCAGAGCCTTTCGACAATTTTCATTTGTAATCTGGAAAGCTTTGACCGTTTCCAATGCTTGGCCTTGAAGGCACTTGAGCAAATGATTGAATTTTTCAATATTCGATAGGCCAAATTAACGATCAATAACCTGGTTGAATGACGTTATAAAATTTTGGTACTCACTGTACTTACCACTAAATGTGGGCAACTTAAGCTGGGGCAATTTGCGGGTGGCAACAGGGAAACAAATCGTAGAATCGTACGTCGTTGTACTATGAACATCCTCACCAAGCTGCGACTGTATACTGATTTTCGCTGTGATGTACATTTCCTCAATTTCGGGTCTACCATTGTCATCTTCGTCATATTTTTCAATTTGGGTTTGATATGTCAAAATTTGTTTAAAATATGACTCCAAAATCCCCAAACGGCACTTCAGTTCCGCAGACGAAAGTGTCTTACCTTCACGCCTACCATTGGCTTCAACTTGATTTTTGATGGGGGAAATACTTTTCTTCGTATTAGCCCGTTGCTGCTTAGCCTCTTCCAATGTCATGGTCAAATAATTGAACCAAAAATTAACAATTTACCGGGCACTGTAACCGACGCCAAAATTTCCCGCCAAAAATATTTTATATATTTGCTTTATATGCAAGCTTTATGTACTGAGCGCAAAAGTCTTTTAGTGTAGAGATAATTACACTATATACTGAATACACGAGAGCACGAAAAATGTGTACGTTTCTTGTATATAAAAACCGGAATAAACTTTAAAACCTTTAAACTTTTAAACTTTTTCTGATGAACCACAAACATTTTTAAATTTAAGGGACAGTAAAATTGTTAAAATCACTGTAGCAAAATTTTCCAAAATGTAATAAACTTGATTGTTATTTCGACCTTTTTTTTGGTAATTTTTAGATAAAAATAGTTAAGCATGAAGCCACTGTTGTTGTTGTTGTTTATGATGTGACGATAGCTTTGAGTGCAATTATCGCTGGTTGGCATGAGTAGAAATTAATTATTCTTTCAGATGATGTGGGTTTTTGATACCAGTCCATTTTAATTTTTGCATCCTTCCTTACAACTATCGTATCCAGGTATGGTACTTTTCCCTTATCCTCTTCAGCCGTAAGTATACGTTGGGACAACAAAAACAAATTTAAAACAAGACTATCAGGACACAGATCGTCTCTAAGAAATAGGAATAAATTATTGACACAAATAACAGCACTCGTGGCCCATTCTGCAGAATACAAACATTTACCAAACTTGGATGACGTAGAGATTTTACAAAGAGAGGATAAATATAACAAACGATACACACTTGAAATGTTACATATTATAAACATACCGAAAGAGAACGGAATGAATTATAAAACCTACACCGATAATTGCGCTCAAAGCTATCGTCACATCATAAACAGAAAATTGATTTAGTGCAATATTGAATGTATAAACATTGTGATGTGTATATTTAGTTGATTATTGTTACTCGTAGGTTTTGTGATTATTGTCCTTTAAGCTACATTATGTTAAAATTTTTTTTATGTTATATTTATGAATTTAGATCCCTGAAGATGATATCTAATTGATAGCGAAATGTTGGATTGAATAAAGAGTTGAATTATAACAACAACAGTGGCCTCAAGCTTAACTATTTTTATCTAAAAATTACAGCAAAAAGGTCGAAATAACAATCGGGTTTATTACTATCCACGGAGAGCACGCCGTGAAACAAATTAAAATGTTTTACAAAAACATATAGAAAAAACATCACAATATCAAAGGAGATATTAACAAACATAAAACATTGGAAAAACAACAACAAATACCAAATCATCTATAACTTTCCTTATCAAATGCAGAAACACAGGTATATATGGATGAACCAAGAGCTTTTTCTTGGAACAAAGCAAAAAAAAATGGCAAATTTAAACATATGTAGAACACACTGAACCTTTTTTAGTTTAAAAATTCAAATTTATTTTGCGACTTAAATCATTGCATTTGATGTTACTGAATGTCAATAGCTAACTGAACTTGTTAGTTCAAAAGAAAACTTATTTAATTTGGTTTTATATTATCTACTGCTACTGCCTTACTCAGTGATCAAAACTATATTTTTTACATAGATTTTTAATGCATGTAGCAATAAGCGGTAAATATTATACTTTTTTTGTATTATTCTATTGTAATGTTTCTGGTCCTAAGAAAAATTCGCTCATCTAAAGGAGCGTTTATTGGATTATATGTTTCTATATTCTTAAAGAAACATACGCTCATCTAGGAGCGTTGTTCGCTATTTTAATTAAAGTGTTTAGTTAGATGTTTTGTAAAACAATCGTTACTTTATTTGATTTTTCTTTGCTTATAAAGCTACAATGAGATTCTTATAACTAGTCTAGTATTGAGTGACATTTAAAGTCACTCAATGATTTCTGATTATTTTAGGGTTCTTATTCTATATTTAAATCTATCTAAACTATATGGATTTGTATCAATATCCCAGCAATTTAGAAAGCATTTCTCTGTAAAGAATATAGTGCATTGAGTAACTTTCATGATTATTGAATGTTACTCAACACTTCAAAATATTTTCACTGTAATATACTGCTTTGGTATTTACAATGTAACTTTAAACTTTTACTCCAATTGTTTACATTAAATCAAAACAAAAAATGATCGCTTATTAATTTGTAGCTGACCTGGGATATTCATACATGTTTAGTCACACTTGTTATTTTTATGAACACTTGTTATACGCGCCTCTATGTCTAGAACTCAACACAATATTGGCTGTATAGTAGTGCATGACACATATTTTCATTGTTTATATTTAATTTGTGTGTGACGTCATGCATACACTACACCCCTACCCTTTCAGTTAAATCATACTATTTGTGTTTACAGAAATTGTGTGATTTCACTTAATTGCTCTTGTTTGGTTGGTTTTGAAATTTGAATACGCTATAAGTTGTGTTCTTTTTTTTTTTTTTTTAAATTTCTTTGATATTTGAACATATTGTAAGTAGTGACTAAATACCATAATAATTACGTTTATGTTACAAATTTCTTGTTGATGTTTGAATTAGTTACTAAGTGACATAATAATTATTTTATTACAAAAAATTTTGTTTTTTCTTTATACATATTATTCTTGTGTTTAAATG
Source organism: Cordilura impudica (assembly GCA_963682025.1). Taxonomy (NCBI): domain Eukaryota; kingdom Metazoa; phylum Arthropoda; class Insecta; order Diptera; family Scathophagidae; genus Cordilura; species Cordilura impudica. Next base: position 4,405,948 of record OY821522.1, read on the forward strand.
ACATAATAATTATACAATAAAAAAATTTGTTACAAGTGATACTTAAATAATAATTTTTTTTTTTTTTTTGTTTTTCTATACATATTCTTATTATAAATGCTGATTATATTACAATTTTTTAAATTTTTGTCTTAGTTATCTACTGTATTTTTTCAATAAATTTTTATGTACAGTTTTTTCCTTTCCATTTATTCTTATTGTTACATTTAAATTATTTATATCTATAATTTCATATGGTCCGTTATATGGCCTTTGGTTCTTTTTCCTAGTTTCTAATTTTACTAGCACTAAATCTCCTATGTTAAGATCTATCCTATTAATTTTGTTATATGATTCTAAATTTCTATTCTTTTTCGTAATTTCAATTAGTTTTTTAGCATTTTCCAATGAAATTTTTAGCCTCATTTTTAATTCATTAGCATAATTGTCTAAGTTGTATACCCTATCATTATTCATAATTTGTTCACCCGGTAATCTAGGTAATTTACCAAAAATTAACTCAAATGGAGAATAATTGGTATCTACATGTGGTGTTATATTGTAAGCGAAAGAATAATAAGCTATCCAATCACTCCAGTTATCATTATTTACGAATGACAAGAAGTATTCATTCAACACTCTATGATTTCTTTCTATGGTACCCAAAGTCTCATGGTGATATGGTGTAGACAATTTTTGCTCGATTCTTAACAAATTGCATATTTCTTTCACTAGTTCATTCACAAACTCTGTACCTCTATCAGATTTTAGAGTTTTAAAAATGCCATATTTTAATATCAAGTTTTCTACTAGGCTTTTCGCTATACTCTTAGCCTCTTTTGTTTCCATTGGGACTGCTATCACATACTTAGTGAGTTCACACTGCATAGTTGAAATGTATCGAAAATTTTCCGAAGGGCGTAATGGTCCAACTGTGTCGATAACTACAGTGCTAAAGCTATTTCCCGGTGTGTCTGTTACACTTAATGGTTCTCTAGTGTGTCTTACTTGTTTGCTCCTTTGGCAAAGATCACACGTTGATACATATTCCTTTACCATCTTGTTCATATTTTTCCATATGTATTTCTGTTTCAGTTTTATTAATGTTTTCCTTATTCCGAAATGTCCTCCGCATGGTGTGTCGTGATACAATTTAATTAATTTAGTTTTTTCTTTTTCTACTATTACTCTTTGAGGTTTACTATATATGAGAATTCTGACGTCATTTCCTTTACTTTTATTTATTATTTCTTTCATTTTCTCTATTTTTATTTTCTTAAAAATTTCGTCACTTTTTTCTGGTGCGAACATAACACAATTCAATCTGCTTAAAACAGAAGGTAGTTTCTCCAACATATTACATATAAGTTATTTCCTTTTTATATTTCATAAATGAAACATGATGTGTTTTGTGTGATTGTTACTAATCAACTGCTTTCTTTATTGAATTGTTTTTCTTATTTAAACTTAAAACTATGGAATACAATAATTAATGCCCATTTGACAACATTGGGTCTTTCTCAATAGTTTATTGCCCACTTGACAATTTTTGGGACTTTTTGTTAAAAATAATAAGTTAAACATTTTATCGTCTGCATTAATGACCTAGTTTACCAATCGAAAGAACAGAGTACTGTTGCGACACATAATGCAATATGAGACGCAACAATTATTGTTTACATTGAATTTTGTTCTTTCGCCCACAAAGCATATTATCGATTGGCTTGTGACAAAATATTCTATAGCTGCGACACACAATGCAATTTGAGCCACAACATAATTTATTGAACTTAAACAAATTGATTAACAAAGCGAACACAGCAAACATGAGAAATTAAAGAGAATGGGAGGGAGTATTTAGAATTAACTAAACAAAATGTTTTGTTTGTTAACTCTTCCCCACTAAAATTTTGATTGTCCTCAATCAAAAATAGGGTATTTGAGAGATCCTTGATATAGGGTACCCTCTCGGCTCGTTTTCATTCAAGGTAATATTCTGCGGTGGTAATGGAGTATTGATATTAATTATTCCTGAGCATTTAGAGCCACTTCCATTACACATTTTTTTCAGACAGACAGATAACATTAAGATGATTATGAGAACCACTAGTACGTAAGTGATAGTGTCACCCAATCTACTTTCCACATTCAGAAGTTCTATTGCTTCAGTATTGTTCACATGCATTTCTTTGATTAGTTCCAAGGTGAGAATTTCTTCCACGTGTGTGTTTCCCATGACTGGTTGCACTACGGCTGGGAGAATGTTAGAAAAATTAATTTCAGAATATGAAAAAGCTTTATCACCGATTGATACAGTTTCATTATGGAATTTAATGATGAAAGTGCCATTTAAATCATATGGCTCTTGACTTATCAGAATCGTACCGTTAAATTGGTTCAGTAAAAGTGTTCCAGGGAATATTTCCTGTATTGTGGGTATATGGAAGTTACTTGTCAAGGTACAATTAGAGGGTTTGCTGTGGATTAAATTGGGGAGGCATTCAGATCCGCTGATGTCCTCAATACTGTCCTCTTTGCATATTGTCAATTTGTTGTAGTTCTTACAATCATTTTTTATTCCAAACATCTTTTCATTACAATTCAAAATTTCATTAAAAATAATTTTAGTAGCAGTTCTATTAATTTTCACAGGTTTTATAAGTAGCTTATTGCACAATATATCATTTGTTGTAGGAATGCTGACAATATAAATTAAGGAACTATTGTTAGTAGCTATTTTTATTTCACTAAATTCCAGTATCTCTTCTATGTTGAGGTATGGAATTTTATTATTTTCGAACAATTTCCTAATGGTTTCTATTTCATCATGAGACAGAATAAACGAATTAATTACACCTACTTTGGCCCAATGGATGGCATATTGTAGATTAATTATTTCTTCCTTTATTATTTCCAGTTTGTATTTCAATTCGGTAATATCTAAATTCCGGAAGGTCTGTACATCTTCTTGCACGACTTTTATTACCTGGTTCATTTTTGAGGTCAATTCGTTGATTCTGTCTAAAGATAATTTGTTTATTATAACCTGTTTATTGTTATTTTTTAATATATTATTTGTTTTTTGTGTTATTATTTCAAAGTCGTCATGGTCAGGATTACCTGCTATCCATTTCCATGCCGAACCTATGAAATTTAGGGATCGTTTTGATCTTGGTTTCAATTGGTTTAGCTTCTCTTGTAATTCGGATATTTCATGGATTAAAAAGGGATGTAAGGGATGGGATGTAACCACTTTTGAAATCACTGTTGCCTTCATATCGTCAATAAACATCTGGTAATCGTTTAAGTCCACATCATGTATCAATCTTACAGACCCCATTTGGAGTTTTGCCACACCTGTATCAATTGCTACAATTCGCGAATTAGTATAGTCCAAGATCTTTACCTCAGGTCGGACTAAGGGCAACAAAATTATACTAAAAAAAAAGAAAAAATAAAAAGAAAAAGTTCTTTAACCAAAATTTGAATTCATTCAGTTACGAATGTTGTTTTTGTGAACAATTCTTCCGTTTTCTGTCACCACCGTTGTATGTCGATTTTCCTTGACTATCTCCTGCTTATAGTTCTTACTGAGCTTTGTTCCCAACCTTTTATTCTGTTTGACAAAAATCACTTCTCCTATTTTATAATCCCTGGCGACTTTTCTACCGCGATTATGGTATTCCAAGTCCGATAGTTGTCGGTTCTTAAAATCTTCTATCAACTTGATCCTGTCTTTTTCCCGTTCTTCAGGGTCTCTTGATGACCGTTTACCAAAAAATACATCGTACGGTTTTCTTCCTAAGGTCGAATGAACAGTGTTGTTATACTCGTAAGTAGATTTATCCAAAAGTTCGGACAAGTTATTATGAATTCCTTTCGATTTTATACATCGCATGATCTCGGAAAGAGTAGAATGAAACCTTTCTATCTGTCCGTTAACCGTACTGGCGTATGGTGGAATTCGGAAAACCTTTACGTTAAATTGATTTTCCAACATGAATATGATGGCCTTTGAATTAAATGACTTTTCATTATCCATCACGACAATTTCTGGCATACCAAAGTTCAAAAGTATTTCTCTAAGTGGTTGTTTGATGTCTTCCGTCGCTCTTGAATTAAGTTTTTTTGTCTGAGCATATTTTGTCAACTTATCGATTGCTGTCAGAATAGAAGTACCTTCCGTAATATAAATATCGATGTGTATTATTTGACCAGGATATTGTGGGATAGGGGTTTCTTGCAGAGAAATATTGTTAGGGTGTCTTTCATATTTGTTCTCCTTACAAACCTTGCATGATGTTACTATTTTTTTTATTTTTGCATTCATCTGTGGGAAATAACATCTCTCGAGTAATTGAGCTTTATTTTCATTGGCATTTCTGTGAGCTCTGTTATGTTCATTTATAATTTCTATTTCCTGATCTGATTCGTTAAGAATGTCGGCTACCATGTTTCTTGTGTAAAGGAATTTGTATTTGCAAAAATTATCGGAATACACTTCTTGTGCTTTTCCCAATATCTCGTCGGTTGTTTTCACACAATTCGTTACTGATGGGTTTAGGTATTTAGTGAATATTTCGTTTAGTCTTTTCTTGGAGAGGTCTGGTTCTGATATGATATGTCTGTGGTATGTTGGAAACACAATTTGAAATTCATATGATTGAGTTTCATTCTGTTCTATAAACAGTTGATTTTTAAAAGCATTTATTGGAGCATTTGTATGTTGGATAAGGTTTCGAGGTAGGCTATGGTCACTATGTTGCGTGGCGTCTGTCGAGATGATCTCAAATATTTGCTGTGGAGGTCTAGAGAGTGCGTCCGCCACAGCATTAGTATTACCAGGTTTGTACGATAATTCGTAATTATACTCCTCCAATATTGCTTTCCATCGCCTAAGTTTGCTATTAGTATTTCCGTTGCTCAGAGCGTGTGTCAACGGTTGGTGATCTGTAAAAATTTTTATCTTTGCTGCTCCGTAAAGGTAGTTTCTCAAACTCTTAAGGGCCCAAACAATCGCTAACATTTCTTTTTCGTTTGCAGCGTAATGTTCTTCGGCTTTGTTGAGAGTTCTTGAAATAAATGTTATGGGCCTACCATCTTGTTCCAATACAGCTCCGATCGCATAGTTGGAAGCATCTGTTGTCAGTCGGAATTCTTTTTCGAAATTAGGGTAGGATAACATAACATCTGCTGATGTCAATGTTCTTTTGATTTTATTCAGTGCCTCTATGGCGTTGTCATCTAGTGATATATTTATCTTTTTTGAAACATTTTTGGACATTCGTCCCTCTTCCCCTCTCAAAAGAGCCGTTAGAGGTTTTGCCAGTTTGGCGTAATCCTTGATGAAACGGCGATAAAAGCCTGCCATGCCAAGGAATGATCGGAGGTCCTTAAGCGTTTTTGGGGTCGGAAAGTTGTTTATCGTTTCTACTTTTTTAGGGTTAGCCTGTATTCCGGTTGTGGATATTAAGAACCCTAAGAATTCTACTTCCGTCTTCAAAAACTCACATTTATCAAGCTGAACCTTCATGTTGGCTATCTCTAAGGTGTGGAATACCTGCTCGATGTTTTCCAGATGTGATTTCTCATCTCTGCCGAATATTATGATATCGTCTATATAAATATAGCAGATTTTGCCGATGTGTTCCCGCAGAATATCATCAAGGGCTCTCTGAAATATTGAGGGTGCGTTTCTCAATCCGAACGGAAGCCTCGTAAATTCGTATTTGCCGTTGTTGATCGAGAATGCAGTTTTTTCCATATCTTTTTCTCTCAGAGGAATCTGATGAAACCCACTTTTCAGATCCAGAACGGAGAAATATCTATTTTCTCCTAGCTGAGAAAGCACCTCATTTATTTCTGGTATAGGGTATCGGTCGGCGATTGTGACCGCATTTAATTTCCTATAATCGATAACTACTCTGTATTTTTTCCTACCTGAAGCATCCATTTTTTTGGGGACAACCCATACTGGTGAATTGTAAGGTGACTTTGAAGGTCTTATAACACCCTGATCCAACAATTCTTTAATCTGAGCTTCTACTTCGTCCTTCAAATTCATAGGATATGGATAACATCTAGAATATATAGGGTTATCGGTGGTGGTTCTAATTTCACCTTTTACTGATGTCGTGTAGGTAAGACTTTCGTTTGGTTCTGAGAATAAATTGGGATGTTTTGCTATTATGTTTCCGATTTTTGTTTCTTGTTCTATTGTCATGTGTTGTGTCCTTATTTGTATTGAATTAACAGATTGGGAAATTTTCTGTTTCAATTTTATTTTGATATGGTCCTTAACGATCATATAACTTCCTGCTGCGTGAATAATTGCTGACAGTTCTTTAAGGCTGTCATTACCCAATATCGCATGAAATGATTTCAACGAAGGCAATAAGAAAAATTTAATATCTGAGCCGAAGAGATTTATAAAGGTGTGGTGAGTTACGGAGGTTTTGCCTCCAATGGAGTTAGCATAGAAATTGACCTCGTTGGGTATTGCTTTTTTTATTAAGGAATTTTGTACATAATTTTTGTTCGATCCTGTGTCGACAAGTATTCTAAGTATTTCTCCGGAGCTCGTCTTAGCTTCGAAATATGGCAAAGACGAGTTCGCTAATCTAAAAAATGAATGTCAGTGAAGTCATGGTCCTCGATGAAGGTTTTTTCATTATGTTCGTCGTTCTGACCGTCAAGATATTCTTGCATTTCCTGAAGATCTTCTTCAGTGCCGCTAGCTAGTACATGATTGTTATACGATTCGAAATCGTCTTCGCTGTAAAGGTTAACATTTTGACCATCCGTTTCCCAGTTATCGGTGTTTATATGAAAGTTTCTTTGAAACTTTTGGGGTTGTTGGTATGTATTGTCTGGTGGCCTTTTTCCTGCGAAATCGTTATTTGGTCGTGGTCTATTCATGTAATTGATCGTTCGGGTTTGCATTGAGCGGTCTATGTCCATAGGTTCTGGTCTTGGTAATGGTTTTGGGGCAACTGGTCTCTGTGGTGGAGTATTAGAACTGAAATTTCTGGGTTGGTTAAATGAATTTGATGGCATAAATTGTCGTTGCTGTCTGTTAAAATTTTGATTGGGAGTATATTGTTGTTGTGGTTGTCTGTAGAAATTTTGGGATGTTGAAGGCATGTGTGCGAGGTGTGGGTAGAATTGAGGTCTTGTAAAGGTTGATTGTGGGAATAGTGGTTTGTAACTTTTCGGAGGTAAAGGTTGTTGGATTTTGGTAACCTTATGGGTATAGGCATGTTGAGCTCTATAGTTTTGGTTTTCCAGTTTGAGGCATAAGTGCAATGCCTGTGGAAGATCCGCTGGTTCTCGAATTCCCAACAAACGTGGCAGGTCTCCTTTGAGTCCACGGCCGAAGGTGTCTAGTGCTTTATCTCGGTATGTCTGGGTTAAAAGGTCCATAGCTTCTCTGCCAATGTCCATACAGGCGAGTTTGTTCATTATAAGTGAAAGATGAGTATAGACCTGTTGGTAAAATTCCTGGATTGTGGTGTTTCCCTGAATCAAGGTTGTCATTTGATACTCCAATGTTCCAAGGTCTCGTTTATCTGCGTAATGCAGAGTAAGGCATTTTGATATGCAAGTCCAATTAAGGGGAGTATTGTACGATTCTAAAGCGGCGTCTGCTGGGCCTATGATCTTATTTCTTACTACGTTGAGGATTCCGTAGTATTTTGGTGTCCCTCTGCTTGATTCGTACAATTTAAGTACACGTTCCACACTTTTCCTCCACGAGCTAAATTCGGAAGGATTGCCTGAAAATTCCCTCAGACATCGTACCACATCCGGTACCTTGTCTAGGTCAGTCAAATTCTCCATATACCTATCTTCTATAACTTGGTCTATACCTGTCATAGATGCGCCGGGATTTAAGAGTTCCCTAACCAGGCTATCACATTGTTCTCTACATAACCTAGTCACTATGTCTGTTACAGTGGCTTCTAGTTGTGGATTTATGTTAGGGGGATTTATTTCGGGATTGCGAACTAGGACTGGGGGTCTAATCAGATTATTTGGGTTGGCCATATCCAAGTATTAATTTCCCCTTTAATTTTGTTAGCTTATAAAAAAAAAATTTAATGTTTTTTTTCCTTTTTAAGAAAAAGTATTGAAAAAAAAATTTTATTTTTAAACTTAAACACAGAATTTTTAATGTCTTATTGTCAAAAAAAAATTCTTCTTAAAATATATTTTAATTCCAAAAAAAAATTTGTTTTGTTATTTTCTTAAATGTATCTTTGAAAAGAATCCAAAATTTATTCTTAAATTTAAATATAGAAAATCCTTCTTTTTTTTTTTTCTTTTTTTTTTTTGCTTCTTAAAATGTTTAAATTGAGCGCAATATATATTTTTGGATGCTTACAGCTATTTGTTTGACTTACTTTAGAATAGTCAATAAATACTTCATTGTTGAATTTTGTGTCGATGTTGGTGATGGTGTTGATTCGTAATTTGTATCCTCTTTGCTGCCCAGACAAAATCGTTGCCTGGTGACAATGTTGTTTTCCACTTCAAGTTGAGTTTGTAATTAATTGAAATATTATTTTTCAACAATTTATTGGGATTATAATTTATTAGTTTTGACAATTTCGTATACAAATTGGGGTTCTTCTTTTATTTAAAAAAAAATTATTGTAATTATAATTTGACAGTTTCGTGTAAATTAGAGTTCTTCTTTTATTTAAAAATTTATTGGAATTATAGTTTTTGATAGTCTCGTATAAATTAGAGTTTTTATTTAAAATTTATTAGTTTCGTGTAAATTAGAGTTCTTCTTTTATTTAAAAATTTATTGGAATTATAGTTTTTTTTTGTTTTGATAGTTTCGTATAAATTAAAGTTTTTAAAAAAATTTTTGTAGAGTTTTTTAATTTTGAACTTCTTTAGGGTTTTAAATTTTATTAAATTAATTCTGCACTTCTTTAGGGTTTTAAATTAATTCCGCACTTCTTTAGGGCTTTTAAATTTTATTAAATTAATTCTGCACTTCTTTTAGGGCTTTTAATTAATTCTGCACTTCTTTAGGGCTTTTAATTTAAATTAAATCTGCACTTCTTTAGGGTTTTAAATTAATTCTGCACTTCTTTAGGGCTTTTAAATTTTATTAAATTAAATCTGCACTTCTTTAGGGCTTTTTAGATTTTATTAAATTAATTTTTCACTTCTTTAGGGTTTTTAAATTAATTAGAACACTTTTTATCCTATGCACTACTTTAGGGCTTTTAAAGGATTAAGTTTTATAAAAACACTTTTACTACCATAATCCTATGCACTACTTTAGGGCTTTTTAAGGATTAGGTAATCTGTCAGTTTTTTTGTTGGGCGCCAGTTATTTCCTTTTTATATTTCATAAATGAAACATGATGTGTTTTGTGTGATTGTTACTAATCAACTGCTTTCTTTATTGAATTGTTTTTCTTATTTAAACTTAAAACTATGGAATACAATAATTAATGCCCATTTGACAACATTGGGTCTTTCTCAATAGTTTATTGCCCACTTGACAATTTTTGGGACTTTTTGTTAAAAATAATAAGTTAAACATTTTATCGTCTGCATTAATGACCTAGTTTACCAATCGAAAGAACAGAGTACTGTTGCGACACATAATGCAATATGAGACGCAACAATTATTGTTTACATTGAATTTTGTTCTTTCGCCCACAAAGCATATTATCGATTGGCTTGTGACAAAATATTCTATAGCTGCGACACACAATGCAATTTGAGCCACAACATAATTTATTGAACTTAAACAAATTGATTAACAAAGCGAACACAGCAAACATGAGAAATTAAAGAGAATGGGAGGGAGTATTTAGAATTAACTAAACAAAATGTTTTGTTTGTTAACTTATATAAACGGGATTATCGCTACATCTGATGGCCATTTGATTTAAAGCAAGATTTTTCTCAATTTTGAATTCTCTAGTCGACTTTTCTATTATAAACTTCAGCTTTACTGCAAGTTTTATATCATTCATTGATGTACACTCCCACATTTTGAGTTGATCAGGCTCGGTAAGATTTGTATCATCATTTACCTCATTTTTATTCTTGTTTCCTCTTTTAGATTTCTTTTCATTTTCTCTTTTAGTTTTGTTCTCATTTTCTTCAGTTTGTATCATTTTCCTTTTCATATTTCTTGTTATCACCAGCGATTTCTTTATATTTTCATCATTCTTTTGAGGTATCATTGTTTTCAATTTATCGGAATCTAATTGTATTCTAGATAGAGCATCTGCATTTGTGTTGTTTTTTCCCTTTTTGTAGATTATCTGAAAATCGTAATCAGACAATTCTAATCGAATTCTAGTCAATTTGGAACTTGGATTTTTATGTGTAAATAGTGCAATGAGTGGACGATGGTCGGTTACTACTATAAATTTTCTACCGAATAAATAAGGTCGGTTTTTTAAAACGCATATTTTTGCAATTTGTGTTATATGTTATGGAAATTATGAATATGAAGTCTATATAAAATTTATCTTTACAATTTTTCTTTATAGAAATCATTCAGTTGATTGTGCTTATTATTTGAGAACAAATTCAACATAAACGCATAATTTTATTGCAAATTTTTATCAAAAATTGCATGTCTAATCAAAAATTATATAAAACTTATAAATTAACGCATATAAAAAAAAATTGCTTTGGATTTTGTTTTAATCATATTAATATTGGCGGTTTGGCATATGTTGTCGTTGCGCATTATATTGAGCATTTTGATAAAATACTTGTTTCTGTTGCGTTCTTGAAGCAACTTTTTCAGCGATTTTCAACGCCTCTACAAATGTCGTTACCTGTCTTGCATCTATTGTAGCCATTATCTGTGGGTCTGTTATGCCATTTACAAATGCATTGAAAGCAATTTTGCTGTTCGTATTTATTATGGCATTTCTATTTGCCTCTCCTTGCTCAGATATTTGTATTTCATTCAATTCCGTAACGAGTTTCTCTATTTTTGTTGCAAATCCCAGTAAATTGTTATCTCTTTGGATGGTACGTGTTATCTCACTTAACACAGTATTTGAAGATCTTGATGATTTATATGTCAATTTTAATACCTCTATCAAATCATCAATGTTAGTCGGTACAGAACTTTGTTTTACTCTACTCTGAACTTTTAAATCCAACCTCGATTTAAAAATAAAATTAAAAAACGAATTGGCTTTTTCAGTAGCCACTGTCATCGATACCGTTTCCAAATTTGTTAGAAAATCTTGCAGTTCACCAGATCTACCCGAAAATTTTGGTACCAATTTGGTAATCAACGATAATTCATTCATATCTAAAGTAGTCATGATTGGATTCGTTACTATTTTTCCCTTAGAATGTTGTTCTAATAATTTTAAAGCTTCTTCTTTAGCTTTTATAAAATTTCTCAAAATTTCCTTACCGTCTAATTCTTCCAAATCTGAATCTTTGATATAATTCTTTAATTTTTCCTCTAATTTTTGTATTTCTATTGTTTTTTCCTTAATTGTCTCTAATGTGTACGGCCTCGTTAACGATTTTTTAGCATTCAAAGTAATTTGTTCAAGGATTTTCTGTGCCTCCATTTATTTCATGTAATGTTGCTATGAAATGTTTCCGCTAAATGTAATGTCTGTTAAAATAATTAAAATCTCTATTATTCAAATAATGATATGAGCGTGTCCTTGATGGATACTAAATTTTCCATTTGCTCTTGTCCTAAATATGCTAACTTATGTACTTTATACACCACTGTGTTGGTTATATATATCTTAACTAAAATTCCTATTATAGACAGAATCATTAATAATATTATAACAATAATAGTTATTTTAAGAATCTTCATATTAAAATTTTTTTTTTTTTTTATTACTAAAAGTTTCTAATTGTTATTTGAAAATAACACACTGTTTGAATTTATATAAAAAATAATATAAAATTTTATGAAATTTATATATAAAAAATAATATCTATAACATTTTAATTTTCTTTTATTACTATTTTACCAATTATACTATAATATATATTATTTAAACTATTTTTCTTTTACAAATAATACATAAAAATATTGTTAGCTATTAATTCTGCTTCTTTAGCTGCGTATGTGTGTCTATAATTGCTTCAATTTCATTGATCTTCGACCAATATTTAGTTGCTAGATCCCACGGTGGAGGTGGCGATGAATTGACTACTCTTCTGTAGTTTGCCAATTCTCTTCGTTTCTTTACCAAAAATCCACCACGACGCTTTGGTGGTTTCACCTTTGGTATATTCAAGGGTTTCCCCGTCTGTTCGGGTTTATTTCTCCGTAAATATTCTTCAATTGTTAATGGTCTGGGACCAATTTTATTATCATTCATTATTAAAAACAAGAAAACTTTCCTACATAAATTATTTTTCTTTTACCCTGTGCATGGGCGAAATCGCCTCCGCACCCTAATAGGTTCTCACTAAGAGCACACTATTTATACTGTTTTATGTTGTTGTTTTTTTTTTATAACTGCATGCCAGCTTGTACTGCTTTTGATGGTATCTGCTTCGGCTTGTTGTCTCTGCTATAGCCCCGATTGTCCCTTGGCCAGACAATCCCTCTAATTCCCGGCGTGAATTAGGATCCTTTCCAGCTCAAACTAGGAGCTCTTCTTATAAATATAAGGATATTAGGCAGGATATTAGGCAGGATATTAGGCAGGATCGCCATGTAATGTTTCTGGTCCTAAAAAACATTCGCTCATCTAAAGGAGCGTTTATTGGATTATATGTTTCTATATTCTTAAAGAAACATACGCTCATCTAGGAGCGTTGTTCGCTATTTTAAATAAAGCGAAGTGTTTAGTTAGATGTTTTGTAAAACAATCGTTACTTTATTTGATTTTTCTTTGCTAATAAAGCTACAATGAGATTCTTATAACTAGTCTAGTATTGAGTGACATTTAAAGTCACTCAATGATTTCTGATTATTTTAGGGTTCTTATTCTATATTTAAATCTATCTAAACTATATGGATTTGTATCAATATGCCAGCAATTTAGAAAGCATTTCTCTGTAAAGAATATAGTGCATTGAGTAACTTTCATGATTATTGAATGTTACTCAACACTTCAAAATATTTTCACTGTAATATACTGCTTTGGTATTTACAATGTAACTTTAAACTTTTACTCCAATTGTTTACATTATATCAAAACAAAAAATGATCGCTTATTAATTTGTAGCTGACCTGGGATATTCATACATGTTTAGTCACACTTGTTATTTTTATGAACACTTGTTATACGCGCCTCTATGTCTAGAACTCAACACAATATTGGCTGTATAGTAGTGCATGACACATATTTTCATTGTTTATATTTAGTTTGTGTGTGACGTCATGCATACACTACACTATGTTAGACCCTTTGTGTTTTGAAAAGCAAAGTACCCAGTAGGAAATTCATACGTAAAGACTCCAGCATCCTCCCCCACTTTGAAAGCTATGCTTTCAAAACTTAATTTTCTGCATCAATAGGGAGTTTGCAAAGCTTGGTGATGGCCCTTTTAAACGTTCCTGCTGCAGTTTTCACCGTTACGACGCGGACCATTCCATCGTCACCAGTGATACAATCAACAACTCGTGCAAGAGGCCACTTAAGTGGTATAGAGTTGTCTTCTTTTAGCATCACTAAGGCATTCACCTGAAGATTTTGATTTGTTGTGATCCATTTCGTTTTTAGTTGCAACAATTTTAGATACTCGTTTCGCCATCTGTCACAGAAGTTCTGCTGAACCCACTGTACCATTTTGTATCTCTTTAACGACACTGCCTTAATATTTAAGAACGATGGTTCTGCAAGCATAGTCAATGGACAACCAATTACGAAATGTGCTGGTGTAAGTGCACGTAAATCGAGCGGGCGACAATTTATAATTGCTTCTGTTTGACAGCAGACCGTGTGTAGCTCGTAGTGAGTTAAAACTAGTTACCAACTGTGCGTCGAATGTAATGTTTTGCTTGTTTAACAGCACTCTCCTATAATCCACCAAAGTGTGGGGAGCGGGGCGGTATAAATTTCCAACTAATACCCTCTTGTAGGCAAGCATCATGAACCATTTTATTATGTCTCTCAGATAAAAATGAGTTAAGTAATTCTCTTAGTTCACGATTCGCTCCAATAAAATTCGCTGCATTATCGGAGTATATTATTGAACAGTGACCTCTTCTCGCGATGAATCTTTCTAGGGCACTTATGAAAGCTGCTGACGTTAGATCAGATGCTAGCTCTAAGTGGACTGCCTTTACTGAAAACCAAATGAACACAGCTAAATAGACATTAGTAGGAGCGCGTCCCCTTATTAATGATGTAGTTAAAAATGGTCCACAGTAGTCTATTCCAGTAACGTTGAATGGAAATGATTGTTCAACACGATGCACAGGGAGTGAGCCCATTATCTGGGTTTCTGTTATTGGACGGCAACAGTAACAACGAATGCATTTATGAATAACTTGTTTTATTGCGTTTTTGCCATTAATGATCCAAAATTGATCGCGTATAATATAAGGAATCGTCAATGCTCCTGCGTGTAAATTTTTTACATGAAAATATCGCATTATACATACATAAGGATGACTACTGGGTAGAAGGATTGGATGTTTTGTTGAAAATGGTAGTGAGGAATTTTTAACTCTTCCACCGACACGTACCAGTCCTTTATATAAAAAGGGTGAATGAGGTAGTAACTTACATTTATTTTTCAGCGGCTTATTGAACTCTAAACATTGTATTTCGTCGTAAAATGGAGATTTTTGAATAATTTGACACACCAGCAGTAGGGCGTTATTTCATTTCTTCAACACAAACTGGACCAAGCTGTATATTATCTTTACGGCAGCGAGCTATGAACCTTTGAACATATGCAAAGATTCGTAACAGTTTTTCATGATTGTTTACATATTTATGTGTCGTGATAATGTCGTCAAAATGTACGGCTATCAAAGTGGTTTGTATTTCATTGACTTCAGGTTCACATGCAACATGGCGTTCCTTTGGCCATTTCTTTTCTTCATATCGTAAAAACTCTGGTCCTTTATACCAAAACGGTTTGTTAAGGCCCATGGCAGTGGTTCCTCGTGATAATAAATCAGCTGGATTCAACTCATAAGATACGTGGCGCCATTTGCAATCCGCTGTGAGGTGTTGTATTTTGGTAACGTTGGGCAACGGCATGGCTCTCCAGCTATCCAAGATAAGGTGATTGTTGAGTCTGACCAGAACAAAATCTTTTGTGGTATAGTTGGAAAAAAGTTTTTGACAGAATGTAGAAGCTGGCTACCTAGTAAGGCAGCACACAACTCTAGCCGTGGGAGGCTTACTTCCTTGGTAGGGGCGGCTTTCGACTTAGTACACAGCAAACTAAATTGAACTTCATTATTTATCTTTGTAACTGCGTACATGCAGGCACCATAAGCTCTTTTGCTTGCATCTACAAATATGTGGATATTAGTACATGTATTAAAAGCTACATACCTTGGCATTTTAATTTGACTAAAGAAAGTTCTTCGCGAATATGTTTCCATTCAAGAAAGATGTCATGGAGAATACTTTGATCCCAGTGCAGCTTTAGTGTCCACAGATCTTGAATCAACATTTTGCATCGTACGATTATGGGGTTATGAAGCCCAACGGATCGAAAAAAACTTGCCATTTGAGATAAAATTGACCTTTTCGTTGTGGTTGGCTTTTTTTGTTGTTGTGGAAACTAAACACATCTTCAGTTGGAGACCATTTAAGGCTTAAAGTCTTAACGTACTGTATGTTTTCGACTTCTACTATGGCTTCTCGTTCTGATTGGGGTACATCGGTTTCATTATTGGATGCAAATTTTCTAAGAGGAAAGCCACCTCGCAATAATAAGTCAGATACTTGTCGTTTTATCTCAATGACTTCTATCTCTGTGCTGTCACCAGTCATTAAGTTATCAACGCAAAAATCCAGAAGTGTGACCTTTGAACCAATTGCATAATTATTTTCCTCTTCATATGCCAGATGTTGAATATACCTTACGGCCAGGTATGGGGCGCAGCTGGTTCCATAAGTGAAGCTTGTAGGTTTGCAGAGGTTCATTGAAATTTTCTCTCCATAAAATGCACTGCCACTTCATGTCGTCTTTGTACACCAATATCTGTCAGTACATCTTAGCAATATCTGCTACCAATACAAATTTATGGTATCTAAAACGACTCAAAATGGTTAATAAGTTATTTTGAAGTGTTGGTCCAACTAACTAAAAGTAGATCGTTTAATGATTTGCCGTTTGTATTAGTACACGAAGCGTCGAACACCACACGTAAGCGTGTTGTGGTGCTATCTGGTTTTATGTGGAATGTGGTACAAAGCTTCATCGGCTGATATTGGTGACATATGGCCCAACTATACATCTCCCTAGTAAGACCAATTTTAGAATTCGGGTCTGTTATTTGGGATCCACTATCTAATATTCGCAGTGCCAAAATTGAATCGGTCCAGAAGCAATTTCTCCTTTTCTGGTTAAGACGTTCTTATCCAAGTTTTGTTAATCTGCCATCATATACAATTAGACTTTCTCAAATTAAACTGCCGTCTTTAAAAAGCCGAAGAACAATGCTGAATGTTATGTTTTTATTTAACTTAATTCGAGGCGAAATATGCTCAAATTTTCTTATGGACAACATCTCCATCAACGTTCCGGCACGGTCAGCACGTTTTTACACTCCACTGTTTATCCCAATCTGTCGTCAAAAGTTTGCCGATGCTGATCCATTTAGAAGAATGTGCCATGATTTCAATGATCTATACAATTTAATTGATTTTTCTTTAAATGATAATATTATTAAACGCAATATTATATTATTTTTAAATACATAATCTCAAATTTCTGATTTAATGATTTGTATATATTATGTTTTTTTTCTTCTCTGTATTATACTTAACAGTATGTAAGGTTTTACCATAGACTTAATAAATAAATTGTAATATACTCATCTATGAAGTCGGTATATTCTTTTTTCATATGTTTATCGCGAGAAAACCTTGCTTCTAAGTAGGTGAATCGTCGTTATGCGATTTGTTGAGAGTGACCTATATCGCGATTGATCGCCTTAAATGGCAACCGGACTATGTATTTATTTGTGTATGGGCACCGCTTTATTGTCTCCTTAAAATACCTTTCGCAGGCAGCTATATCAAATGAAAGAACTTTTTCTATATTTATATGTGTTTTCTTCTTTTTGTTTAGTTTTGACAAACAAAAGCAGCTGATGGTTGAATAGAGGTATGTGGAGGTGAATTTTGTAATATAGTTAATTACGGTGAATTTGATTATAACATATAATTATTCGTATCAGCTGATCCTGACACTATCCAACCCAACTTAGATTTTATAAAATTTGGTTGAATGTTTAAATTTATTCTACCTACCATAAGAAGCTCCCAGAATAAATCCGCTCTTATGAGTAAATCAACAGGTCCACGAACGTTAAATGTGTTGTCTGCTAGTTTTATTTTTGCCGGAAACTTCCATTTAGTTGTATTTATTAGACGGTGTGGGTGGCACGATGAAATCGCTGAAATAATGACAGCATCAAATGTTGGTGAAAAACCTGATGTCAATGATTTGGCAGTAACCGTACATGAATCTTTTACAAAAATTGAATCAGTATCACCGATACCACAAACATTCATGTTGATTTTTTTTCGCGGTGGACGTAAATGTTGTGCCATTCATTCTGTGATGAAATTTGATTATGAACATGAGTCAAGTGATGCTCTTCCAAGTATTGATGTGCCATTTGGGGTACACAGTTCAATCATTGCTGTTGCTAAAATGACGGCATTACTATCTTCAGAAGAGTGAAGGGACACAGTGGACCTTACTTCATCGTTTGTTGTGTCAAGTTCTGTTGAGATTTCAGTAGACAAACATACTGTAGGTGACATTGTTGTGTCTCCATGTAGTAAAGTGTGATGTGCAGCCCCACATTGTTGACATCTATTAAGGGAGGGACATGAATTTGCGATATGATTTACACCGTGACAGTTTAAACATAGTTTCAGCCGCTTTACTGTCTTAAATCGATCCTCTGCATTCATGTCAACAAATTTAGTACAACGAAATGCACTATGGCTTGGACTTAAGTCGCAAATACTACATTTGGGCTGTTGGCTAGAAGTTACGAATGATGTTGAATAATTTTTTGATGAAGGCGACCGATTGGGTTTTTGTTGTGTTGGTCGACTGAACTGCTCTCGTATTGGTGCTGTGCGACAGCGTCTTTCTAAAAATTGTACGAGCTCGTTCCAGCTTGGTAATTTGAGCGATGTCGAAGAGGTGTTCTGGTCTCGAAAAAATGATAGGTCATCCTCCCGCTTTGCCTGAGATTCTACGTCAAGTTTTGATACTACCAAATGCAGTATTATACCATCCGCGATTTGTTGTTTGCTGGAAATTGATTCTAAAACACGCATGCTTGCATTTATATTATCAATGAATATTCGAAGTGACAATAAACTAGGTTTATTTAATTTCTGTACATCAAAAATTTCCAGCAAATGTGATTGAAATAATTGTCTTTTATTGTCATATCTGGTTGTAAGTAACTCGATAGCATGTTCATAATTTTGAGCGGTAACTTCTAAAGATTGTACAATACGAGCAGCGCTGCCAGTCAAGCAAGATCTAAGGTATTGAAATTTAGAGATTTGGGATAGATCCTGATTGTCAAGAACTAGCACACGGAACATGTTATAAAACTCCAGTCAGTCCTTATAATTACCACTAAATTTTGATAATTGTAGGGTCGGCAGATTCGGACGTAGTGAGACTGTGTTTGGGGTATTACACGCGTGCACTATAGCATAGTCTCAGAGGCGCTTGCACGTATAATGGACAAACGTTCTAAAATTAAAGATTTTATCTCGAAATAAGCCTCCTCAAAAACCAATCGATGATTTTGACTTCTTTGTGATTCTTCGAGCGACTCCAAATCCATTTGAAGTTGTTCGAATGATTTCAGTTGACGTTCTAAAGGTGATAGTTTTACATCCAATTGATGTACTGACATCTCGTACAAGGTATCGATATTACCTTTCATCGTCATGATATGGGAGATGATTTGCTCACGTTGAAATGATTTTATTCTAATACTGCTGAGGCCACCATAGACATTGGAAGGATGAGTATGTGGCACCGTGTCATCTTTATCGCTATTCATTACAAATCAGACTTCCCGATGATATTTTTTGTGTGATATTAAATGATTTCGAGATCCAGTTCGAAGGACCTTGAATGAACCAAGAGCTTTTTCTTGGAAAAAAGCAAAAAAAAAAAATGCAAATTTAAAAACAAGTAGAACACACTTAACCTTTTTTAGTTTAAAAATTCAAATTTATTTTGCGACTTAAATCAGTACATTTGATGTTACTGAATGTCAATAGCTAACTGAACTTGTTAGTTCAAAAGAAAACTTATTTACCTTGGTTTTATACTATCTACTCCTACTGCCTTACTCAGTGATCAAAACTACATTTTTATACCCTATACCACTATGTGGTTTGGGTATAATGACTTTGTGCTGCTGTTTGTAACAACCAAAAATATTTGACCTACACTCATCTTTAATTATACCGATCGAATCAGAATCACTATCTGATTCGATTTAACGATGTCCGTCCGTCCGTCCGTCCGTCTGTGTGTCCATGTAAAGCTTGTAATCAAACTGCAGGTTGCAATTACGAATATATTTTGATGAAATTTGGTATTTGATCTTCTATCGGCCATGGGATGAACGCTATTGAAATTGGTGAGAATCGGTCCATGTTCAGACGTAGCCCCCATACAAATGACCCCTATGAAATCAACATATATTGCCATAAGATCCAAATTATCATACAAATCTTAGTCAAATTGGGTTTGTATGTATATATTACATCCATTCATCACTAGTCCAAAAATAATCGCTATTGGTCAACTCTTAGTCATAGTCCCCATATAGAGCTGCTTCCCGATCTTCACTTAAATCTATCAAAAAAGAAAAATATTGCACCGATTCTTCTCAAATTTTGTTTGTATATATTTTTGCAAAATACAAGAGACCTTACCAAACATTTGCTAGATGTGCTGTAGATTTTTGTGGCCCAGTCAGCACTTATCTCAGAATCAGAGGAAAGGTTCCATATAAAACCTACATTGCCGTTTTTGTCTGTCTCGCAACCAAAGTAGTCCATATTGAAGTTGTCTCGGACTTATCTACAAATGCCTTCACTGCCGCTCTTAAAATGATGATTGGTCGAAGAGGTCTCCCCACAGATATCTTCTATGATAATGCCACCAATTTTGTTGGTGCTAATTCTAAGTTGGCACAATTAAATCGTTCCTTTTTGATCCAAATAATTATAATTTTATAACAAATTAAATTATTTTCGTTTTATTCCCCTTAGGGCACCCCATGGCTCTATTACCTTCTGCTTGAAAGTGTCCTTTCAATGGGGCCGGCACGTTAAGTCAAGGTATAACATTATAGTTTATATCTCTTTTGAAATATTTATATTATTTTCATAATTTTGGTCTACTGTTCCCACTGTAACTTATTCACATAATGATACACAGTAACCGCTGTAACTTATTTATTTGAAATGGCACGTTAGTTTTGATGATTTACATTTTTTTTGCTTCTTGTGTTAAATGAGTGAATAAAACACATTAAGTTAATTTTAAGTACATACAGATATGTAACATTTGTACTAAAGCGACAACAACAACATATAAGTTAAGATATGTCACAAGTCAGTCCGCAAATATGGCGAGCAAGGAAGCCCGCAAATATGGCGAGCAAGGAAGCCCGCAAATATGGCGAACAAATCAGTCCGCCAATCAGATCATATCAGTCTGCCAATCAGATCATTGCGCCAATATGGCGAACAAATATTGGCGCAATGATCTGATCAGTCCGCCAATCATGTCAATCCGCCATTCATGTTGCCCAATATGGTGAACAAATTAGTTCACCAATCATCTTCATATTTACAGTCACTATGTCGGCACTAATTTTTTAGAAAATAAATATTTTGCCACCCAACTTGACAAACGCCTTAGTTTGTTATCCATTTTTATAAATGTTTTTTGCCCTCATTAAATTACTCACGACGGGCACGATTATGTCGCAATATCATATTGCAATGTTTTACATTTTTATGGTCTACATTTAATAATTGTGTCACGATATTTCCGTATTGTTTTCGGTGCATAAATAATTCTAAAGTCAATGCACTTGACTGTTATTTATGTCAACCATATGTTTGTTCGCCTCAGCATTTTTAGTGGTATTTTTATTATTGGAATTCTTTTGTATTTCCTTGTTGCTGACCATTGAATTTTATTATTATTTAAATAAAAGTAAAAAGAAAAATATAATAGTTGGAAGTGGTTGGTTAGTCTTAAGTTGTGACTTTAATTAAATGTTACAATTAAGTAATAACGGGTGATCCAAGTAGAGATACTTTTTTCAATAGCCTTTTTTTCACAGATCACATGTGAGTCGTGTCATTCTGTCATGCTATTTTTGTTTAGTATTGTTTGGCATTTCCTCATGGAAAGACTTACGCCTGAACAACGTTTACAAATCGTTTAACTTTATTACGAAAATTCACGTTCGGTGAAGAATGTGTTTCGTGCACTTCGCTCAACTTATGGTCAACATAATCGGCCTACTGAGCGTACTATTCGCAACACCATTTTTTTTACTTATTGTTTTCTTTTGTGCTTTATTCGGGAGTAATACATTGTTTTTTTTTTACATACGCATCTCACAAGCTGTTTTATTTTGAACAAACAATAGCTTTGTATGAATATAGTATTGTTGTTGATTTTTATTAAATTACATATTATCACCCTACTGTCCGTCATAGTCGCGACCTATTTAACGTGTTTTTTAAATTGAAAATTATTTTCATTATTTTTATATCGGCATTTTTTGTGAAATTCATTTACGTATTTAAACTTAATAAATATTTTTTGTGAATTTTCAGAAAATTTTATATTTATTTTTAAAAATTTTTTAATTTCGAAATTTTAAAATTTTTTTTAATACAAAATGCCTGAAACCGTGTTGGATATTTTCATTGAAGATTCGGATGCTCTCGTTAAATATGAAGCGAGATTTAATGATATACGCGAAGAGCTTCATTCGGTTTTCAATCTTGAGATAAGAGGGAAGGAAGTAAACTTGTTATGGGAACAAGCAAAATCTTCTTATCGCGCTTGTCTCAGTTATTTAAAAAATGCGAAAGATACGGAACCTGACGATATTGACGCCGCGGAGGCAAAATACGAAGCCAGTTTTAACGCGTTCGTTAATTGTTTATCGCGTATTAATGAAAAATTACGTAATGTGGAATCACATTCCAAGCTTCACGAGCAGCCGCCGGCTGTTAATGGCAATTCGACTGATAATTTTTGCCATAATTTAACGCTTCCTCCTTGTGACACTGACATTTTTGAGGGTGATTATTTGTTTTGGCCCACTTTTAGGGGTCTTTTTACCGCGGTCTACGTTAATAACATCGAACGCTTATGCCATTTGGTTCGGAAAACCATTGGTGAGGCGCGGGAAATAGTGTCGAAATGCCCTCTTACCAATCAAGGGTTTGATGTGGCATGGAAAAATTTAAGGGAAGCATATGATAATCCTCGTATGCTTGTCAATAATCAACTCAAAACGTTTTTCGGGCTTCTTTTTCTTGATAAGGAATCCAGTGTTGGGTTGAAATCTTTACATCGCGGTATAAATGGTTGCCTTACAGCTATGTCTACTTATGACATTTCAACGCGTAGCTGGGATCCAATTTTAGTATTTTTATGTATTCAACGGTTACCGACCAGTACTGTTAATCTTTGGGAGCAGATTATAAAAGACAAGTCGGCCTTGTTTCTCTGGAAAGATTTCTGGATCAATTTCTGACAGAAAGATCCCAAACATTGGACTGTCTTCGAGACTTAAGAAGTTCAGAACCTCCCAAACGGTCAACAGATCATAAAGTTAAAGCGCATCTTACAAATGCTGCTTCCTCTTCTTCGAATACAAATTGCATTTTGTGCAAAAATCAGGTGCATTTCTTACGATCTTGTCATCGTTTTAAAAGTCTATCTGTTTCCGACAGATATTCGACAGTGAAAAAGTTTCATTGTTGTGTCAATTGCCTATCAAGGACACATGAAGCGAAAAATTGTAGTAGTACTCATAATTGTGTGATTTGTAATAAACGTCATCATACAATACTACATCCTGAATTGCCACATTCTGACAATTCCTCAAGGGAAAATAGTAATTCAAATTTAGGTACGAATTCGGCTACAGCTTCTCGACTGACCAACTCCATGCCTACGAATTCTTTCCCATCTACTTCGAACGGCAACAACACAGCTCCTTCAAATCGACAGGTATTTCATACCTCGGAAAATAGGACCGTGCTTTTAGGGACAGCAATGGTGAATCTCGTTCATCAGGGTATTACGTACCCAGCCCGGGCACTTATTGACCCGGCTTCTGAAGCATCGTTTATTTCTGAACGGCTTCAAAATCGCCTGAAACTTTCGACGCACTCTACGAATGCTCAAATTTCAGGTGTGAATCAGGCGGTCTCTGCTACTGCACGGAAAATTTATCCTCTTAAAATTGGGTCTCCTATAGACTCATCTTTTATATTGGAAACTATGGCACTCGTTTTACCAAATATATCGGGTAACTTGCCATCCTTTATAGTTCCTCCTTTTATTAAGGAAAAATTGCCAAACCTTCGGTTAGCTGATATCAACTTTTATGATAGCAGACCTGTCGATCTGTTATTAGGTGCTGACGTCGAAAATATTGTTAGGAGAAATTCGTCGAGATGTTTTGGGCTCATTATTAGCTCAAAATACGATATTTGGTTGGATTATTACTGGTCCAATTTGTAAACCTCATGTTCAAGTCTATTCTACTAAGGTTGAATTTTCGGAAGAAGATTGCCTGAATAGAAATCTTCTTAGATTTTGGGAACTGGAGGAGAATCCTAAAAAGAAAATGTTATCTACTTCGGATAAAATTTGCAAGGAGAATTATAGGAAAACTACGCGTCGAGGTTCAGATGGTCGCTATATTGTGTCCCTTCCTTTTAAAACTGAAATCCCTCAACATTTGAATTTAGGTATATCTCGTACGAATGTGCTGAAACAATTTTACAGAACTGAATCTACCCTCCTACGAAAACCTGAAATTAAGGACATGTATGATAGCGTCGTTAGGGAATATCTAGACCTAGATCATATGAAACTTGTTTCAACGCCACCCACAGCAACTACTTTTGCATGCTATCTACCTCATCACCCAGTCGTTAAACCCGAACGAAAGACGACAAAGTGTATGTACGTTGACGACGTTTTGGCAGGAACTCACGATATTTCAACTGCTTTGATCGCTCGTGATCAACTTATCGCAGCTTTGTCTTCTGCTACATTTGAACTACGAAAATGGACATCTAACGAACGAACCATTTTGAACGGATTTCCTCCTGAGCATTTGGTTGATGCTAAACTTTTGACCTTTGTGGAATCAAGTAGTTCTAAAATTTTGGGTCTTCAGTGGAACGCTTAACTTGACTGCTTTTACTTCAATTTCACTCCTATTGAACATAAATCGAGCCATACTAAAAGGGAAGTGTTATCTACGATCGTGAAGTTATTTGACCCTATAGGTTGGTTAGGTCCAGTTGTTGTTGTTGCAAAGATGATTATGCAAAAAGGTTGGTTGGATAATATCAACTGGGATGATTCTCTTCCAATTTCAACGGAAAGTGAGTGGCAAAAGTTTGTGACTTCATATCATGAAGTCAAGAATATACAAATTCCTCGCTGTGTTCATTATACACCTGATTCGTCCGTTGAACATCATGTCTTTTCTGATGCCTCAGAGAAGGCATACGCGGGGGTGATTTATATTCGCAACGAAACGTCCAACGGCGAAATTTATACCCACTTGTTATCTTGTAAGACGGAAGTGTCACCTAGGGTGTGTAGATTTCAAGCAAATGTAGGCAAGCAGAATTGGT
This sequence comes from Cordilura impudica, assembly GCA_963682025.1. Classification (NCBI taxonomy): domain Eukaryota; kingdom Metazoa; phylum Arthropoda; class Insecta; order Diptera; family Scathophagidae; genus Cordilura; species Cordilura impudica. Next base: position 4,431,018 of record OY821522.1, read on the forward strand.
ATCATGTTCGATCTGAGGATAATCCTGCCGATTTGGATAGTCGTGGTATCTCTTCTTCGGAGCTTGCAGATAATGACCTTTGGTGGCATGGGCGAAACTGGCTTCGTTAGAAAAAGACTGATCTCTCTACTCTTGATACTGATCATCGTGTAAATACTCATGCTTCGTTCTTTACTGACCCAAAAGGAAAGGATATATATGTTGATATTCTTGACGATTTTTCTCGTCTTCATCGAGCGCTTCGCGTTTTTCATACATTTTTCGTTTTTTCTATAATAGCCATCCAAATCATAAATCAGGTCGTCATTTATATAAGGATTATACTCTGTCAAGTTGTGAGATTAGAAAAGCTAAATTACCTTTAGCCATCGTTGCTCAAAAGTATCATTTTGCGAATGAATACAAATGTTTGATAGAGAAAAAACCGTTATGTTCGACAAGTTTTCTGATTCCTTTGAATCCATTTATTGATGAGGAGGGTGTTATAAGGTTAAATGGTCGGTTGGGTAAGTCACAATCTTTATCTTATACTGAACAGCATCCAACTGTTTTACCCTATTCTAGCAGATTTACTCTACTTTTGACTGAATTTGTTTATTTAATTTTCATTCACGGTGGAAATAACTTAATGTTGCGAATACTTCGCATCGAATATTGGGTACCACGTTTAAAGTCGAAAATTCGGCGAGTCGTAGGACGCTGCAAACGGTGCCTAATTACAAAGAACGGTCATGTAGTCAAATTATGGCGGCTCTCCCCCTGAAAGAACTACTCTTGATAGGCCCTTTACTACAACTGGTGTTGACTTTGCAGGCCCCTTTGATATTAAGAGTTTTACTGGCAGGGCTTGTAAAATTACTAACGGCTACGTTTGCATTTTTCTATGCTTTTCTACGAAAGCCATTTATTTAGAAGCGACTTTAGACTTATCTTCGGCTACATTTTTATCGGCATTTCATTGATTTATATTGCAACGGGGATGTCCAAGTACTACTTTTTCCGATAATGGTACAAACTTTGTGGGCGCGTCGCGTGAATTGGAAAAAGATTTTCGAAATTTTCTTCGGGAATGTCAGACCACCATATGTTCTACATATTGTATCCAAGGTCTTACATGGCGTTTTATCCCTGCAGGCGCTCCTCATATGGGTGGCCTCTGGGAAGCCGGAGTAAAAAGTTTTAAAATTCATTTAGACGGTTTCGACGGTTCTCACGAGAATAGAAGCGTGCCTCAATTCGCGTCCTCTCAGTCCTATGACGGACAATCCCCAGGAACCGGTTGTGTTGACCCCCGGTCATTTTTTAATTGGCTCGCCAATACTTGCTCCCCCGGAACCAAAAATTGACGAATCGCCTACAAGTTTATTAAATCAGTTTCGAAAAATGAAGGCAATTTCTCAGCATTTCTGCCAACTGTGGAAAGAGGAATATTTGATGACCTTGCACAAACGTTTTAAATGGCAACATCCGAATCGAAATATTCAAGAAAATTATTTAGTCGTAATTCGTCATGAACAATTACCTCTAACTTCGTGGAGATTAGGTATCGTCGTAAAAGTTTACCCAGGCAGTGACGGACATGTTAGGGTGGTAGACGTACGCACTGCGAATGGAATTGTAAGACGACATATCGCAAAGCTGGTCCTTTTACCCGCTTAAAAACAGTAATTTTTTCTTCGTCGTTAACCTATGTTATCTCTTAAGAATTATGGTCGCATTACCACATTTTTTGATGATGCTATCTTGGATAATACGACTCCAGCCCTGCTGGTCAGGTCACTTTGACCTCATAAAAAACGTCCAGCTTTGCTGGTCAGGTCCCTTGGACCTCCTAATAAACATTTAGCTTGCTAGTCAGGTCCCATGGACATCCTAATAAACTTCCAGTTCTCTGGTCAGGTCTCCTGGACCGCTTAATAAACAGCCGGCTATGCTGGTCAGGTCTACTGGACCTCCTAATAAACATTAGTTATAAGCGTTTTTGAAAAAAAAAAAAATAAATGAATTAATAAAATAATAATAAAATCTCACTTGAACTATACGTATTTTTCCTTTCTAGCTTATATCATATGAATTTAAGTACATATTCTAAGTTTATTGCACCATATCTGGATGCTGCAAGGTGGCTGGCAATGTTTGAGCACAAATGCTTAATTTTTGTACATATTTTCATATTTGTACCACGGTTAAATATTAACCCCCTTTTGGGTTAATAACTAGTTGGAATCTATTTAACGCCACTTTTAACATCTTTGTTAGGAATTTTTACACAGATTCTAACTAGTAGAACCGTTAACGGTACTTGTAAACATTGTTTGTCACCCTCTTACATCCTTAACTAATAATAATTAGGCTAGTCTCTTTTTGACTTTCTATCGTATCACTACGAAAAACCTGCGACTTCGTTTTATTACATCTTTTGTACAAAAGGTAATGTTTTAATAAAATATAATTTGAGAACTTTTATCTCATTTTTAACTAATTGAAAAATTTGTGTTTTTATTTTCAAAATTTCGCATTTGACGGCAAACACAGTTGATGACGCGCTAAAAGCTCAAACCGAACTCATTTCGGCTCTTAAATCAGCGGGATTTCCGTTAAGAAGCTGACAGCCAATACTAAACATTTGCTTTCTCATTTTCCACCGGAAGATCTTTACGATTCCGATATGCTCCGATTACACGAAGCCAGTACAACTAAAACTTTAGGAATCAAACGGAATGCTCTGACCGATTCTTTTACTCCATTTATTAAATCGACAGAGGTTACAAAACGTACAATATTGTCCGCTGTAGCAAAACTGTTTGACCCGGCTGGTTGCATAACCCCAGTAATTAATAGAGCAAAAATGCTTATGCAGCAACTTTGGTTAGAGGGTACCGATTGGGATCAAAGTGTGAGCTCTGATGCTCTTGGTAAATAGGAAAATTTTCTCTCCGATCTTTCTCATGTGGAAGACATCGTTATCCCAAAATGGCTCCAATATAAACCTACAACCGCCATACAAATTCACGGGTTTTCTGATGCTTCCAAAGCCGCATATAAACAGTTTGCTTACCTTGACTAGAACTCAATGGAGCCGTGTCTAAGCCGCCTTCAACTTGGGAAACATATGTGGCTAATCGTATATCCCAAATTCATAAACTCTTACCCAATGTAACATGGTGTCATGTTCCCACTCAAGATAACCCAGCTGATCTGGGAACACGCGGTTGTAGACCCAAGATGTAGTAATTAACTTATTATGGTGGCATGGCCCATTATGGATCACTAGGCCTTCGGCAGATTGCCCAAATAAAAATCCAATAAGTCCTACAAATACTCAATACAAGGTTAAAACAGTACAGACATTACACGTCTCAACTGAAACAAGAAACATGCTAGCCCAATTTTCCTCATACCACAAGACTTTGCGTGTAATATGCTATGCTTTTCGGTTCGTCAATAATTGCTTATCCAAGCACAGAACTCACCCAAGGCACTCAACGCAAGACCTTTCGCATACAGAGGTCATGTTTGTCAAAAAGAGACTCATCATACTTCCTCAGAAATCGTTCTACGATGTAGAATATCGGTTAATTTCAAACTCTCAGACAAGAACTCATTAAAACCATTAAATCCATTTATTGATTGGGATCAAGTTATGCGAGTAAATGGTCGGTTATCTAATTCCTCTCTCACCTATAATGAGCGTTACCCCATGATATTACCTGGCAACTCTCGGCTCTGCCTACTGTATTTGTCTGAATTGCACTCATTTTTAGTACACGCAGAATGCAGACAAATGTGCAAAATTGTTCAAATTAATTTCTACATCTCACGCTTAAAACCTCGTATAAAGAAAATAATATGTCACTGTAAGACTTACATAATTTTCAAACAAAAGCAATGCTCACAAATCATGAGCCCATTACCTCCAGATAGATGCAATCTTTCTGTTCCGTTGCAAACCACAGGTACAGATTTCGCTGGACCATTCGATGTCAAAACGTCTTCTTTACGAAACGCCCTTATAATAAAGGTTATGTAAGCGTATTTGACTGCTTCAGTACTAAGGCAATTCACCTAGAAGTATGCTCTGATTTGTCTACTAAGACCTCTCGCGCTGCATTTACACGATTCGTTGGGAGGCGGGGGCTCCCTCACAGGATCGTCTCAGATAATGGTCGTAACTTTCTCGGTGCCAGCAGAGAACTCAATCGAGAATTTGCTGCATTTATAAAAACTGCTTCAGCAGATATTGCTCAAACATATATAACTCAAGGGTTTGAATGGAGTTTTATCCCACCTCATGCACCACACATGGGGAGTCTTTGGGAAGCTGCCGTCCAAAGCTTCAAATTTAACTTTAAACGGTTAGCTGGATCTCACAAGTTCAATATTGAAGAGTTTTCAATTGTTCCCGCTCAAACTGAAGGGGTTTTAAGCTCACGTCCCATCTCGGCAATGTCAGATATGATAGCTTTAACTCCTGGTCATTTTCTAAGAGGTGCACCCATAACTGCGTTCCCAGATGCAAGTTCAGATAAAATATCTATTGTAAATAGATGGGAGAAACTAAAATCGTTCCATGATCAATTCACGATAAGGCGGAAGGAAGATTATTTAAAAGCACTACAAAAGAGATATATAGGTGAAAAACGGAAATACCAAATATCAAAGTGGGTGACTTAGCAGTCGTAATGAATGACTTACTACCCCATAATGGATGGCGATTAGGTAGGATAGTTGCAACTCATGTCGGTCCTGACAAGCATGTACGAGTTGCCGACGTACGAATTTCTACTGGGATCATCACTCGACCAATAGTTAAACTTTGCATTTTACCGCTTCTGAATGGAAATGACTCAATTCAAAATTAAAACCCAATTTTACTTATTTTCTATATCAAAATGAAATCCCCATAACTCACTACTCAACAAAATCACTAACAGCATTTATTTCTTAATTTGTTTTTTTCTTTTTAAACTCTAGAAACATAAGACGAAGCAGAAGCCGAACAACCAACGGAACCACCAATCATCATCACAATCATCGCCGTGATCCAGATCTTAACCAATGCACGGTATTCAAAAAATTCCATTCCATCCGATTTTGCTAAAGAGAGAGAGAGGTACAGTGTTGTTCGCAGATATAACTATTGTAAAAACTGCTTAGCTAAAAGTCATGATACCTGCCATTCCAACGATACCTGTCATAAATGCGCCAGCTACCACCACACTCTTCTCCATCCAAGCAGTGTAAGGAATCCTGATTTAAGGAAAAAGTTAAATAAACAATAAAAAACAACAAATCAACAGCAACAACCAATTAACAACAAACCGGAACAGTTAGTTCCAAACCACCACATCATTCATGAAGCCATACGTTCCCTTGCGCCAGTTATTTGTGCTCAAGCAACCTCTTAAATTGCACAAGTGCAAGGGGGCGCCATGTCTATAATCATAATTTTAGACACAAAAAAATTTATATATTTTAATAAGTTTCTTAAAAATCAAAACATATTTATATCTTTTATTGAATTATAAATGAATACATAAATGTGCGCATATAATCGCTGTTTAAGTATACTAGCAGATTCCAGCCCTCCAAATTCGAGCGCAAATTCTAGGAAATTTAATTTTTTCCTTAAATAAAACCCTAAAAGTATGCGAATCAATTATAACCAATTCACAAATCAACGCAAAAAACAAACACATTTTTATTACAAACACATTAACATATTTAAGGTGTTATTACACGAAGTGTTTTTTACATATGTACTGTCACTTTTTTTATCCATATGAAATTCCTCATGTCTATCAAAATTGTCGTTTACATACGATTCATAATTTTTGATATCACACGTGCATATGTATTTCCGTATGACATAACTTCTAAATGTAAACAACAGCTGTTTTAATTTGTGAATTTATAAAAATTTATTGTTAAAAAAAGGTTATATCTTTTTTAATTGTTAATTAACACTAAACAATTTATTTTTCTTTCAATATTAATCTTTAAAATTTACTCTGTTTTTCTTTCGCTACAAGCAATGTTGTATTTTCATATGTTTGTCATGCAAAAATGGAACCTGTTCTAATTGAAAAATGTACATGTGACTTTCCTCATGTATTGTACATAAACAATGTTTCATATGTATCACACGATGTGTACAACTTTTGTTGTGGGAAAATTTGACAGTACATATGTAAAAAACACATCATGTAATAGCACCTTTAATAAACACACACATAGCATTATATAATTTTATGTATGTGTTAGTAGCAACTTTAAAAGCAATTTACTCAAAATAAAGGAAAAGATTTGAAAATCTGAAAATCTGCAAATCGGCTAAAAAGAAATGCCTTTCAAATAATATACGATTGGTCAAAAACTGGATAAAACGGTAGAACAAAACATCAGTCACAAGTAATCGCCTAGCCTATTAACATTATAGATTTGAATTTATTATTGTGAATTATTAAATTTAAATTGTAAAAGAATATGTATTACATTATTGTGAGTTGCCATTTGCATTAAATTAAAACATAGAATACATAAGTTACATATATTGTAAGTAAAGCACGAAGCCAGTTGGGAAGAAAAGAAAAGAAGGTCACTTAGAATTGAACACTAAGCTGGTAAGCACGACCACAATAAACAATATTAACATACATGATCTAACTCAATCTTTTATTTCTCATTTCCAATTTTCTAACCCTACGAAGTCCTGTATAATTGTTCATGCCGAATAATTATAAAACATTTTGAAAAAGCCTTGGAATTTACATCCATCAAATTTACAGTCCACATCATAAACAGACTACACAGTCTCAACATTCCCAAAATCAGCCTTTTCACACTATTTAATTCAAAAAATAACCGTGTCACTTCCGCGATACATTTGATACTCTTACACATTTTGTTCCGTTTTTAATTGATATTTACATATTTCAAAATTTCCCTGTTTTTATTTAACATTTATGCATATGGCAACTCATTTTAGTTTTTTCTTCTCATACTTTTTTCTTTTCTCTTTATACGTCTTCTTCTGTTCGTTGGTTATTTATTAAACGCACAATTGTAGCATTGCGTTTATAACTTTGGAACTTCACAAAATTAAAAATGGGGTTTTGGTAAAAATAAAAGTTGCTACTATAGTAGTTATTGTTCTACGTTTCTTTATTATTTAACAATCGTATTGACTACAAACTTTACACATGTGTTATCTTGTCAGAAAAAAATCAAGAAGAGACAAAAAAGGAAACATCTATAAACTCGTTTCCGGAAAAAGCATATAAGGTTGCATTTTCATATCCGTCATATCGTCCCCTAAGGTTCGGTGTTGCCAGATCGCAAATCACTTGGCCGACCTGACAACACAATCGACTTCGATTGTCATTCGTATTCTAAGAATTCGTTTTATAAATACTCATAGTCCTCATATTCACTAATGTTGCCTTCAGAGTCCAAATTTTTATTCCCTTCATAATTCCCTAGTTCCAACCATTTCCTGAACCGGTTATCACAATTTATTTGTGATAAGACCATTTCTTCTTCGGTTTCTACTAGTGGAAAAATTCCATGAGTGCTCAGAAGTAACCAGAAAAAGAAAAACTTTTGAAGACGACTGATCAGTTATTTTTAGCAGCCCAAATGAAAATGCACTGGAAAACGATCTTCTGCCTCAATTGTTCGTGAGCTTACAACTGCTTCTCCAAAAAGGGGCAAACTTTTACAAAAAAGTAGAATTGTTTCAGATAAACCCATGAGCCTTTCTGTTGATCAAGCATTAGCAATGATAATAGATATCGGTTTATCTACACATGGCTAACAATTGTTGAGACAACATACTTCGTCCATTCCATAAATCTAAAATGTTTCCCTGTTATGATTCTATAAAAAATGCCAAGCGTGCATGTTATCCAAATGGAATAACTGTAACAGATCATTCGCAAATGTCAGCCTCCAATCACTTATTGATCATACAGTCTTAAGACTTTGTTTGGCCTTAAAAGATTCATTTATTTTAATAGAAGATAATTTCAATGAGGCGACTTTTAAGATCAAATGGGGCTGTGACGGCGCTGACCATAATCGTTACAAGAAAACATTTTCCCAAGAAAATATTTCTGACGAAAGTTTATTTAGCATATCTATGGTCCCAATTGAAATGTCTTTAGAAAATGTAGGTAACAACCAAAAACAATAATTTTGAAAAATTTTGCACCATCGTCAACAAGCTATTGTCGACCTATAAAATTCGTATTTGCAAAAGAGACCAAAGACCTGATTTTAAATGAAGTTAAACAAATAGAAAATCAAATTGTATCTCTCTTGTTGAGCATAAGAAATTTAAAGTTACTGCTAAGCTAGTTTTGTGTATGATTGATGGAAAAATGTGCAATGCTCTTTCAAATTATTCATCATCCCAAGCTTGCTACTTATGTGGGGCTACACCATTAGTTATGAATAATCCAATTGCAATTATAAATAAGACAGTTGACAAAAATATGCTGCCAATGGGCCTATCCCCTCTCCATGCCTGGATTCACTTTACGGAGTGTTTACTACGTATTACGTACAGATAGGATATAAAAAAATGGCAAATACGGGGAGTTGATAATAGAACATAATTATTAGAAAGAAAGAAATGCATACAAACCCGATTTAAAGATAAAACAGGATTGCTGGTGGATATGCCAAAACATAATTCTGGCAATTCAAACGATGGCAATACTGCCAGCTTTTCCGAGATGCCGAGAAGTCGGCAAATATTACTGGTACAGACTTGGGGCTGATAGAGCGTTTTCATGTTATTCTCGAGTGCCTGGGACGTGGCTATGAAACAAACTCTGTTGCTTTTGAAAAATATACACTTGAAACCAGGAATCTATTTTTGGAAAAATATCCATGGTATTACATGCCAGTGACGGTACACAAAATACGTTTTCATGGAAAAATTGCAATTCACAGTTGTATTTTACCTATTGGCCAGGAAAAAGCCCAAGAGGCACGGAATAAGTATTGCAGAAATTACCTTAAAAACTTTACACGAAAAACATCCAGGGAGGCACAAATACGGATTTACTTAATAGGCTCTTAATATCGTCGGATCCATTCATCTGCAGTTTGCGAAAACCCCCAAAACTAAAAAGGAATTTTAACACCCACAATTTTGGATTTGCTGCAAGACCCGGATGTATATATTGCAGAAGAATGATATGAAATTTATATGATATTATTTTTCTTACTTTTGTATTCTTTTATTTTTATTAAACTTTGTGCTGTATTTTTTGAATTGAATTGAATTGAAAATAAAAAAAATCTCTTAAAAACTAACTTTTTTATTTTGTAAGCTACACATATCGTCACTTCAAATTCCAACCGACGTAAGTAACAAACAAAATTGTTTAATTGATTATAGTGTATTTATTTAATGATTATAATGAAATATAAAATGTTATCTTATATATAGGAAGTGGGCGTGGAAGTTGTTCAATCCCGCCCATTTTTCTACAGAAGTTGTGAAGTTAGTCATATATTACCTGTACCAAAATGTATGACTGTACCTCTATTACCGAGTATGGATTTTTGTCAAAACCTCACACTGTGCAACGGCTGTATCCATTTGGCTGGCTTGTGATGCGCGTTAAAATATTTCAAATTGTTCGATTGGGATTTCCGAATAGCTGTCGATGCGTCCTCTCTAATTGAATTTATGGTGCCTATTATGAGCAACTTTCGATTTTCGATTGTGGTCGAATTAACTGATCGAACGAATTGTGAATTTAACTCAATTGGATTATTCACAATTAGTACATATTTAACAGCTGGCACTATAAATAAACATTGTTTACAAATTTATTAAAGAAAAAAAATAATTATTTATTAATTAACATGGAATTATGATTCTATGATCGTCTGATGAAGATGAATGCTTCGCATGAGAGATGCTTCGTCATGAGAGATGCTTCCAACATTTTGGAAATGGATTCCAGTACGTAAGTATGCGAGGTTTTAACAAGGGTACCATTTGCTTATAGATTTATAGCAAATTTTCGACTGCAAGGAGGAGTTTATGGAATTGCTGTCTACTACAGATGAACTGCTGCGGCAAAGCACACAAGACATATCAATCTCATAAATTAAAATAATTTACAACTTATATTTTCAATAAGTTTTACAAACTGCAATCCAGCATCGAAAGCAAAATTGTGCACGATTGAAAATTCGTTGTACAACGAAATTTTCGACCGTGCTGCCAGCTCATATTACGAATTTGACATTCGATGGTCGATGTTCGATAGCCAGCGAAGATCGAAGATCGAATGCAACTCATAAGGGACCTAAATTTACCACTTCCTTATCGTACGCCTCTTGTAAGTATTCGGTCAGTTCGTCCTGTTCTCCCCCCGTTGTTCAATACCAAACAACTTTTACTTGACGATTGCCTTGTAGAGCAATGCACTGTGTTAATAATAGCAAATTCCGCTTTGACTTTACAGCAGGTAAAGGCCCGAATGGTCATGCGTAACGTGTCAAAAGGAACTGGGTTTTTTTATACAGTACCAGTTTCTCTCGTTCTTTCTATGAGGGGCAGAGTAATACATGCACTTTAAACAGTTCCTTATGAAGTGGCCTTACTTATTAGGGTCAACTGCATTATGTTCTGTTCAAGTTCGGCAGGTACGCATAATTCTCCGTCCATCGGCACCTAGTCGGAATACTAAACCGTTGTCCAATGTGTATCCCTCTAGTTGTCCTATCTCTAATTTATCTCGAATCGCTCTGATTCTCTCGTCCCTAGTTTGTGTAATCTGTATATTTACGTCAGGATCCTCACCCGAAATAGTTGCCACGACAGGTGCATGGCTCAGTGCGTCAGCTTGAGCCATAAGCTCGCCTCTACGGTGCCGAATATTATAATCGTAATTTTCTAGCTTTAAAGCCCATATCGCTATTCTAGGGTTTATTAACTTCTTACTCAGTATGAGTGTCAGCGAATTGCAATCAGTCACTATTGTAAAGGAAATCCCTTCTAAATACACGCGAAATCGCTTCAAAGCATAGATAATCGCCAGCGTTTCCAACTCAAAGCTATATCTCGATTCTACTTCTGTCGTACATTTTGAATATGCCTCCGGATAAAACCTATTATCCTTCTGCTCTGTAGCAGTACAGAGTCGAAACCTTTAGAACTGGCGTCTGTGTGCAGCTCTGTCTCCCGCATGGGGTTATAGACCGCTAATACTGGGCTATTTATAAATTTATTCTTTAGAGCCAGGAAAGCTTCCGTACATTCATCTGTCCAACTAAAAACTTTACTTTTCTTCAAATTTGTTAATATCCTGGCTATACTCGAAAAGTCGAAAACAAATCTGCGGAAGTACGAAAACAGTCCAAAACAGCGTCATACTTCTTCGTGGTTTGTAGGGATTGGGTATTCCTCTATATAGTTCTATCATGCTCATTGTTTGGCCGTATGCCACGTTCGTTCACTCGATAGCCAAAGTAGTCAAATTCACGATATGCAAATTTGCATTTTCTTAGTTCAATTGTTAATCCGGCCTCTCCTAAGGCCCTTAATACCGCGATCAAGATTTCTAAATGTTCCTCGAATGTTACAGTCGCTGTACTTATATCGTCTAGATACACAACGATTCTTCCTGCATCAATAAATTCTTTAAGTACCCTATTAATGTAACGCTGGAATACAGCTCCTGCATTTTTTCGACCGAAGGGCATATTCGAATTGACCCATTGCGACTTGGTGGAAACTGCTTTCCAAGTCAAGTGTAGACAAAAATTTTAATTTCCTAAATAATCCAAAAAATCTTCGATTATTGGCATTTAATGTGATTTTATTCATAGAACAATAATCAACGCACAATCTCAAATCACCATTTTGCCTCTTTACGAACGCGGTTGGTGAAGCGGAGGGAGATTAACTCGGCCGAATTATCCCCTTTCCTAACAGTTCCTCGAGTTTCGTCCTCACTTCACATTTTTCACGATACTAAAGTCGCCTAGGACCGCAATACAAAGGTACATCGTTGACCAATTTTATCATCATGCAATAATATCCCACTTTTGAAGCTTTACCTAACTTGTCTAAATAGTTACTCTTTATTACCGACCTTAAGGTATAAGTGTCAGTTGAACTTAAGTTAATGTCCGTATCTATTTCGGTCCCAGTCGCACAATCCATTTGCATCAACTCACTACCTTTTACCCTGCCGTGGGCTATTTCCCGATCGGCCTGATATGACAAATTGACTTTTTCAATCCAGGGACAATTGAGTTGACCTTATTTTCAATATTATCAGTTTTACAATTATTTAATCAAAAGACACTACATCAGCTAAATCACAATTATATCCTAAGGTTGGAACGCTCATTTTATTCGGATCTCTGTATAAATTAAACGACATAAGCGCACTGATTGTTTTTCATTTGGTTTCCCAATAATTTAATTTAAATTCATGTCGTTAAGTTTATTTCTTTTGTATTTTAGCTGTATTTGGCATAATTTTATTTTTAATTTGACAAAAGGTCATGTCCAATCAGCAGCCTCTTCATCTGGTAAAATAAAAATATTATGGCAAACATTGCTTTCTTACTTGTACAAAAAGGCACTATATATTGCCACACACAGTTAATAGGGCTGCCCGTGTCAAACAAAGACAAAAATGTTATGTTTGTACCTCAGTGCGCTTGTATTGCTTAATAAAGGTAACACTTACCATTTGGAACGCATCTATTTTGTCATCCTGGCTGGCCTCGGTTATTGCTGCGGACACCTTCTTTTTAGGGAAGCTTTGAAAAAAATTACCCATTTGAGCGCTAAAAAACATGAATTTGGTGGACGTCTTGGTTTTGGGCACTGGCTTTGATAATGCCCGAACTGCGAACAGCTGTAACAACGGATGTTGGCTTCGGTTGTACTGGCGGCTTTATTCCCGCTCGGGGCAGCTGTCTTTGTCCTGCTGAGGACCATCGGATTAGCCGCTCTATTCGTTTCGGTGAGCAATTGTGCTCGTTGTTGCTCGTACCTGTCTAACCGCATTATTAACTCGTCAACAGTACCGGCGCCATAGAGTATGTGATTGCGTTACTGCTGTCTGGGATGCCGTCGATGACTATGTCCACCAGCTCCTGCTCGTCTATGTCGGCTTTTCCCGCAATACCCTGCATAGATACTAAATAGCTTAAACACGATTCGTTTGGCTTCAAAATGCGTGACCGCAGTTGGCGATAAACTTCTTGTCTCGACACGGTTCTCTTAAACATTTTCGTTATATTAGCTTACAGCTCAGCATATTCGAGGAACCCGATTGCTTGTATACCTCTTTGCCATGCCTTCCAGCCGACGTCGGACACCCACACATTTCTCTTTGTTTGAATAATTACAGTTGTAGTGTAATCCTCAAACTGTACAAACCACCTATCTATATCATAGTGGTCGTCACCGCTAAACATGGGTATAGCTGCGTTCAGCTCCGACAAATCTATATGCCAGACATAGGTTGGTGTAGGAAAATTTCCTTCTAGTTGATGGATTTGCCGTTGCAGTTTCAATTTTTCGAGCCGCACTTTTAGCGTTCTTATTTCCTCTTCTATCTTGGTAGGCGTTTCAATTATGGTCTTACTAGTAGTGACCAATGGGTGGATATCGGGTGCATAGACATCGGACACGTGGACAGCTGGCACTTTTCCAGCAGGACTGACAGCAGGCACTTTGACGGCGGACACATTTGTTTCAGGCATATTATCATCTGCTACACTCTCCTTAAGTACGTCGGGTCTTCTTTTAATTCATTTGCATCAGTTAACTTAAGCACATCTTCTACGTTTGCGGCTTTATCATCACAAGCAATGTGTGATTTTTCTTCACCTTCGGCAGCAGCCGGGACATTTTGTTTGCCGTCGATGCTTACAGGTACTGACTCTTCTCGTTCCACTATCGCCAAGTAGAGATTGCGAAGTTGGCCCAACGTGGCCGATTCTGGGAAATCAACTCCAGCTGCGGCAAGGGCATCTATAAGTGTTTTGCGGCTTGGTCGCAAATCCATTATGTATTTATTTTTCAGTTTTCTCAAAATTTCACAATACCAATGAAAGTAATTATTTTACTTAAGTTGCACCCCACACCTGATTTATAATAGTTATTGATTAAATTTTCTTTATTATTTTACAAATCGTATGGATTGCAAATTTTACACATGTATCTTGTCAGAAAAAATCAAGAAGAGACAAAAAAAAGGAAAGAGCATACAAGGTAGTATTTTCATATCACCTAAGGTCCGGTGTTGCCAGATCGCAGATCACTACACAACAAATTTTTATTTGTGATTGAAGTTTTAAAAAAAGTGATTGAAGATTTTAAAATAAAACTTGTTTTTAAGTACTATATGATGAGTGATGAAGCCAGGTAGGTGTTATTTAAGAATTTTAATGATAAATAAACAACCGATCTAAAAAACAATTTTTAACACAAGTAAACAAAACAAGCCGTATATAGTTCCTTTAAGGGAACTCAAAATTTGTAGTGTATGCTAGTTTGACACATTTAAATCGTCATCATTCCAGTGAAAACCACAAGAAAAAATTAATTCGACCAAAATTACACTTAAAATACAAAATTTTTTAACAAATACAACTAAATACCCATCAAGTGAATCTGCAAAAAATCTGAAAATTATGGTATGTGCTTTTGTGGCAGAACACAGTATTCCATTTGCAGCGTTGGACTATTTTAATTGCATAATAAAGAAAGGAATAAATTACAAAAAAAAAATTAATATATATATATAGAAAAGAGGGACAGCAAATTGTAACAAATGTTCTAGGTCCTGACATTGTTAATTTTGCAAAACTAACTACTATTTATTAGTGATTGATGAAAGTACAGATATCAGTGTAAATAAAAACCTGGGCATATTGATTCGAATTTTTAATGGCTAATGCCGTGACCGTTTTATAAGTTTGGTGCAAATAGAAGACAGCTATGCAAATGGCATTTTCGAAGCCATTATCAAGGTTTTAGAAGATTCATAAACCTTTAAATAATATTATCGGCATTACGACTGATTACTATGCAGTATGATGGAAGTACCTAATGGAGTTCAAGCAAAATTTAAAAATAAAGCCCTCATTTATTCACTAACAGTAAACCTATAAAAAACTTGTACAGTACACTTACTAATGTTTATGTTGCATTATCTTTGAAACTATGTACACTACACATATCAACACAATGTTAAAATATTCTGTATTTTATTCACTTTTCAAATAGTTTGAAGAAAATTTCTGAAAATATCACGTTAACAAAAATTAACAAAAAAAAAAAAAAAAAAAAAAAAAAGGTACATAAACCATTAAACCAAAAAAAAAAAAATTGTACACTCTTCATGTTATGCAGTATGGAAAGATACCATTATCAAACCCAATATTGTTTTCAGTTGGCTATGCCGCTCGCAGATTGCTCTTTACATTTCTAATGTGCACATGTCAGTTTACGCGAAAAAAAATATAAAAATATGGATTCAAGCAAACTTCATTACATATGTAAAAATTTATTAAAAATCTTCGGAAAGAGACAAAGACTTTGAGGAAAATTTATGAAATTGTAAAAAACTGCACTCTACCGTCAAATGCATTATTGATATGTACCAGAAAAATGGGTTTTTAGTTAGGCCAAGTAGAAGCGGAAAGCCAAAAAGCCAACTTTACAAACGCAAAGGTAAATAGAATCATTAATGAAAATTCCAAAATATCAGCACGGGTAATAGCGCCAAATTGGAGGGAACAGTGAATTGTTAAGGTACACCCACAAATTGTAAGAATTTTTTTAAATTCGGTAGGCATAAGAAGGTATAAACCCCGAAACAAGCCTCTGCTGTCAGCAAAAAATATAAGGAAGCGGCTAGAGTATGCAAAAGAGTAAGTTTTGAAGCCTCTAGAGTTTTGGAACTCCGTGATAATTAGAGATGAGTCAAAATGCAATATATTTGGATACGTAGGACGTCGTTTTGTGTGAAAAAAGAGGGGCGCAGCATTTTACCAAAAAAAAAGTTGGCAACTCTATGCCTGAGTAGAGACACTTATCGCCAGCTGGTTATTTTTGAATTGCTAAAACTATTTAAACAAGTCTTAAAAGCTACAAAAATTGTTTTACTGCTAAATTTAAATTATTAATTATATTATTAACTTTATGGAGTTAAATAAATTTGGTGTTTTGCAACGAGATATTTCTTCTACATTATTTGCTGTGCAACGTGCTGCTGTTATTGCCTATTGCTGAATTCTTACTGCCGCTATTTAATTTTTTTCTTGTGGCTGAACTTAATGAATTAATTAACCAAATTAAGATTGTTCTTATACGTTCATACATGGCTCCGGCGAAGAAGTATTATAAATGTGGTGAGTGTAATGCTAATATTGGAAATTCGGGCTGCATTCAATGTGATGGGTGCTCGTCGTGGATACACGCTGCGTGCGCTTATAGTCCTGAGGATGGCCTTGATGCTTTGAAGGATGTTGAATTACTGTCTTATATATGTAAATCATTTAAGCTTAGGCTTCGCTCAGGCGGCCAGCGGTCACTTTGTGATGTGAAATTTGATGCTTTGAATGCTAAAATTGTTTCATTAATAAGGGAGATGATGAACGTGACTCCATTAAACAAGCGTTTGCTGATGTGATTGCCGATCATAAAAATGAAAATTCTTTGAGCGTAAATTCTATTAAATGTGATGCTTTGACTGATACGGCAAGTGGAATCCTCTACGGATATCAGAATATTGTCATTGCAGGTGGAAAACAATATGATTTATAAGATACTGAACCGTGCTGATGTGGTGACATATCCAGATAAATCATTTTTCTCACCAAATACACGACACAAATTGTCACAAAAAACACACCTGGGTAAACAATTAACACCCGTGTGAATACCTTATTGTTCCCACAATAAGTGTGCTGCAAGTTAACACAAGTTAACATTGCATTTCTAAATAAATTCAATCTATTTTTCCCATCCAATAATTTAGCGCCAAAATTCTAGAAATTATTCCCAATCTTTAAGTTTCTCACATTGACACCTGTTTTTCAATGAAAGAAAATAGCACTAAGTAAAATAACAAATAAAGAAATAAGAATTTGTCATTAGAATAAAGCATGATAATCTTTATATAAAATTCTTCTGTCGCGGTGTTTGTAGTAAAATTCCGCCGAAACGGCTCGACCGCTTCTCATGAAATTTTGTGCGCCTATTGGGTAGGTCTGAGAATAGGACAACGTCTATTTTTTTTTTTTTTTGATAGGGCCGCTGGGAGGGGTACCCCCCATACAAAGTGAACTTTTAAAATCAGATATCTGGAGTACTATGATAGCCATAAGTGCCACGCCCACTTGAGATATCCAAAAAAATACCTGTTGTCCGTTTCTGAGACCTACCCAATATCCACACAAAATTTCATGAGAATCTGTCAAGCCATTTCGGAGGAGTTCAATTACAGAGGCCGCGACACGAGAATTTTATAGATAAGAAGTTAAACTCCTGCTTTTTTTTTATTTTTTTATTTAGTGCGATTTGACTGCAATTCAGAATGTATGTATGTTTTATCATCGGAAATTTTTGTATGTATAAATGGACCCGATAGGTGGCGATGGGGTAAAGTCATTTCGAATATTCTTATTTACGGTGCGATTTTACTGAAACTAAGAATGTACATATATGTATGTTAGATGATGCCAAAAATTTTTTGTTGGACCCGGTAAATGGCGCTGGCGTTCGAAAAATAATGAGTTGTCAAATTTATTTAAATGTTATAAGTTCCAAAATTCTCACACGTTTTTATATACAAAAATTCTAACCAAAAAGGGAGGAAAAATTGCATTAGCCATTGCTTTATCCGGAATAGCCGCAACATTATTGCATGGTGGTCATACAGCTCATTCAGCACTCAAATCACCGTTAAATGTACAAACGAGTGAGAATGCCGTATGTAATACAAAAAAACATTCCGGTATGGCAAAAGTTCTGCAATAATGCAATATTATTATTTGGGATGAATATAAAATGGCTTACAAACATTCCTTAGAAGCACTACATAGAACTTTAAAAGATTTGAAAGGCAATGAAAGACTTTTTGGTGGAGCTCTCATTTTATTATCCATGATCCAACGGCTGACCAGTTTTCAAAACAACTACTTGGTTAAGTGAAAGAACTATTTAAGCCGCAAAAAATTTCGATGTCGATAATATTAATGTTATTATTCAGGACATGATTGATTCCGAAAGTGTTATTTCAAATCTATGGATAGTGTTGTTGAAGAAAATGAAGCAGTCAATTATCCAACAGAATTTTTGAATTCACTTGATGTGCCCGATCTACCTCCACATTTATTAAAATTAAAAGTTGGTTCTCCAATAATTTTGCTACGTAACCTCAACGCTCCGAGACTATGTAATGGAACCAGGTTAATTGTTGAGAGAATAATACCCAATGTTATTGAGGCCACAATTCTCAAAGGCAAATTTAAAGGAGAACATGTCTTGCTGCCAAGAATTCCTATGATTCCTAGCGACACACCGATAACATTCAAAAGATTGCAATTTCCGAACAGATTGGGCTTTACCATGACCATCAATAAATCTCAAGGACAATCATTGCAAATATGTGGTTTGGACCTCAAAAACAGTTGTTTTTCCCGTGTCGGAAAGCCAGCAACTTTATTTATTTACTGCCAGAATAAGGAAACTAAAAATATTGTTCACTCTTTTTAGAATTACAATGATAGAAATATATTGGTCATTCTTATACATATGTATGTTACAATAAATATTTATTTTAATTTTCATAAATAAAACATGGTTTTTCTTTAACAGTTTTAATATTAACAAATGCACAAACGTTTTTTATATAGATATATACAGATTCTAACTAAAATTAAAAATTCATTGAGGGCAAAGCAACGTTTGCCGGGTCCAGCTAGTAAATTTATAAATTTATGTTAGAATTAAGAAATTTATTATTTAAGAAGATGTTTGGAAAATAAAAGGGTAGATATAAGAAGGAACACATAGGTTCAAAACGGTTAATATCAATTTGCATAATTTGTATAAGCTTAAATATGAATTTGGTTTTTCGAAATCGGCTTGTAAACTTATAATGTGCTATTTGAGTGGTAGATCGCAGTTTGTGGTACTTAAAGTGCGTTTACATCTGAGGAAAATCTAGTAGATTTTAGTTGATATCTATTTCAAAATCTATACCGTTTGCATCTAATTTTTTTGACATTTTGTGAGATATTGTTTCCACAACAATAAACAGCTGATTAAAATAAAACGTATGAACGGAAATACCAAAGATAAACAAAACAATAGGAAAATGGAAATATAGAAAATTCTAAAAAGGAACAGATTTTATAATAAAACTATGCATCAAAAATGAAAAAGCACAAACTGAAATATAAATTTTGCAAAAAAAAATCAGTATTTGTTAAATGTATTGTTTGAACCGCAAAAACAAATTCATTTTCAACAATTATTATTTAGCAAATTGGAATGGGCACATGTCAGTATAAAAAGTTATAACTTTTGAAATACTAAATATTTTTTTATTATAGATCCGTAATTTTTTTTGTTATTAATTAATATTTCATTTCTTTTTTATTGAACTTGTTTGCTTTTGTTTTTAAATGTCAATTTTTCAGTCACTGCGTTGTAATTTTAGCGATTTTCCTTGATTTTAAAAGAGCTTTTGAAACGATAGATAGGGACATCCTATTGAAGAAATTAGCTAAATACGGTGTTGAAGATACAGAGCTAAAATGGTTTCAGTCATATTTAACAAATCGTAGGCAATTAACAAATGTTAATAATGAAATATCCAATGCAATAGTAAATGATTTTGGAATATCACAATGCTCAATTTTAGGAGCTCTTCTATTTGTTATATATAAACGATATTGAAAACATTAGAGAAATGCGAAGCTGTACTATATGCGGATGATACTTTGATTTTTACAGAAGCAGCCACGGAGGAAATATGTCATGAAAATTTGAAGAATGATATAGTTAATATTAGTAAATGGCTAAAAATTAATAATTTAAAAATTAACGAAAACAAAACTAAATTAATGGAAATCAATATGAACACAAACATTACATTCAAAATAAATAATGTAATAATAGCAAAAGTGAATAATATAAAATATCTGGGTTTCTTCATTGACAAAGATTTAAACTTTAAAGATCATGCCGAATACATATGTAAGAGAATTGGCAAGAAAATCGGGTTTTTTTTAAACGTTTAAGAAACAGGGTGACAATATTAACCACAATTAATATCTATAACACTACGATAAAACCTCATTTTGAGTATGGGTCAACCAAATTATTTACATGCTGTTCCCCATTTTGTACCGACAAGGACTTGGCAGTAAAAATTCACAAAGACGTGACGCAAACGAACCAATGGAACTAGATGAATCAACACGCTTTAGGCAGTCAACAAGTTTCCAAACAAATATCTTCGGCCCACCTCAAGGTCAATACAAGAACTACACTTCAATGCAGCAATTTAATAATCAGACAATTGCACAGAAAAGACCGAACAGCGGTACGGTATGGATTCACTGGGCCAAAACAACAGAGAGTTAATATGCTTTCCCTAGAAGTCCCTCAGCCGGAGTCGGAGTATTCTGCACTAGCACATTCTGAAACAGACAATATTGACATTGAAGCATCAGAATATGACCATATTAATTTTTTAGGAATAACTCCCTGCTACCATACATAGAGCGATCTGTAGCAGGGAAAACAATCAAACTATTAATAGATACTGGCGCCTCAAAAAATTATATTAAACCTATAAAAGGTTTGAAACATGTGGTTCCAGTAGACTGTCCATTTGTAGTGAAATCTAGTCACGGGTCTACACCATTAAAGAAAAATGTATCGCTAACATTTTCGACACTAATACCATATTTTTCATTCTCCCTTCACTCTCGACGTTTGATGGAATTCTCGGCCTCGATTTGTTAACACAGACGAGTGCCACATTAGACTTCAAAAAAAAAAGAGATAAGAACAAGGATAGGAATAGAAAATATGCTTTTTTTAAAAAATCTCAAACGTGAGTTTCACGAATATCGAGGATATAGAAGTGCCGCCGATAATAACAGAGAAATTTAGGGAAGCTCTCAAAAGTTTGTCGCAAGTTTTTGCAAATCCTACGAATCACTCCCCTTCAACACTAACATTGTTGCCACTATTCGTACCAGTAGTAGTGATCCAGTTTATTCTAAGCTATACCCGTACCCAATGGGCGTATCAGACTTTGTGAATAATGAGGTTAAGGATCTATTAAGAAACGGTGTGATAAGACCGTCCAGATCACAATACAACAACCCAATTTGGGTTGTAGACAAGAAAGGGAAAGATGAGCATGGAAATACGAAAAAGCGTCTTGTAATAGATTTTAGGAAACTAAATAGTATAACCATTGATGATAAATATCCCATTCCAGAAGTTAGGGTGATTCTTTCAAATCTTTATAAAGCAAGATTTTTCACGACTATTGATCTTAATCAGGCTTTCACCAGATTTTACTCGCCGAACAGGACAGGGAGAATACAGCTTTCTCAATTGGGAATGGGAAGTATGAATTTTGTCGGCTACCCTTCGGTCTAAAAAAATGCCCCCAGCATATTCCAAAGAGCCATAGATGACGTTTTGAGAGAACAAATTGGAAAAACATGTTATGTTTATGTCGATGACGTCATAATTTTTTCAGAGAATTTAGAATACCATGTTAAGCATATATCGTGGGTTTTAAAAATATTGTACGAGGCCAACATGAGAGTTGCTAAGAAAAAATCAGACTTTTTTAAGGAAAGTGTGGAATATCTCGGCTTCATTGTCTCTAGAGGCGGGATCAAAAGGAGCCCAGAGAAAGTTGAAGCGTTACGTAACTTTAAACAACCCTCAACACTTTTTAATGTCAGGTCATTTTTAGGTCTTGCAAGTTACTATAGATGCTTCATTAAGCAAAGCCGTTAACCGATATTTTAAAGGGCGAAAACGGTCAGTGCTTCTCAATCGAAAAAGATAACAATACAGTTGAACGAAGAACAGCTCCAAGCGTTTGAAAAGTTAAGGGAGATTCTTGCTTCTGAAGATGTAATGTTGCTTTATCCGGACTTTAAGAAATCATTTGACTTGACAACTGACGCGTCCGCACTGGGGTTAGGAGCAGTACTCTTCCAAAACGGTAGACCGATAACCATGATATCCAGGACCTTAAAGGATAGAGTTTAACTATGAGACGAACGAGCGCGAATTATTGGCTATTGTTTGGGCCCTTCAAAAGTTAAAAAAATATTTAGATGGCGTGAGAAATTTAAATATTTATACTGATCACCAACCGCTTACTTTTTCCGTTTCGGATACAAACCCAAATGCTAAAATCAAACGTTGGATGGCATTTGTGGACGAACACAATGCAAAAATTTTCACAAGCCAGGCCGAGAAAATTATGTTGCCGTTGCGCTTTCACGCCATATATACATATGCTAGAGCAAGAAGTCTTCTCAGATATTGCTACAGTGCATAGCGAATTATCTTTGACACATACAATTGACACCAATGAAAAACCGGTAAATTGTTTTAGGAACCAAATAATCTTACAAGAAGCGAATGTCCCTGCGCACCGCAAATTTATTGTTTTTTCGGAGAAAATTGTTGACTTTAGTGACAATTATTCTCTGATCGACGAAGTTAAACTAGCGGTAAAATCTAGTGCCGTGAACGCAATTCATTGTAACCTTCCAACACTAGCACGTGCCCAAGACGAATTAGTCAGGTGTTTTCCTTCCACAAAATTTTTTTATTGTAAGACCATGGTCCAAGACATTATTAACAAGAGCGAACAAAAAGATATAGTCGTCACTGAACACAACCGTGCCCATAGAGCGGGTCAGAAGAATGTCAAGCAGATTCTTGCTGATTACTATTTCCAAAGATGGTCAGGTTGGCGAACGAAGTAGTTGCCAATTGTAGGATCTGCACAAGAGCCAAATATGATATGAGATGCTGCATGTTGACATATTTTCTACAGACAGAAAATACTTTCTCACATGTGTTGATAAATTTTCTAAATTTGCAGTCGTTCAGCCAATACCATCTAGGACTAGTTTAGATTTAAAAGATCCAATCATACAATTAATGAACCTTTTTCCAGACACGAAGGATATCTATTATGACAATGAACCGTCATTGAAATCCGAAACAATTAAATCTCTATTAAGAGACCAATTTGGTGTGAATATCGCGAATGCACCGCCGCTTCACAGCATTCCAACGGGCAAGTCGAGCGTTTCCACAGCACTCTTTCAGAAATTGCAAGATGTCTCAAATTAGAAGGAAAAATAAGCGACTCTATTGATCTTATTTTGCTAGCAACCGTAAAATATACTAGGACAGTCCATTCCGTGACGAAAACAAGACCAATAGATGTTATTCATTCACCTTCACCCGATATTAGGGAACATATAAAAGAAAAAATAGTAAAAGCACAGCAGACATCGTTAGAAAAAAAAAACAATATTTTTAGGCAGGATAGAACATTTCATGTGGGAGAGTCTGTACTCGTCAGGAATAATAAAAGACTTGGAAATAAACTTACGCCTTTGTATACAGAAGAAGTCGTAGAGGCAGATTTGGGAACAACGGTTCTTATTAAAGGGAGGGTGGTTCACAAGGACAACTTAAGATGAGGAAATTTACATTTTTTTTTTAATTTATTTAATTTTGCTTTAAATTTGATAGCTGTTGTATGTTTTCTTTATGGTGTTAAATATAAATTGGCGGATTTTGGCAATAAAACTTTCAAAACCTCAAATATCGAACAGATCAGTATTGGTAATTTATGTAAGATACTACCTGTACTAATTTTTATTTATTTATTTATTTTCTGATGCCAACCACACGTGCAAAAATATTGATCATAAAACACAGATTTTTGGAATGTATCGTTTGTTTATATTTGATTAAATAATAGTTTATTATACTTTTAGAATGTAGGAAAATTACACTTAACAAAAAAATTAATTAACATTATTTGATGCCAAACACATGTGCAAAAATATTGGTCGTAAAACACAGACTTTTGAAAAGTATCGTTCGTTTATATTTGATTAAATAATAGTTTATTACACCTGTAGAATGTAAGAAAATTACACTTTTTCCTGTCCACCACGACGGAACTATTTCGCACCTCGCCAGGGACAACAACGATTGTTACTCGTGTACTCACAATAAGGAAGTCAATAAGTCGTCACTGTCTCGATGATAGATTCAAGAGGCCCGAGGACGGTACAAACTTAAGTGAGGGATTAGTTAACACGATCTCGATTGTCCCACTCTAACAATACTGTGAGCAAGTAGTTCTGTACAAATAGGATATGACACAATTAGCATAAGAATATTTTTATATGTCTTTTGTGTTATAAAAAAATAAAATAAAAGTTTAGTTCTTTAACAGAGCCCATACATAGAACAATGAATATTTAACTTATACATATATATATATATGTGTTTATGTGTGTGTGTGTAAAATTATCTTTATACCTATACATGTTAATTTTCACACTAAAAATTAGTTTTTAAAGATTTTTTATTTAAAATCAACTAAATAATTACATATTTTGCCCGGCCTTTTCACTTGTTTAAACTATCGAAAACTATTGATGGTTCACGAAAAACTATTGCATACTATCGATGGTGCTGACTATTGATAGTTTGAGACATCTACTCTGTTGTTTATTTTGTATATAAATGATCTCCACCTGAGTACTAAATCAATGACCTGTGATACGTTCATATTTGCTGATGATGCTTTTTTGATATTTAAAGGCAACCGCTATTTTTCAGAAGTCTTAGAAATTGACATAAAACGTGTGTATCGCGGTGGACACTGACGAACTCATTATCCATGAATTCCTCCAAAACTAAGGCTTTTATATTTGGCCCTACAAGTCGATTCTTAATTGACATGAATATTTTTTTAGGTGAGTTTGAGCTTGAATTTGTAAGCCACCTAAAGTGTTTAGGGGTTGTGCTTGATAATAAGCTGTCATTCAAACCTCATATTGATTGTATATCTGGTAAAATTTGGGGCTCATTGCGTAAGATTTACTCTATTAATGCTTTCCTATCTTTTCGAATCAAGTTAAGATTAGCTCATTCGCTCTTGATATCGTAGGTGTTATATGGACTTGAGGTGGTATCAGGTACAATTATCATTCATTTTAAGAAACTTAATTGTATAGTCCACACAATTGTACGATTTATTTATGGTGTACGAGGACGGGCTCATATTTCGAACTATGTTCATCGCTTTCTTGGATGTTCATTTTAAAATTTTGTTAAATACCGTAATTTAATTTTATTTCATAGGATCATAAAAATTGGCAGACCTATTAACTTGTGTGATTTATTTACATTTTCGCGATCTGCTAGAAACCCTCAAGTGTTTATTCCAAGGAATGTAAGGTCTTTGTTTGAGAGGTCTTTTGTGATGAGGGTGGCTCGGTGTTGAAACCGATTGCCTCATGAATTATGTATCTTCTCACAGTCGAACAATGTCTTCCGTTTAAAATTACTTCAGCACTTTGCTAGTTTTATTTAATATTTTTGCAGCTAACATACACATCGCTAGATTTCAGCTACTTCTATTGCTTATTTCTTCTTTTTTATACCCTATACCACTATGTGGTTTGGGTATAATGACTTGTGCTGCTGTTTGTAACTACCAAAAACATTTGACCTAGACCCATCTTTTATTATACCGATCGAATCAGAATCACTATCTGATTCGATTTAACGATGTCCGTCCGTCCGTCTGTGTGTCCATGTAAACATTGTAACCAAACTGCAGGGGGATAGTCTCAAAATTTCGACTTTCAAACTCCCGATTTTTTAAAATCCCGAATTCCAAAATCTCCAATTTCAAAATCCTGAATATATGTTTCGATAATAAATAATACCGAATTCGAGATTTTTAATTTATTTTTTTTTTAATAAAATACATGTTTTAAGACTTAATTTTTAAATATTAACAAATAAATATTTTCATTTTTCTAATTCTTCATTAGAATACATGTTTATAGTGCGATATTTATTGCAATTGCTTTTAAAAAATCAGTTTTAAGCATTGTATCTTTATTTTTTAATATTTCTTTTAAATTCTTATTCTTTTTAAAATTTTTTTTTGCATGTATTAATTATGGTAGAACAACATTTTTCAATGCTCACTAAGATTTTTTTATAACAGAAACCTGCACAACAATTCGGGATTTTCAAATTCGGATTTTTTAACAGTAAAAACCTCAGAACAAAAATGTTGTTCTACCTTAATTAATACTTGCTAAAATTTATAAAAAAAATCTTAGTGAGCATTGAAAAATGTTGTTATACCTTAACCCTTTCAGACCCATCACGAAAATATGCTCTAATTTTCACAAAAGTAAAGATTTAAAATTTTTCTTTTTACAGACGTTTAAATTTAATTTTTAAAATTTTTTCACAATCATGAATTTTTGAATAAGGACCTGACACGTTTGTGTATTTTGGACATTTATATGTAAAATAATTATTATTTTTCGAAAACGACCACGCACAATTATGTACTTTGGTCGTTTAGTGGTAAAATAAATTTCATATTTTCATAAAAAGGATTCATTGTATTTCAATTTTATTCAACTTAAAAATCAAAAATAAATTAGTTTAATATCAAAACAAAAACCAAATAAATATTTTATACACTAAAAAATGTAGCGTATAAATTGGTATAAAAGAAAAAGAAATTCAATAAAACTTAAAAATATAATTATTTAATGAGATATGTTTTATAAACTTAAGACTAAAATATAAGAACTTTATGATTCATTCAAAACTGAAATTAACGTTTGGTATGATATTCCTTAAAACAGTCTTTGCCTTTCGCAACACACAAACTTAGTTTGCACTTTTGACATATTGCCCTTGTTCTGCTTTCACAGAAAGTGTTCCGACATCTTGTTGCCGTTCCATCTACAAATTGGGGCCAATGGTCATAACGATCGTATCTGATGTCATCTGGAGCATTGTGAGGACGGAAGTTTGTTCCGTGAATCTCATGAGGTAACTCAAAAGGTTCAGCTATTTCTGGAGGAGCTTCTTTGTACTTAGCTAGCACTTCTCCTATTTCTAATTTGAAGGTGAGGAATGTTTTTATGTTTTTCTTCGGAACACCAACTATTTTTGCATCATTTCTGTATTCCATCCAGCTGTTGTATATCGCCATGTCAAGATAATGAAAAAAAACTTTGACTGGCCATTTCTTAGTCTTCATGCTGATGCGGTAGTATTCCATCATTTGATCTGCTGTATCCACGCCTCCCATTTTTGAATTGTACAATTGAATTACCGCAGGTATTGGGACTGGCAAACGACGTTTTTTAGCTTTTATCTAACGTTCTACTTCGCCAACCGGGTCCTTTCCACATGCAGTTGAAGCAATCGTTACACTGTGTCACACCACTTTACAACAGCAACTTTGTCGTCTTTAACGAATTGAGTCATACTACCACGTTCCATTTGCTTGTCTGACGGAAAGTTAACTCTTTTTCCTAACCGATTTCCCATAATAGTACCACTTGTTTTAAAACCATTCTCTTCAAGTTTTTCCATTAGAGGTATTGTTGTGAAAAATCGATCAAAATAAAGAAAACTGCCTTTGGGTAGGAACTTGGTTAATCTCAACACAATTGATGGTCCATGACCCAGTCCACTATCAGGAAATATACCAGCCCCTTGAACCATTTCGAAGTCAACGATTAATCCTTCGGAAGTAGCACAAACAAGATTTTTCAAACCCACCGGTCGTGGCTTTGATCTTATGACTTGTCTTGCTGGACATCTGCCAGTAAATGGGACTATTTGCTCAATTGAATAGGATGTAACATCGGTAATCGGATGTAACATGTAATTGATTGCAACGATTCCTTACTAAATCAATTACTGGTTGAACTCTCCAAAGCTTGTTCGTTGCATTGGGCATTTGATTATCAACAAAATGAATCATATTTCTCAGCCTAAAGAATTTGTTTCTCGACATTGCGCTAGGTATAAGCTCATTCCTAAAGTCGTTTGACCAGTACATATATACCTGTGGATAATTTAGGCAACCCATGATTATACGCAGCCGTAAAAATTCTTAATATCGGCTTTTGTGAGATTCATCTCTTCCCCGGTAGTTGCTAGAGCATATATTTTTGTATATTGTACAGTTTCTTCATAGTGGCTTTCCACAAAATATTTTGAAAAATACTCGTAAGGCGATCGTAGTTGAACAACATTTTGACAGCTATATACCGTTGGAATAGTATGAACTGGAAACTCCTTTTGTTTCCATATGTCTGCTCGTGCCTTATTTAAAGTGGTATTTATATTTGAAACAGCAACTGGTTCTAAAAAAATTTAAATTGATGTTCAAATACATGTAAACACAGTTGCATAAGAAGCGTTTACTTCCTTCAGATCCGCCTATGAATGTTTTTGACGCAGATGGAATGCTTAACACTAGTATATCATCAGCAATATTAGCAAGATTTCCTAAGAGCAATAATAAATAATATCAGATACGAAATATTACAAGAAATAAGTGGTTACCATCTTCAACTTCATCCTCGGATGAGCTATCATTGCTATGTGCACTGTTAAGAAGAGAATAACTTGGTTTCCAAGCAGTATCGCGGTACTCATCATCAGAGGAAAAATCATCTTCTGAATTTTCGAGAATATTCAGGACTCTTTGCAGGTCTGCATCCGTGGATAAGTTAAATTTCTTACCTATAAAATTTAGATAACACAATTGTGAGTTTGCAAAGAAATGTCAATTTGTGACCGTGATACACGATTGTGTTATCTGAGTTTTATCTCCATTTAACTATTGATAAAACTTTATATTTTAATTAAATCACTTTCGAACACTATTTTATAAACTATTGGCTACTCAAAATCACTCTCATCAGAAACAAAACACTTTTGCTCTATCTTGTTTTTTTACTTACCACGCGACATACTTCTTCTCACTTTGAATGCACTGAGGAAACTGGTTTTTATTCTTTTTTTCAAAAAGTTTGCACCTGTTCTCTTTTTTTATAATTGAAAAAGAACCTAACACAGCTACTGCGTTTGGAAGTTTATTCAAAAAATAAAAAATTTGCTTCCTAGAATTTTTTCAATCCACATCGCACAATTGTGTATGCTGGGTCCGAAAGGGTTAATTAATACTTGCTAAAATTTCTAAAAAAATCTCTTAGTGAGCATTGAAAAATTTTAATTGTAGAAGTAGAAAGTGGGCGAAAAACGCGTACGTTCAAGGCCCCTCGTGTTCTGTTTGATGAGCCGAAAAACTACCCAGGCGTATTCAGAAGTGTTTTTTAGTACCACCAAATTAGCTTGCGATTGGAATATCGACCTAAAACCATTAAAGATATGCTGAATGCAAGGGATGCCAATTCCACTTTGGTCAAATAATTTGGCAAAATGGGCTGAGTACAAAGTATGGCAATTTTGAAGAATTCAGCTTGGAAATCCGAATGATAAGGGCACTTGTTTTTTTGTGCCAGCTGATGAAATACCGGAGTATTACGACGCCTTATATAAAAATCTTCAAGACAAAGAATCGAAAAAAATAGCGTGTTGGCTGAAAAAGGACTACGTTGATGGACCATATGAACGAGGATTTTGGTCGACCTGCGATATGCTGGAAGAAAACAACCCGAGAACACAAAATTCTGTCGAATCGTGGCACAGGCGACTTAAGGTAGTTGTAGGTAAGAAGAATTGCGGATTGTATGATTTGATCGGGAACTTGAGCAAGGAACTCATTGTTGCTAAAACAGCAATCGAAAAAGTCAAATCTGGAGAGAGATTGCCAAGAAACAAAAAAAAATTAAAAAAGAATAAGAATTTAAAAGAAATATTAAAAAATAAAGATACAATGCTTAAAACTGATTTTTTAAAAGCAATTGCAATAAATATTGCACTATAAATAATACTTTTTACATTTTATATCTTATTAATATTATTCATAAATGTAGTCTTAAACATGTATTCTAATAAAGAATTAGAAAAAAAAATTTTTTTTTTTTCAATTCATTTATTTGCAATCTATTTACAACAAAAATATTAAGCAAATCTTATAAAAAAACTTAAGATTAACAGAGTCGCTAAGTTCCATTGAACATAGCTAATATACATGTACATATATACATTGTTTAATACTTAGTAATACGCCATTGATGATGAGCTTATTTTAGAATGGGAGATCTAATATATGCAGTCTTTTTAGTCTTCTAACTTCATCACTGTCATCTAATAAAGTTATTGCTAATAGATTTGGGTGATTACTTAGTCTAGTTAGGTAATTTGTACTATATCTTTTTATTTCTTCTTTTATTTTAGGAACATCAAGATCCTTGTGTATAACATCGTTTCTTACAAACCAGGGTGCATTAGTGATAAGTCGTAAAGTTTTTGACTGGTATTTGTGTAGAATATCGACATTGGAATAGCAAGCCGTTCCCCATAGTTGGATTCCATATGTCCATATAGGTTTCAAAACTGTTTTATATAACAATAATTTGTTCTGCAAGCTTAATTGCGATTTGGGACCCAATAGCCAATACAGCAGATCAAATGATGGAATACTACCGCATCAGCATGAAGACTAAGAAATGGCCAGTCAAAGTTTTTTTTCATTATCTTGACATGGCGATATACAACAGCTGGATGGAATACAGAAATGATGCAAAAATAGTTGGTGTTCCGAAGAAAAACATAAAAACATTCCTCACCTTCAAATTAGAAATAGGAGAAGTGCTAGCTAAGTACAAAGAAGCTCCTCCAGAAATAGCTGAACCTTTTGAGTTACCTCATGAGATTCACGGAACAAACTTCCGTCCTCACAATGCTCCAGATGACATCAGATACGATCGTTATGACCATTGGCCCCAATTTGTAGATGGAACGGCAACAAGATGTCGGAACACTTTCTGTGAAAGCAGAACAAGGGCAATATGTCAAAAGTGCAAACTAAGTTTGTGTGTTGCGAAAGGCAAGGACTGTTTTAAGGAATATCATACCAAACGTTAATTTCAGTTTTGAATGAATCATAAAGTTCTTATATTTTAGTCTTAAGTTTATAAAACATATCTCATTAAATAATTATATTTTTAAGTTTTATTGACTTTCTTTTTCTTTTATACCAATTTATACGCTACATTTTTTAGTGTATAATTTATTTATTTGGTTTTTGTTTTGATATTAAACTAATTTATTTTTGATTTTTAAGTTGAATAAAATTGAAATACAATGAATCCTTTTTATGAAAATATGAAATTTATTTTACCACTAAACGACCAAAGTACATAATTGTGCGTGGTCGTTTTCGAAAAATAATAATTATTTTACATATAAATGTCCAAAATACACAAACGTGTCAGGTCCTTATTCAAAAATTCATGATTGTGAAAAAATTTTAAAAATTAAATTTAAACGTCTGTAAAAAGAAAAATTTTAAATCTTTACTTTTGTGAAAATTAGAGCATATTTTCGTGATGGGTCTGAAAGGGTTAAGGTATAACATTTTTCAATGCTCACTAAGATTTTTTTTATAAATTTTAGCAAGTATTAATTAAGGTAGAACAACATTTTTGTTCTGAGGTTTTTACTGTTAAAAAATCCGAATTTGAAAATCCCGAATTGTTGTGCAGGTTTTTGTTATAAAAAAATCTTAGTGAGCATTGAAAAATGTTGTTCTACCATAATTAATACATGCAAAAAAAAATTTAAAAAAGAATAAGAATTTAAAAGAAATATTAAAAAATAAAGATACAATGCTTAAAACTGATTTTTTAAAAGCAATTGCAATAAATATCGCACTATAAACATGTATTCTAATAAAGAATTAGAAAAATGAAAATATAATAATTTATTAATATTTAAAAATTAAATCTTAAAACATGTATTTTATTAAAAAAAAAATTAAAAATCTCGAATTCGCTATTATTTATTATCGAAACATATATTCCGGATTTTGAAATTGGAGATTTTGGAATTCGGGATTTTAAAAAAATCGGGATTTTGAAAGTCGAAATTTTGAGACTATCCCCCTGCAGTTTGGTTACAATGTTTACATGGACACACAGACGGACGGACGGACATCGTTAAATCGAATCAGATAGTGATTCTGATTCGATCGGTATAATAAAAGATGGGTCTAGGTCAAATGTTTTTGGTAGTTACAAACAGCAGCACAAGTCATTATACCCAAACCACATAGTGGTATAGGGTATAAAAAAGAAGAAATAAGCAATAGAAGTAGCTGAAATCTAGCGATGTGTATGTTAGCTGCAAAAATATTAAATAAAACTAGCAAAGTGCTGAAGTAATTTTAAACGGAAGACATTGTTCGACTGTGAGAAGATACATAATTCATGAGGCAATCGGTTTCAACACCGAGCCACCCTCATCACAAAAGACCTCTCAAACAAAGACCTTACATTCCTTGGAATAAACACTTGAGGGTTTCTAGCAGATCGCGAAAATGTAAATAAATCACACAAGTTAATAGGTCTGCCAATTTTTATGATCCTATGAAATAAAATTAAATTACGGTATTTAACAAAATTTTAAAATGAACATCCAAGAAAGCGATGAACATAGTTCGAAATATGAGCCCGTCCTCGTACACCATAAATAAATCGTACAATTGTGTGGACTATACAATTAAGTTTCTTAAAATGAATGATAATTGTACCTGATACCACCTCAAGTCCATATAACACCTACGATATCAAGAGCGAATGAGCTAATCTTAACTTGATTCGAAAAGATAGGAAAGCATTAATAGAGTAAATCTTACGCAATGAGCCCCAAATTTTACCAGATATACAATCAATATGAGGTTTGAATGACAGCTTATTATCAAGCACAACCCCTAAACACTTTAGGTGGCTTACAAATTCAAGCTCAAACTCACCTAAAAAAATATTCATGTCAATTAAGAATCGACTTGTAGGGCCAAATATAAAAGCCTTAGTTTTGGAGGAATTCATGGATAATGAGTTCGTCAGTGTCCACCGCGATACACACGTTTTATGTCAATTTCTAAGACTTCTGAAAAATAGCGGTTGCCTTTAAATATCAAAAAAGCATCATCAGCAAATATGAACGTATCACAGGTCATTGATTTAGTACTCAGGTGGAGATCATTTATATACAAAATAAACAACAGAGTAGATGTCTCAAACTATCAATAGTCAGCACCATCGATAGTATGCAATAGTTTTTCGTGAACCATCAATAGTTTTCGATAGTTTAAACAAGTGAAAAGGCCGGGCAAAATATGTAATTATTTAGTTGATTTTAAATAAAAAATCTTTAAAAACTAATTTTTAGTGTGAAAATTAACATGTATAGGTATAAAGATAATTTTACACACACACACATA
Source organism: Cordilura impudica (assembly GCA_963682025.1). Taxonomy (NCBI): domain Eukaryota; kingdom Metazoa; phylum Arthropoda; class Insecta; order Diptera; family Scathophagidae; genus Cordilura; species Cordilura impudica. The sequence continues at coordinate 4,464,572 of OY821522.1, forward strand.
AACACATATATATATATATGTATAAGTTAAATATTCATTGTTCTATGTATGGGCTCTGTTAAAGAACTAAACTTTTATTTTATTTTTTTATAACACAAAAGACATATAAAAATATTCTTATGCTAATTGTGTCATATCCTATTTGTACAGAACTACTTGCTCACAGTATTGTTAGAGTGGGACAATCGAGATCGTGTTAACTAATCCCTCACTTAAGTTTGTACCGTCCTCGGGCCTCTTGAATCTATCATCGAGACAGTGCCGACTTATTGACTTCCTTATTGTGAGTACACGAGTAACAATCGTTGTTGTCCCTGGCGAGGTGCGAAATAGTTCCGTCGTGGTGGACAGGAAAAAGTGTAATTTTCTTACATTCTACAGGTGTAATAAACTATTATTTAATCAAATATAAACGAACGATACTTTTCAAAAGTCTGTGTTTTACGACCAATATTTTTGCACATGTGTTTGGCATCAAATAATGTTAATTAATTTTTTTGTTAAGTGTAATTTTCCTACATTCTAAAAGTATAATAAACTATTATTTAATCAAATATAAACAAACGATACATTCCAAAAATCTGTGTTTTATGATCAATATTTTTGCACGTGTGGTTGGCATCAGAAAATAAATAAATAAATAAAAATTAGTACAGGTAGTATCTTACATAAATTACCAATACTGATCTGTTCGATATTTGAGGTTTTGAAAGTTTTATTGCCAAAATCCGCCAATTTATATTTAACACCATAAAGAAAACATACAACAGCTATCAAATTTAAAGCAAAATTAAATAAATTTAAAAAAAAATGTAAATTTCCTCATCTTAAGTTGTCCTTGTGAACCACCCTCCCTTTAATAAGAACCGTTGTTCCCAAATCTGCCTCTACGACTTCTTCTGTATACAAAGGCGTAAGTTTATTTCCAAGTCTTTTATTATTCCTGACGAGTACAGACTCTCCTACATGAAATGTTCTATCCTGCCTAAAAATATTGTTTTTTTTTCTAACGATGTCTGCTGTGCTTTTACTATTTTTTCTTTTATATGTTCCCTAATATCGGGTGAAGGTGAATGAATAACATCTATTGGTCTTGTTTTCGTCACGGAATGGACTGTCCTAGTATATTTTACGGTTGCTAGCAAAATAAGATCAATAGAGTCGCTTATTTTTCCTTCTAATTTGAGACATCTTGCAATTTCTGAAAGAGTGCTGTGGAAACGCTCGACTTGCCCGTTGGAATGCTGTGAAGCGGCGGTGCATTCGCGATATTCACACCAAATTGGTCTCTTAATAGAGATTTAATTGTTTCGGATTTCAATGACGGTTCATTGTCATAATAGATATCCTTCGTGTCTGGAAAAAGGTTCATTAATTGTATGATTGGATCTTTTAAATCTAAACTAGTCCTAGATGGTATTGGCTGAACGACTGCAAATTTAGAAAATTTATCAACACATGTGAGAAAGTATTTTCTGTCTGTAGAAAATATGTCAACATGCAGCATCTCATATCATATTTGGCTCTTGTGCAGATCCTACAATTGGCAACTACTTCGTTCGCCAACCTGACCATCTTTGGAAATAGTAATCAGCAAGAATCTGCTTGACATTCTTCTGACCCGCTCTATGGGCACGGTTGTGTTCAGTGACGACTATATCTTTTTGTTCGCTCTTGTTAATAATGTCTTGGACCATGGTCTTACAATAAAAAAATTTTGTGGAAGGAAAACACCTGACTAATTCGTCTTGGGCACGTGCTAGTGTTGGAAGGTTACAATGAATTGCGTTCACGGCACTAGATTTTACCGCTAGTTTAACTTCGTCGATCAGAGAATAATTGTCACTAAAGTCAACAATTTTCTCCGAAAAAACAATAAATTTGCGGTGCGCAGGGACATTCGCTTCTTGTAAGATTATTTGGTTCCTAAAACAATTTACCGGTTTTTCATTGGTGTCAATTGTATGTGTCAAAGATAATTCGCTATGCACTGTAGCAATATCTGAGAAGACTTCTTGCTCTAGCATATGGATATATGGCGTGAAAGCGCAACGGCAACATAATTTTCTCGGCCTGGCTTGTGAAAATTTTTGCATTGTGTTCGTCCACAAATGCCATCCAACGTTTGATTTTAGCATTTGGGTTTCTATTCGAAACGGAAAAAGTAAGCGGTTGGTGATCAGTATAAATATTTAAATTTCTCACGCCATATAAATATTTTTTTAACTTTTGAAGGGCCCAAACAATAGCCAATAATTCGCGCTCGTTCGTCTCATAGTTAAACTCTATCCTTTAAGGTCCTGGATATCATGGTTATCGGTCTACCGTTTTGGAAGAGTACTGCTCCTAAGCCCAGTGCGGACGCGTCAGTTGTCAAGTCAAATGATTTCTTAAAGTCCGGATAAAGCAACATCACATCTTCAGAAGCAAGAATCTCCCTTAACTTTTCAAACGCTTGGAGCTGTTCTTCATTCAACTGTATTGCTATCTTTTTCGATTGAGAAGCACTGACCGTTTTCGCCCTTCAAAATATCGGTTAACGGCTTTGCTATTATTGCAAAATCTTTAATGAAGCATCTATAGTAACTTGCAATACCTAAAAATGACCTGACATTAAAAAGTGTTGAGGGTTGTTTAAAGTTACGTAACGCTTCAACTTTCTCTGGGCTCGTTTTGATCCCGCCTCTAGAGACAATGAAGCCGAGATATTCCACACTTTCCTTAAAAAAGTGTGATTTTTTTCTTAGCAACTCTCATGTTGGCCTCGTACAATATTTTTAAAACCCACGATATATGCTTAACATGGTATTCTAAATTCTCTGAAAAAATTATGACGTCATCAACATAAACATAACATGTTTTTCCAATTTGTTCTCTCAAAACGTCATCTATGGCTCTTTGGAATATGCTGGGGGCATTTTTTTAGACCGAAGGGTATCCGACAAAATTCATGCTTCCCATTCCCAATTGAGAAAGCTGTATTCTCCCTGTCCTGTTCGGCGAGTAAAATCTGGTGAAAGCCTGATTAAGATCAATAGTCGTGAAAAATCTTGCTTTATAAAGATTTGAAAGAATCGCCCTAACTTCCGGAATGGGATATTTGTCATCAATGGTTATACTATTTAGTTTCCTAAAATCTATTACAAGACGCTTTTCGTATTTCCATGCTCATCTTTCCCTTTCTTGTCTACAACCCAAATTGGGTTGTTGTATGGTGATCTGGATGGTCTTATCACACCGTTTCTTAATAGATCCTTAACCTGATTATTCACAAAGTCTGATACGCCCATTGGGTACGGGTATAGTTTAGAATAAACTGGATCACCACTACTGGTACGAATAGTAGCAACAATGTTAGTGTTGAAGGGGAGTGATTCGTTAGGATTTGCAAAAACTTGCGACAAACTTTTGAGAGCTTCCCTAAATTTCTCTGTTATTACCGGCGGCACTTCTATATCCTCGATATTCGTGAAACTCACGTTTGAGATTTTTTAAAAAAAGCATATTTTCTATTCCTATCCTTGTTCTTATCTCTTTTTTTTTTTTAAGTCTAATGTGGCACTCGTCTGTGTTAACAAATCGAGGCCGAGAATTCCATCAAACGTCGAGAGTGAAGGCAGAATGAAAAATATGGTATTAGTGTCGAAAATGTTAGCGACACATTTTTCTTTAATGGTAGTCGACCCGTGACTAGATTCCACTACAAATGGACAATCTACTGGAACCACATGTTTCAAACCTTTTATAGGTTTAATATAATTTTTTGAGGCGCCAGTATCTATTAATAGTTTGATTGTTTTCATTGCTACAGATCGCTCTATGTATGGTAGCAGGGAGTTATTCCTAAAAAATGAATATGGTCATATTCTGATGCTTCAATGTCAATATTGTCTGTTTCAGAATGTGCTAGTGCAGAATACTACGACTCCGGCTGAGGGACTTCTAGGGAAAGCATATTAACTCTCTGTTGTTTTAGCCCAGTGTTCGGTCTTTTCTGTGCAATTGTCTGATTATTAAATTGCTGCATTGAAGTGTAGTTCTTGTATTGACCTTGAGGTGGGCCGAAGATATTTGTTTGGAAACGTGTTGACTGCCTAAAGCGTGTTGATTCATCTAGGTCCATTGGTTCGTTTGCGTCACGTCTTTGTGAATTTTTACTGCCAAGTCCTTGTCGGTTAACAAAATGGGGAACAGCATGTAAATAATATGGTTGACCCATACTCAAAATGAGGTTTTATCGTAGTGTTATAGATATTAATTGTGGTTAATATTGTCACCCTGTTTCTTAAACGTTTAAAAAAACCCGATTTTCTCGCCCATTTTCTTACATATGTATTCGGCATGATCTTTAAAGTTTAAATCTTTGTCAATGAAGAAACCCAGACATTTTATATTATTCACTTTTTCTATTATTACAATATTTATTTTGAATGTTATGTTTGTGTACAAATTGATTTCCATTAATTTAGTTTTGTTTTCGTTAAGTTTTAAATTATTAATTTTTAGCCATTTACTAATATTAACTATATCATTCTTCAAATTTTCATGACATATTTCCTCCGTTGCTGCTTCTGTAAAAATCAAAGTATCGTCCGCATATAGTACAGCTTCGCATTTCTCTAATGTTTTCAATATCGTTTATATATATAACAAATAGATGAGCTGCTAAAATTGAGCATTGTGATATTCCAAAATCATTTTCTATTGCATTGGATATTTCATTATTAACATTTGTTAATTGCCTACGATTTGTTATATATGACTGAAACCATTTTAGCTCTGTATCTTCAACACCGTATTTAGCTAATTTCTTCAATAGGATGTCCCTATCAATCGTTTCAAAAGCTCTTTTAAAATCACGGAAAATCGCTAAAATTACAACGCAGTGACTGAAAAATTGACATTTAAAAACAAAAGCAAACAAGTTCAATAAAAAGGAAATGAAATATTAATTATTAACAAAAAAAAATTACGAATCTATAATAAAAAATATTTAGTATTTCAAAAGTTACAACTTTTTATACTGCTATGTGCCCATTCCAATCTGCTAAATAATAATTGTGGAAAATGAATTTGTTTTTGCTGTTCAAACAATACATTTAACAAATACTGATTTTTTTTTTGCAAAATTTATATTTCAGTTTGTGCTTTTTCATTTTTGATGCATAATGTAATTATAAAATCTGTTCCTTTTTAGAATTTTCCATATTTCCATTTTCCTATTGTTTTGTTTATCTTTGGTATTTCCGTTCATACGTTTTATTTTAATCAGCTGTTTGTTGTTGTGGAAAAAATATCTCACAAAATGTCAAAAAATTAGATGCAAACGGTATAGGTTTTGAAATAGATTTCAACTAAAATCTACTAGATTTTCCTCAGATGTAAACGCACTATAAGTACCACAAACTGCGATCTACCACTCAAATAGCACATTATAAGTTTACAAGCCAATTTCGAAAAACCAAATTCATATTTAAGCTTATACAAATTATGCAAATTGATATTTACCGTTTTGAACCTATGTGTTCCTTCTTATTTCTACCCTTTTATTTTCCAAACATCTTCTTAAATAATAAATTTCTTAATTCTAACATAAATTTATAAATTTACTAGCTGGACCCGGCAAACGTTGTTTTGCCCTCAATGAATTTTTAATTTTAGTTAGAATCTGTATATATCTATATAAAAAAACGTTTGTGCATTTGTTAATATTAAAACTGTTAAAGAAAAACCATGTTTTATTTATGAAAATTAAAATAAATATTTATTGTAACATACATATGTATAAGAATGACCAATATATTTCTATCATTGTAATTCTAAAAAGAGTGAACAATATTTTTAGTTTCCTTATTCTGGCAGTAAATTAATAAATTTGCTGGCTTTCCGACACGGGAAAAACAACTGTTTTCGAGGTCCAAACCACATATTTGCAATGATTGTCCTTGAGATTTATTGATGGTCATGGTAAAGCCCAATCTGTTCGGAAATTGCAATCTTTTGAATGTTATCGGTGTGTCGGTAGGAATCATAGGAATTCTTGGCAGCAAGACATGTTCTCCTTTAAATTTGCCTTTGAGAATTGTGGCCTCAATAACATTGGGTATTATTCTCTCAACAATTAACCTGGTTCCATTACATAGTCTCGGAGCGTTGAGGTTACGTAGCAAAATTATTGGAGAACTAACTTTTAATTTTAATAAATGTGGAGGTAGATCGGGCACATCAAGTGAATTCAAAAATTCTGTTGGATCATTGACTGCTTCATTTTCTTCAACAACACTATCCATAGATTTGAAATAACACTTTCGGAATCAATCATGTCCTGAGTAATAACATTAATATTATCGACATCGAAATTTTTTGCGGCTTAAATAGTTCTTTCACTTAACCAAGTAGTTGTTTTGAAAACTGGTCAGCCGTTGGATCATGGATAATAATTGCCTTTCAAATCTTTTAAAGTTCTATGTAGTGCTTCTAAGGAATGTTTGTAAGCCATGTTATATTCATTCCAAATAATATTGCATTTTTGCAGAACTTTTGCCATACCGGAATGTTTTTTTATATTACATACGGCATTCTCACTCGTTTGTACATTTAACGGTGATTTGAGTGCTGAATGAGCTGTATGACCACCATGCAATAATGTTGCGGCTATTCCGGATAAAGCAATAACTAATGCAATTTTTCCTTCCCTTTTGGTTAGAATTTTTGTATATAAAAACGTGTGTGAATTTTGGAACTTATAAAATTTAAATAAATTTGACAACTCATTATTTTTCGAACGCCAGCGCCATCTACCGGGTCCAACAAAAAAATGTTTGGAATCATCTAACATACATATATGTACATTCTTAGTTTCAGTAAAATCGCACCGTAAATAAGAATATTCGAAATGACTTTACCCCAGCGCCACCTATCGGGTCCATTTATACATACAAAAATTTCCAATGATAAAACATACATACATTCTGAATTGCAGTCAAATCGCACTAAATAAAAAATAAAATAAAAAGGAGTTTAACTTCTTATATATAAAATTCTCGTGTCGCGGTCTCTGTAATTGAACTCCTCCGAAACGGCTTGACCGATTCTCATGAAATTTTGTGTGGATATTGGGTAGGTCTCAGAAACGGACAACAGGTATTTTTTTTTGATATCTCAAGTGGGCGTGGCACTTATGGCTATCATAGTACTCCAGATATCTGATTTTAAAAGTTCGCTTTGTATGGGGGTACCCCTCACAGTGGCCCTATCAAAAAAGAAAAATAGACGTTGTCCGATTCTCAGACCTACCCAATATGCTCACAAAATTTCATGAGAATCGGTCGAGCCGTTTCGGCGGAATTTTACCACAAACACCGCGACAGAAGAATTTTATATATAAGATTATCATGCTTTATTCCAATGACAAATTCTTATTTCTTTATTTGTTATTTTACTTAGTGCTATTTTCTTACATTGACAAACAGGTGTCAATGTGAGAAACTTAAAGATTGGGAATAATTTCTAGAATTTTGGCGCTAAATTATTGGATAGGAAAAATAGATTGAATTTATTTAGAAATGCAATGTTAACTTGTAATAACTTACAGCACACTTATTGTGGGAACAATAAGGTATTCACACGGGTGTTAACTTTGAAATTGTTTACCCAGGTGTGTTTTTTGTGACAATTTGTGTCGTGTATTTGGTGATAAAAATGAATTATCTGGATATGTCACCACATCAGCACGGTTCAGTATCTTATAAATCATATTGTTTTCCACCTGCAATGACAATATTCTGATATCCGTAGAGGATTCCACTTGCCGTATCAGTCAAAGCATCAGATTTAATAGAATTTACGCTCAAAGAAATTTCATTTTTATGATCGGCAATCACATCAGCAAACGCTTGTTTAATGGAGTCACGTTCATCATCTCCCTTACTAATGAAACAATTTTAGCATTCAAAGCATCAAATTTTACATCACAAAGTGACCGCTGGCCGCCTGAGCGAAGCCTAAGCTTACATGATTTACATAAATAAGACAGTAATTCAACATCCTTCAAAGCATCAAGGCCATCCTCAGGACTATAAGCGCACGCAGCGTGTATCCACGACGAGCACCCATCACATTGAATGCAGCCCGAATATCCAATATTAGCATTACACTCACCACATTTATAATTCTTCTTCGCCGGAGCCATGTATGAACGTATAAGAACAATCTTAATTTGGTTCATTAATTCATTAAGTTCAGCCACAAGAAAAAAATTAAATGGCGGCAGTAAGAATTCAGCAATAGGCAATAACAGCAGCATGTTGCACAGCAAATAATGTAGAAGAAATATCTCTTTGCAAAACACCAAATTTATTTAACTCCATAAATAACCACTTAAAAATAGTTTTGGCTTTCCTTTATTTGAAACAATTATTTCGAGACTCATTTTTTATTATTATAAAATATTTTCAGCCGCACTACTACAGAGAATGAAAGTTTTTCGCCCACTTTCTACTTCTACAATTAAAATTTTTCAATGCTCACTAAGAGATTTTTTTTAGAAATTTTAGCAAGTATTAATTAAGGTAGAACAACATTTTTCAATGCTCACTAAGATGTTTTTTATAAATTTTAGCAAGTATTAATTAAGGTAGAACAACATTTTTGTTCTGAGGTTTTTACTGTTAAAAAATCCGAATTTGAAAATCCCGAATTGTTGTGCAGGTTTTGATGTTAAAAATCGCCGCGATTTTCAACATCAAAACCTGCACAACAATTCGGGAGTTTCAAATTCGGGATTTTGAAATTCGGTTGTACTCGAGATTTCCATCATGAGTCACGAATGCGGTATACTTTCTCGAATCCTCAGCTACTTCAATTTGATGATAGCCCATACGTAAGTCTAGCGTTGTAAAGTACTTATTACCGGCTAACTGGGCAAACTGCTCATCCATGATTGGCATTGGGTATGGTGTCTTTGATGTTATCGAATTAAGTTGACGGTAGTCAACGCACATGCGGTGTTCCCCATTGCTTTTGTTGACGAGGACGACAGCCGATGCGTACGAAGAATCGGACGGACGGACGATATCATGTTCCAATAAATCATCAGTTATTTTGGTTAATATTGAGCGTTTGGCGAATGGGACCCTGTACGGCTTCATCTGAACTGGAGTGTCGGTTGTTAAATGGATCTATATTTTGGAAACATTACATTTTCCAAGGTCCGAAGTGTTTTCAGCAAAACAATTTCGATGTTTTATCAATAGTTCCTTTAGTTTATCGATTTCGGATGGTATTAAATTCGACTCAGTACGTATACTATCAATTTTCTCTAAACGGCAGTCATGTCCTCAATAATCAGGCGTTTACCTTTTCCGCATAGTATATCTCGTCCTAGCAGAATATTTTCACAAATAAAATCATCTTCAACTGTCAGTAAATCAATCGCATACTCATGGTTGTCAATCAAAATGGTCGCTTTCACTAGGCCGGTGCACTCATATTGGCCTCCAGCGAAACCCTCTAGACAAGGCAAGGCAAAGGATTTTCGAATCAGGGAGCGGTTGCTACCGGGATCGACAAATGAATTAGTTTTATGTCCATTTACCATTATCTCCTTCACAATAATACTGTCGTTGGTGGTAACTGGGGCGATGTGGTTTATTGTCGATTTAGTTGTAATTCTATCAGGACACTTATCGGTAGTATGCGTAGTCCGTTGACAATTTGTACAGCGTTGTCGCCTTTGTGGCTCAAGACACTTTACAGAATAATGCCCAAACTTATAACTATTTTAGCACTTGACCTTACTCAAAGAATTACCGATAACATTTTCATTTTTTGTAACTCCAGAGTTATTTAAAAATTTCACATTTCACGCCGTTGGCTTCGATCGGCCAGGTACTGCTGTAGCAGACGTCATGACGTCATTATAAACACAATAATTACTTATGTCACGGAACAACTGATTACATGTCTTATATTCATTTGATATCTTTCGCTTTAGATCCGGCTCGTTTACGCCATTTACTATATGTCTGGCTATCGCCGATTGCGGCAGATTTCCCTTTGTACCCAAGGCGAACATCCTGAAATAATACTCTTCGGGCGTTTCATTTGGATGACGCTTACTTCGTGAATTCGAGATTTTGGAATTCGGAATTTTGAATTCGAGATTTTGGAATTCGGAATTTTGAATTCGGGATTTTGGATTCGGGATTTTCGGTTTCGGGATTATATACCCAACCCAACTGCAGGTCGCAAATATGAATATATTTTGATGAAATTTGGTATATAAGCTTCTATCGGCCATAGGATGAACGCTATTGAAATTGGTGACAATCGGTCCATGTTCAGACTTAGCCCCCATACAAACGACCCCTATGAAATCGACATAAATTGACAAAAGATCCAAATTGTCGTATAGATCTTACTCAAATTGGGTTTGTATGCGTTTATTACATCCATTAATGAGTAGTCCAAAAATGATCCCTATGGGACAAGTCTTCGTCATAGGCCCCATATAGAGCTGCTTCCCGATCTTTACTTAAATCTATCAAAAAACAAAAATATTGCACTGATTCTTCTCAAATTGTGTTTGCATATATTTTTGTAAAATACAAGAGACTTTACCAAACATGGTCAGGATCGGTCCATTTTTGGGCCTAGTCCCCATATAGATATAGCATCCGATATTAACTTTTTCATATCTGCAGCCAAAAAATAATAATAAAAATCCCACTCAAATTTGGTTTATGTTCTTTTCTATGCCCAGTTATTTGGGCCTAAGAGATAGGGTCTGTAACGCATGGTATAGGGTATCGTATAGTCGGTCTAGACCGACTATAATTTTCTTGTTTTTATTTTTTTTTTATTATTTATTTTCTAATTCATTACGAATTTGCTTTTTTAATTGGGACATTTATATTCTAATATTGACTTTTACTTTGTCTGATTCTTTCCTCGCGTTACGGCTGGGGACCGATATATTTAATGACTGATATTTGACATTTTTGTTAATATGTTAAGATATTTCTAATCTCAGGATATTACTATGTAATATAGATTTATTTGGCCTGGATTGCTTTTATATTACAATACCTGAATAAATAAATAAATGTTTATAAAACGTTCAGACATAGCGGCGGCAGTGTTAAGGTTTGGGGTACAATAAGAGCTAATAGTATTCGAAATTTTCAGTTTGTTGAAGGCACGATGAATAAATTTGATTTAAACATTTTAAAGAAAAATGTGCGACAAACAGCTGCAAAATTGGACAATTTTAGCTACATTTATGGCAACGATCTAAAGAATTCCTCTTTTGGATTTATATGTCCCGATGTAAATCCAATCGAATCGTTTGACATGCCAAACGTTATAAACAAATGTGAAATAGTATTATATGATGATTATACTATTTTATACACAGAAGGAGATACATGCGAAGAATGCCGCGACAATATGATATTAATAATGTTAACATATGGCTAAAAATGAATAAGCTTAAACTTAATGAAAATAAAACAAAACTTATGGAAATAAATATGACTAGTGAAATAATAATAAAAATAAATAACAAGACTATAGAAAAAGTAAAAAAAAAATTAAATACCTCGGTTTAGTAATAGACAAAGAGATTAAACTTAAAGATCATATAGAGTACATATGTAAAAAATTTTTTTAAAAAATTGGCTTCTTTAAAATTATACGAAACAAAATATCTGTTATAACAGCAATTAATATATATATTACAATAATAAAACCACATTTCGAATTCGGATCTACAATAATCTACACATGCTGCAATGAATCTCAATTAGAAAGACTGCAAAAGTTACAAAACAAGGCGATGAGGAAAGTTGATGTTCATTTAAGGTATCTGATAAGCTTTTTCACTTCGTTCCAGTCTGTCTGAGATGGATTTTCAATCTTTTGTGAAAGTATGCTTACCGCTGCAGATATATCAGGTCGTGTATTTGTTGAAATGTATAATAAACATCCAATTGCAGCTCGGTATTTTCATTAGATATCAATTTATTATCATCTGTTTGCTTGTGACAGGCAGGACTTATTGGTGTCACCCTGTGCAAGAATACGACCATGTACATTTTATTTTAGTTTTGATATACATATGTATTAGTTTTTTTATTCATTCGTATTTAAGAAGTAAAAGAATAATCAGAAGATGACGCTACTTTTTTCTTCTAGCGCTATTCATTTTTTTATTATATATAATAAAATCGTAAAATTAAAACAAGTATTTTATAATTCATTGGTGTTTCGACAAACCTCCTGACACTTCAATGTTAACGTTTTTGACATTTTTATCAGAAGTGGGATAAAGAAGCCAGTAAAAATAAAAAGGAAAAACTCGCCGACGCCATAGACACGAAAGTTCTAGAATTTGACGAAAGAAAAAAAGAAAAAGAAATTCTATGAAAGAACACTATGGAAAATTATAAAAGCTTGACGGAAAAAGATTTACAAGCAAAGTGTAAAGAGGCAGGTGTGCCGTGTTCGGGAAGAAAAAACAATTAATTAAACGCCTTGAAGGAGTCTGTGAAGAACGAAATTCACCCGGTATGACTGAACGCATTGCGCAGTTGGAAAAAACGATGGCCGAAATGCGAGCGGCATCAATGCGGTTTCAACCATCTCAGTCTTCATCACCTATGCAGACATTTATGTCACCTGGTGGGTCCCCTGTGCATGAAACAGCCGTAAGTGTTTCAACATCCGTTTCAACTTTGAACACTCCGTCATGTCGCATAGGTACTACAGCCACATCAACAGGTAATGGTTATTTACCACAACTACCCGAAACGTTGCAGCCGTCATCGCAATTCGTACCATCATCGCCAATCCCAACATATCGACAGCCCGTATTGTTGCAGCCGTCATCGCAACACATTCCCGTGTCTACGTATGACCATCGTCCACCTGTCTGTGTTTCGTACACAGCGCCCCGGGTTAATTTTGAACAAAGACCAGATAACCCACGAGTTCCACCAACGGCTTCGTGTTATGTAACCAATTCGCATCCGCGAATGATACCTTCGAGCAACATGCCAATCCATTGTAATGAGCAACAAAATTATTCATCGTCACATATGTACGAACAACAGTATTTACCGACGGCACCGTGTTTCTCTCAAAATGTTTTTTCTGCCAGCCCGTATGGCAACGTAAGGCAAATGTTGGCATTATTACCAGAGTTTAACCCATCGTTAGATGAATCTTTGAATTCGTTTCAATTTATTAGACGTGTAGAGACGCTTAAAGCTGCCTACGGTTGGGATGACCAAACGCTCATTTTCGCCATCCAACAGAAGATGCGGGGTCCGGCCAAACATTGGGTAGACTCGCTGCAGGTCGTTTTTTTTTTAAGGCAGCTCTTTACCGAAAAATTTTTGCAGGATTTTCCGTATGTGGAGAACGCAGCCGACATCCACATAAAGATGTCACGAAGTAAGCGTCATCCAAATGAAACGCCCGAAGAGTATTATTTCAGGATGTTCGCCTTGGGTACAAAGGGAAATCTGCCGCAATCGGCGATAGCCAGACATATAGTAAATAGCGTAAACGAGCCGGATCTAAAGCGAAAGATATCAAATGAATATAAGACATGTAATCAGTTGTTCCGTGACATAAGTAATTATTGTGTTTATAATGACGTCATGACGTCTGCTAGAGCAGTACCTGGCCGATCGAAGCCAACGGCGTCAAATGTGAAATTTTTAAATAACTCTGGAGTTACAAAAAATGAAAATGTTATCGGTAATTCTTTGAGTAAGGTCAAGTGCTATAATAGTTATAAGTTTGGGCATTATTCTGTAAAGTGTCTTGAGCCACAAAGGCGACAACGCTGTACAAATTGCCAACGGACTACGCATACTACCGATAAGTGTCCTGATAGAATTACAACTAAATCGACAATAAACCACATCGCCCCAGTTACCACCAACGACAGTATTATTGTGAAGGAGATTATGGTAAATGGACATAAAACTAATTCATTTGTCGATCCCGGTAGCAACCGCTCCCTGATTCGAAAATCCTTTGCCTTGAAATTTTGGAATGTTGTTAGTGTATTTGTCTAGAGGGTTTCGCTGGAGGCCAATATGAGTGCACCGGCCTAGTGAAAGCGACCATTTTGATTGACAACCATGAGTATGCGATTGATTTACTGACAGTTGAAGATGATTTTATTTGTGAAAATATTCTGCTAGGACGAGATATACTATGCGGAAAAGGTAAACGCCTGATTATTGAGGACGATGACTGCCGTTTAGAGAAAATTGATAGTATACGTACTGAGTCGAATTTAATACCATCCGAAATCGATAAACTAAAGGAACTATTGATAAAACATCGAAATTGTTTTGCTGAACACATCGGACCTTGGAAAATGTAATGTTTCCAAAATGGAGATCCATTTAACAACCGACACTCCAGTTCAGATGAAGCCGCACAGGGTCCCATTCGCCAAACGCTCAATATTAACCAAAATAACTGATGATTTATTGGAACATGATATCGTCCGTCCGTCCGATTCTTCGTACGCATCGGCTGTCGTCCTCGTCAACAAAAGCAATGGGGAACACCGCATGTGCGTTGACTACCGTCAACTTAATTCGATAACATCAAAGACACCATACCCAATGCCAATCATGGATGAGCAGTTTGCCCAGTTAGCCGGTAATAAGTACTTTACAACGCTAGACTTACGTATGGGCTATCATCAAATTGAAGTAGCTGAGGATTCGAGAAAGTATACCGCATTCGTGACTCATGATGGAAATTTCGAGTACAACCGGATGCCATTTGGGCTTGTGAATGCTCCGGCGGTTTATCAGTCCGTTATGAACAGGTTGTGTTCGAAAATGAATCCCGGCGAAATTTTGGCTTACTTGGATGATATTGTTATACCGAGCAAGACAATCGATGAGGGTCTGTCACGCCTTGATAGATTTCTGAAAATACTAACGGAAAGCGGTCTCACGCTTCGATTTGATAAATGCGTTTTTCTGTCTACAAAAATCACTCACCTGGGACATATCATCGATGAAAACGGCATTCGGCCAGCTGAAGTAAAATAAGTGCTATCAGAAACTTTCGTCCACCGACTAATATAACGGAGGTAAGAAGATTCCTGGGTTTGACAGGTTTTTTTAGAAAATTTGTGCAGGATTATTCGTTATTATCAAGACCAATTACAATGTTGCTTCGAAAATCGGAAAACGTTTTTGTTTGGGGTCCAGTCCAGCAGAAAGCCTTCGACAAGTTAATTGAAATTCTTACCCAGCAACCGGTACTCGCCCTCTACGATAGTAATGCTCGTCATGAAGTCCACACGGATGCCAGTAGCCTCGGTCTAGCCGGAATTCTACTTCAAGACTCGGGTGATGATCAATGGAAGCCTGTTTTTTATTATAGCCGCCATTGTACCGAAGCCGAAAGCCACTACCATGGCTATGAACTTGAAGCCCTAGCCGTTGTTGAGGTGCTAGATCGATTCAGAATTTATCAGCTTGGTAAAGACTTCCGCTTGGTGACAGATTGCTCCGCTGTTGCCAAAGTAAAAGCGAACAAAGAGCTGAAGCCGAAGATAGCTCGATGGTGGATGCGTCTCCAGGAGTTTGATTTTACTCTTATTCACCGGGAGGGAAACCGTACGGCACATGTCGATGCCTTGAGCAGAGCTCCCGATAAGCCGCCTAAAGAAGTTGAACCTGCAGGGTTTATAATGAAGGTTACAGCCGATATCGATGACTGGATAGTTACGATGCAATTAAGGGACGAGAAGCTACTTAATATTATTGCCATACTTAAAGGTGACCGACGTTCCGATCAGGAAAAGCAGATTAAATCTGAATATTATCTACGTAACCATCGCCTTTACCATAGGGACGAAAATGGTCCCAAGCTAGTGATTCCGAAAGATATACGGTGGAGAATCGTAAAATATTCACATGATGACATGGGTCACTTTGGGATGCAGAAGACTATTGATCGAATAAGGCAAAAGTTTCGGTTTCCGAAAATCCGAAAATACACCAAAGAATATATTGCTAATTGCATAACTTGCTGTTACTACAAGGCCCGGTGTGGAAAATCTGAAGCTCGTCTACATTTTAGCCCAGTCGAACCAATTCCGTTCCAAACTGTTCACATCGATCATCTCGGTCCTTTTACGAAAAGCAAAAAGGGAAACTGTTATATCCTGGCTATGTGCGATAGATTTAGTAAGTATCTTGTGGTGAAAGCCGTACGCAACACGAAAACTACCCCCGTAATTAATGCTCTTAATGAGGTGACATCCTACTTTGGCCTTCCTAAATGCATCGTCAGCGATCGAGGGACAGCATTTACCTCAAAATCTTTTGAGGATTTTTGTAGCCATAATTCGATCAGGCATATTAAAAAAGCTGTACGTACTCCAAGAGCAAATTGCCAGGTAGAACGTGCAAATCAGACAATTCTTTCCTACATTCGTACCACTGCCGACAACTCAAAGGATTTGGATCTCATATTACGAGAGCTCCAATGGGCCGTAAACTCCCAAAGGAACTCAATCTCCGGTTTTACACCCAATGAACTTGTGTTCGACTTCAAACTCCGCGACATTATACATAATCATTTAGTAGCCGCCATCCATGATGATACCGTAGAAAGCGCTCTGCCTATGGATGAGAAACGAAATCTCGCTGTTGAAAATATTCAAAGGGAGCGGGAGAAGTGGGAAAAGCGTTTCAATTCGAAACACACAACCCCAAAACAGTATAATGAACATGACATCGTGGTTATTGAAAACGAGGCCCCTGCAACAGGAGACTCCAGAAAACTCGAGCCAAAGTTTCGTGGTCCATATATCATTGCCAAGGTTTTGAAGAACGACCGGTACTTAATTGAGGATGTTCCTGGTATTCAAATTACCAATCGAAAGTTTTCATCCGTGTATTCAGCCGAAAAGATCAAACCGTGGTGGAGTAGCTGTCCAATGCTGGATGATACATCTGGCTATATATCCGACGAAATCGAGGACGATTGGAGGTCAGAATAGGCCGAGCAGTCACCCTGTGCAAGAATACGACCATGTACATTTTATTTTAGTTTTGATATACATATGTATTAGTTTTTTTATTTATTCGTATTTAAGAAGTAAAAAAATAATCAGAAGAGGACGCTACTTTTTTTCTTCTAGCGCTATTAATTTTTTTATGAAATATAGTAAAATCGTAAAATTAAAACAAGTATTTTATAATTCATTGGTGTTTCGACAAACCTCCTGACACTTCAATGGTAACGTTTGTGACATTGGTATAACCAAATCTTTAGAATTTTGTAATTCGAATTTGGTTACGACTTCTTAATATATTTAGTTTGGTTGATTAAATAGCTGTTATTTTCTTTTGTGACTTTAATATTCTGTAATGTATGCATACTATAGGGCATTCACAGAGTGCATGAATGCTGAGCATAGAGCATTTTCACTTTGGTAATAAGAACTATTTAATTTAGAACCACTTGACATACATATGTTAACCAAGAACAGCACAATTGTTAGTGCACGTGTTTTCACTGTAAGCAATGCGATCAATGAATGTGTGTGGTATAAACAAACCCAAAATAACAATAAATAAAAGGGTTTCGGATTTCATTCTCAAGTGTGCCGGTAACACAAAGTAAATATGGAAACGTATGTTTAGCGTATTTGAATTACCGTACTTGACATGATTTTGTGTTTGACCACCCATCAATCGTTTAATGCAAGTGTTGCACATATGTTTGTCATGAAGTAATTTACCAGAGTCAATCACTATGCTGCTGTAGCACTATTAGTTTTAAGAGAGAATTTAAGAGAATTATTTTGTAGAATTCTAGTTGGTAAATTTAGTATATAAGTAGCAGATAATTTAATTTTAGGTAGAGTATAATTTTGGTCTTCGTTAAAGTACAAATAAAAATAAAAATAATATAAAACACCAGAAAGGAGATGTGTTTTTATTCATCATCAACCAGCCCAACACCAGTCTTGCAATAACCAAAGTTATCACATGGCGATCCTTAGGACAACCTGGACATCCTGTCAACAATTCTGATCCTTCAGTCACCAACACCACATCATCTTTAATGACCAACACCACATCCTGTCAACAATCCTGATCCTTCAGTCACCAACACCACATCATCTTTAGTGACCAACACCACGTCACATCTGCAGTACATTTTTTTTTATTATAAGGTAATATAAAGCAAAAAGTAACAGTTTTTATTTAAGTGCTTTTGCGCAAATAAAAACTGCTGGGAATTTATAGAAGAGTTATATTTTACATGGAGAGGAAAGAAAAACTTAAAGATATACTCAAAAAAGTTGAAATAGCTAGACGACAGTGGGAAACAGGGAGTCTAACAGAAAAACCTGAGATACTAACTGTAGGTCCCAAACCACTACATAGGAACAACATAATAAAAGAACCGGTATACCCAATATTTCCGGTACAGCAGACTAAAGTAATAGTAAAAAATTACAAAGGGGAAAGGAAGTTAAAGCTGACAATATTAGAAGAAAGGATAAGAGCAATACAGAAAGAAATCGACAATAAAGTTTTACCTGATAGCGAGAAGGAATCCTTGATTGTAAAGAAAATCGAGTTAGAAAAAGAGTTTTCAACGGTACTAGAAGAAATAAGAGTACATAACAAAGCTAGAAGAAAAGCAAGAAAAATAAACAAAACAAATGGGAAATACTCAAAATAAAGTTAAAGAGGTCATCACTGCGACAGCCAGCGCACCTCCTGCAATTAGCGTCAGCGTGGAAATATTAATATTGGTATGCGTTTTATTCACGCTTAACGTGTTAATTAAGTACTTAAGAAATTACGTGAAAAAACAAATAAATAGACATGTTTTAAAGAACAATATAAACAACATTGTATAAAAAAAAAAAAAAAAAAAAAATTGTATGATAGTAATAGTAATGGTAAAGGTAAAAGTATTATTAAGAATTATGAAAAAAATATAAAATGTAAATTTATACTTAAGATCAATTACAATATGTATTCAAAATAAAAAGAAATTTTATAAAGTAATATATTTCATCGGCAAAACTTTTTCATGGATAACATATATAGGCAAATAGAAGCACTAATAGCGAACGCAAAAAAATCAGTAGGCAAGTTTTATGTGACAGATACTCTACTAGCGAAAAGACAAGAGGTCCAAAGATTAGAACAAGAGACAATAAAAATATTAGAAGATTCAAAAATAGAAGAATCAGATAAGAATACGCATATAGCAAAATTTGGTAGATTAAAGAAAGAGGCTCTAAAAATACTTGCACTACACGAAGACAGGGCACAACAGACGTCATCTCAACGGACAATTGACGACATATCTGACGAGAGAGTGATCAGAATACGTGGCACAATGGCGGAAAATATTTTAAGTACATCGGAATTGGCGGCAATTTCAAAACTTATACCAGTATTCAACGGTGTAAGGGAGGAGCTCGACATATTCATAGCGAACCTAGGTATAATTCAAGAGACAGTTGTACCAGAAAAGCATAAAAACATAAAACATAAAACAAAACTATCGCCTAAAGTACAAAATAGAATACGGCAGACAACTGTGCCAACCGACATCAACGCATTAATAACTTCTTTGAAAGGGGCGTATGGGATAAGAAAATCCCCTAATATTATTTTAAATGAATTAACAACCATGGTGCAGACGGACACCATAAGAAAGTTCGCGGACAGATTAGAGAATCTAATTATGGAGCTGAACGAGGTTCAGGTACAAGCACTGGGCGAAGCGAGTAGGGAGACAATTAGTAACACCAACGCTATTCATTTATTCATTTATTTATTTATTTATTTATTTGATTTCCTGCACAACAAGACTAAGAGTCTTATAATTAAAGTACAGGATCGGTATAATGTGATACAGTATTTAATGAAAATATAACATAGTTTATAATTTGTATAAAATAAGATAACAAAAATTATTTTACATACATATATTCAAAACAAAGCAAAGTTTAAACAATATTTAAATGGTATTGAAAAATTGGAAAACTTGTTTCCTAAAATGTCCTGCGTTGCTTAAATATTGTAATGTTGGCGGTAGCAAGTTCCAAAGACGTATGCAGTGTATATAGAACTGCCATTCAGAGACCAACGCTATGATAGCATTTAATACATTCAAGAACGGACTGAAAAACGGAGAGGTAGTACGAACAATAGAGGCAAGCAGAAGGAAAACCCTGCATGAAGCTATAGAGATAGCGTTAGAGGCATCCTCAGACATAAGGCAAAGCCAAGTTATGTTCACTACTTCGAGGTCAAGCGACTCAAATAGGAATAATAATAATAACAACAATTGTAATGGCAATTACTACAGCAATAATAGAAGTAACAATTATAGCAACAATGGGCGTAGGAACAGCAATAACAATAATAGTGATAGAAGTTATTATAATAATAACACTAATCGATACGGTGGATATAATAACAGCAACAACAGAAACAATTACAGGAATCAAAATAATGTTAACCGCAATAATGGCAGTAACAACGGTGGTCTGAACAATAGAACCAACTACAATAATCAGAGTAACGGAAATAATAACAACTATAGGAATAATAATGGAAGGAGTAATAACAATTACGGCAACAGAAATAACAACCACAACAATAACAGACGTTATAGAGTGAACCATGTTCAAGAACAGGGAAACTCCCAAAATCCGGAGATTTTAAAGTACCGAGAATCTTCGGAAGAAGACCAATAAGAACCCATAAAATTTTTAGTGTCTCATCGGATCTAAAGAACTATGTGAAATTGAATTTAAGAGGCGCAGATTACCCATTGACATTTTTAATAGACACAGGAGCAGATGTCTCTTTGTGCAAAGAGGACTTATTATATAATCACATAGAAGATCCCGACGACTATTGTTTTCTAACAGGAATTTCAAAGGAAGAGATAAAATCGTTAGGTTCGACAAATATAGAGGTACAAATAGATGAAACAATAATTGAGCATAAGATACAGTTAGTGAAGCATGATTTCCCAATATACACTGACGGTATACTTGGAAGAGATTTTCTCTACGAATACAGTTGTAACATTGACTATGACAAATTTATATTAACAATTAACATTGGGCATGAGACAATAATTTTACCGATACACAACAATGCTTTGAAACTGAATCACGTGAAAATTGCACCAAGAAGTGAGGTAATTTTACCATTCGATATTGATGTCACAGAAGATAGTGTAATATGTAGTAGAGAAATTGCGAATGTATATACTTAGCAAACACTATAATTCCGAAGAATGGAAATAAACATATAAAACTATTAAATGTCTTGGATAAAACAACAATAATAAAAAATTTGAAAATAGAAACAATACCATTGAGAAATTTTGATATATATAAAACTACTGGCAAAAAGGCACAGTACGACAATGAACGTTTTAATAAGTTATTAAATGAGTTAAATATGGAGATTAATGATACTAGCGCGAAGAGCGGATTGGTAGAGATATTGAGGAAATATCAGTCTATTTTTCATATAGAAGGCGAAGATTTAACAACGAACAACTTCTATAGGCAAACAATACAGTTGAATGACCGTAACCCGGTCTACATAAAAAATTATCGTTTACCACAAACACACACAGAGGAGATAAATAATCAAGTAAAAGGTTTATTGGAACAGAATATCATAGAACCATCCATGAGTCCATATAACGCTCCACTTTTGCTAGTTCCGAAAAAGGGGCAAGACGATTTAAAAAAATGGATTTTAGGAAACTGAATGACAAGATTGTAAATGACAAGTTTCCACTAACACGGCTGGACGACATTTTGGATAAGTTAGGAAGAGGGAAATATTTTTCAACGCTGGATATGACGAGTTCATTCCATCAAATAGAACTTGATGAGGATTCAAGACCTTTTACAGCATTTTCTACCCCAAATGGCCATTACCAATACACTAGGTTGCCATTCGGTCTGAAAATATCTTCCAACAGTTTTCAGAGAATGCTCACAATAGCATTATCTGGACTAGAGTCTGAAGCATTTTTATATGTGGATGACATAATAGTGTTTGGTTGCAGTTTGAAACACCACAATGAGAATTTGATAAACGTATTCGATAGACTGGCTAAATATAACCTGAAATTAAATGCGGGTAAATGTTGTTTTTTAAGACCAGAAGTTGTATACTTAGGGCATTTGATAACGTCAAATGGCATAAGACCAGACCCCAGCAAGTATGAGGCAATTTCTAAATACCCGATTCCGAAAAACTCAGACGAGGTGAGAAGATTTGTAGCTTTCTGCAACTACTATCGGAGATTCATAAAGAATTTCGCAGAAACTGCAAACTGTCTAAATAACTTATTGAAAAAAGACGCTAAGTTCGAGTGGACTACGGATTGTCAACTGGCGTTTGAAAGTTTGAAAAATAATCTGATAAGCCCACCAGTATTGCAATATCCAGATTTCGATAGAACATTTATATTGACTACGGATGCGTCGGATTTTGCACTGGGAGCAGTTCTATCTCAAGGCACGATAGGTGAAGATTTACCTATATCTTACGCAAGTAGATCCCTCAATAAACATGAGAGAAATAAACCTGTGATTGAAAAAAAACTACTAGGTATTTATTGGGGAATACAATTCTTTAGACCATATTTGTATGGTAGAAAGTTTACTGTCGTGACAGACCACAGACCGCTGATATCCTTATTTTCTCATAAGAATCCTAGTTCAAAACTAACGAGAATAAGATTGGAACTTTCGGACTACGATTTTAATATTGTATATAAGAAAGGATCGAATAACACTAATGCAGATGCATTATCACGAATACAAATAGACTCCACAATTTTGAAAAACATGATACCATTGGAAAACGATGAAAGTTTAAAGAAGACATTAGTAGTAACAAGAGGTATGAACAAGAAGTCATCAATTAATAAAAATATCAATAGTGAATCTCATGGTGAGCCTGATCAACTCCGTATGTGGGATTGCACATCCATCAATGATATAAAGAAAGCATGCAAACTAAAGTTTATTTTAGAAAAAAGGCCGAATAAAGATATATATGTATACATTACAGAATATGATAAATATAATAATGAAATGCGCATTAGATGCAGCGATAATCCAAAGTGCTTAGGTACTCTATTGGAGAAGCTACCATCTTATTTAAAAACTAGTAAAAATGAAAAATTTGCCATCGCAAGAGATGATGCAATATTTGAAATAATTCCTGCAGATGAATTTAAGGCCAAATATAATGATTTAAAGAAATCAAGTACAGATGACATAAAGATATTATTATACAACAGACCTCAGAGAATAACATGTGATGACAGAAAACAAGAACTTATAAAATTGTATCATAATACTCCCCAAGGAGGACACTTTGGTGTGAGAAAAACGACGCTAAAATTGAAGCAAAAATACGTATGGAAGGATATGTCCAAAATGGTAAGGAAATTTGTATCAAAATGTGAATTATGCCAGAAAAATAAGCAGACTAGACACACGAAAGAACCGTTTAAGGTGACAGACACGCCGTCTCAGAGTTTCGACACAGTAGTGATAGATACAGTTGGTCCACTACGTCCAACAGAAAATTTTCGATATATATTGACCATGCAATGCGAATTGACTAAGTATATTATTGCTTGTCCAATGGAAACAAAGGAAGCAAAGTCAATAGCAAGGGCACTAGTAGAGAACCTTATATTGAAATATGGATTATTTAATACACTCAAGTCTGACAGAGGTACGGAATTTAAGAATGAATTAATGAAGGAGATATGCGCAATGCTAAAGATTGAACAGCGATTTTCGACACCCTACCATCACGAAACGTTAGGAACGGTAGAAAGGAACCATAGGGTTCTTAATGAATATTTTTTATCTTTCGTGGAGGATAACAACTGGGTAGAGTGGGTACCATACTACACATTTGCGTACAACGTAACCCCTCATGTGGACACAGAATACTCTCCGTTTCAGTTGATATTTGGCAAATTACCAAGTTTACCAGGTGATGAGATCCGGAATCACCCTAAGGTATACAATTTTGATAATTATGCGAATGAATTGAAAACCAGACTGAAATATTCGTTAGACAATGCCAAACGTATGACTGTAAGAGTAAAAGAAAACAGACAGATAGAATCAGACAAGAAGACAAATAGTATAATGTTAAATGTAGGTGATTTAGTATTAGAGTAGAGAATAGAAAGAAAAACGAGGCGCCATATAGAGGTCCTTATAGCGTAGTAGAAATAGATGATTTAAACATCTCGGTAAAAATAAGAAATAACATTAAGGTTTACCATAAGAATTTACTGAAGAGGTATAATTAATATAAACAAAACGTTACATTGTAGCTATATTGTAATTAATATTACAAAATAAGAAATTTTTTCAATAACAACTATGAATAAGTAGTGCCAATAAGTTAATAAAGTTAAAGTGTAAGTTGTTGTAAAAATTGTTAATGAACTCATTAATAAAATGTTTATAAATTACTGTTTAATTGTTTATAACATTATCGTATTACAAAAAAAAAAAAAAAATATAGCATAAAATTACAATATAATAAAAAAAAAAAATGTATATGCATAATAATTAATATAAGAATTCATAATATCCAAGAAATACAAACTAAGCTAAGTAAACATGTATGAAACTACTACAAGAATTATTATTAAGTGCTAACAATAACTAAAACCAATTAAACGATAACAATATTACTCACTAGAACATAAAATTAAAAAATAAAGCTTAATAATAATGATAGTAAATAAACGAAGAGATTTTGTAAGTGTTAAAACACATATATAACCAAGCATACAGTATGATACACACTTGATACTACAGTAATCCTACAATTTCTCATTTTTGTATAGAAATTGTATGAATCCTCTTGAGGGCGGTGGTGTAATGTATGCATACTATAGGGCATTCACAGAGTGCATGAATGCTGAGCATAGAGCATTTTCACTTTGGTAATAAGAACTATTTAATTTAGAACCACTTGACATACATATGTTAACCAAGAACAGCACAATTGTTAGTGCACGTGTTTTCACTGTAAGCAATGCGATCAATGAATGTGTGTGGTATAAACAAACCCAAAATAACAATAAATAAAAGGGTTTCGGATTTCATTCTCAAGTGTGCCGGTAACACAAAGTAAATATGGAAACGTATGTTTAGCGTATTTGAATTATCGTACTTGACATGATTTTGTGTTTGACCACCCATCAATCGTTTAATGCAAGTGTTGCACATATGTTTGTCATGAAGTAATTTACCAGAGTCAATCACTATGCTGCTGTAGCACTATTAGTTTTAAGAGAGAATTTAAGAGAATTATTTTGTAGAATTCTAGTTGGTAAATTAAGTATATAAGTAGCAGATAATTTAATTTTAGGTAGAGTATAATTTTGGTCTTCGTTAAAGTACAAATAAAAATAAAAATAATATAAAACACCAGAAAGGAGATGTGTTTTTATTCATCATCAACCAGCCCAACACCAGTCTTGCAATAACCAAAGTTACCACAATTCAAATAATTCGATATCAGGCCTAAATTATCAATATTGAAATTTTGTTTAAGGATATTTTCAATACGATTGACCTCATTTTTGAAATTTGAAATAATCAATATATCGTCGACATAGACTAATATGAACAAACAGTTTCCATATGAATAAAGGCAATTGTCAGCCTTACTTTGTTGTAATTTTACTTTAATAAGTACACTATGTAACGTATGATTCCAGACACGTTTCACGTTAGGGTTTTTATCATCAATGAAACCAGTCGGCTGCCGCATATAAATCTCTTCTTCTAGTTCATCGTTTAAGAAAGCAGTTTTTGCATCGAAATGATAAACATCCATATTCTCTATAGCGGCGATGGAAAGAAGAATTCGAAATGTAGAATGTTTAGCGACGGGAGAAAATACTTGATCATAATCGACCCCATATTTTTGGGTAAAACCTTGGGCAACTAGACGAGCCTTATATTTCTGAACTTTGCCATCTGCATCAGCTTTTATCTTATACACCCACTTGCACCCGATTAAGTTTTTGCCTTCAGGTAAATTTACTAATTTCCATGTGTTATTGTCAAGAAGTGAGCTATACTCCTCTATGGCAGCAATCCAATGACTCCCATTATCGCACTTTACAGCTTCGTTGTAGTTGGATGGCTCGCCATTGATAACGATATCAATTTCCTCTATAAAACGTATAGGAGCAATACCTTTATTTGGCGTTCTGATCTTCGTAAAGGATCGGTGTTTTCACTTGGTTGATTAACATCTACAACATCAACGTCAACGACATCATCATCTGTATCGCAATTATGATTGTTAAATATATCACGTCCAACATGAACATCACAATCACCATTTGAAAATTTTGTACCCTTTTCGTAGTTTACAAATTTTATATCACGGGAAACAATAACTTTTCCATTTTCTGGTAAAAAACATCTATACGCTTTTGACTGTAAATCGAACCTAATGAATATGTGTAACGTAGCTAAACGCAACGTACACTATTATTATAATAATTATTATTATAATTACAAAAAAAACCAACGTTACCTATATCAACCACCATACAATACATACTAATAATTGATTCTCATTCAGTTAATGAATTTACTGAAATAAGTAATCAAGGTTGGTGGATGTAAAGGCAGTCGGGTTAATGACAAGGCTCCGAGTCGAAGTCGGATTTACGATAAGACTCCGTGCAAGGACAATTTACTATTTAAGTGAAATCGCTCCTAACACATTAATTTGGTAGGCGTAAGGACAATTTACTATTCAGTGAAATAGATCCTAGCGCATAAATTTAAGGGCGAACGACCTCGGTCATCTCCCTCGTAGTTAGTTACACAGCGACTTCTGTTGACTGTTCGTATCTTACACAGCGGCCCTAAGCTGACTGTTCGTATCTTACACAGCGGCCCTAAGCTGACTGTTCGTAGTTAGTTACACAGCGACTTCTGTTGACTGTTCGTATTTTACACAGCGGCCCTAAGCTGACTGTTCGTATTTTTCACAGCGGCCCTAAGCTGACTGTTCGTAGTTAGTTACACAGCGACTTCTGTTGACTGTTCGTATTTTACACAGCGGCCCTAAGCTGACTGTTCGTATCTTACACAGCGGCCCTAAGCTGACTGTT
Organism: Cordilura impudica; assembly: GCA_963682025.1. NCBI lineage: Eukaryota > Metazoa > Arthropoda > Insecta > Diptera > Scathophagidae > Cordilura > Cordilura impudica. The sequence goes on from OY821522.1 coordinate 4,491,818, forward strand.
CGTATCTTACACAGCGGCCCTAAGCTGACTGTTCGTAGTTAGTTACACAGCGACTTCTGTTGACTGTTCGTATTTTACACAGCGGCCCTAAGCTGACTGTTCGTATTTTACACAGCGGCCCTAAGCTGACTGTTCGTAGTTAGTTACACAGCGACTTCTGTTGACTGTTCGTATTTTACACAGCGGCCCTAAGCTGACTGTTCGTATTTTACACAGCGGCCCTAAGCTGACTGTTCATAGTTAGTTACACAGCGACTTCTGTTGACTGTTCGTATTTTACACAGCGGCCCTAAGCTGACTGTTCGTATTTTACACAGCGGCCCTAAGCTGACTGTTCGTAGTTAGTTACACAGCGACTTCTATTGACTGTTCGTATTTTACACAGCGGCCCTAAGCTGACTGTTCGTATCTTACACAGCGGCCCTAAGCTGACTGTTCGTATCTTACACAGCGGCCCTAAGCTGACTGTTCGTAGTTAGTTACACAGCGACTTCTGTTGACTGTTCGTATTTTACACAGCGGCCCTAAGCTGACTGTTCGTATCTTACACAGCGGCCCTAAGCTGACTGTTCATAGTTAGTTACACAGCGACTTCTGTTGACTGTTCGTATTTTACACAGCGGCCCTAAGCTGACTGTTCGTATCTTACACAGCGGCCCTAAGCTGACTGTTCGTAGTTAGTTACACAGCGACTTCTGTTGACTGTTCGTATTTTACACAGCGGCCCTAAGCTGACTGTTCGTATCTTACACAGCGGCCCTAAGCTGACTGTTCCTATCTTACACAGCGGCCCTAAGCTGACTGTTCGTAGTTAGTTCCACCGATATACGCAGCCGAACACCGATACAGCCGACTGCCACCGATATACGCAGCCGAACACCGATACAGCCGACTGCCACCGATATACGCAGCCGAGCACCGATACAGCCGACTGCCACCGATATACGCAGCCGAACACCGATACAGCCGACTGCCACCGACATACGCAGCCGAGCACCGATACAGCCGACTGCCACCGATATACGCAACCGAACACCGATACAGCCGACTGCCACCGATATACGCAGCCGAACACCGATACAGCCGACTGCCACCGACAAGCAGCCGGACACCGATACAGCCGACTGCCACCGATATACGCAGCCGAACACCGATACAGCCGACTGCCACCGATATACGCAGCCGAACGCCGATACAGCCGACTGCCACCGATATACGCAGCCGAGCACCGATACAGCCGACTGCCACCGATATACACAGCCGGACACCGATACAGCCGACTGCCACCGATCTAAGCAGCCGAACACCGATACAGCCGACTGCCACCAATCTAAGCAGCCGAACACCGATACAGCCGACTGCCACCGACAAGCAGCCGAACACCGATACATCCGACGACCACTATATTGACGTATTGCGAGGAGGTCCGAGTAAGACGAAGAAGTATTGCCACGTGTGTTGATATTTGAAATATATATAAATATTTATGTAATTATAAAGAGAATAATAAAATTAAGGCTAATATAGAACCCTGTCAAAGGGTAAAACAATTGTCTTATTATTACTTAAGGTTTTGAGGGTCCTTGAGTAGACCCAGGACACGACAAGCTACCCCAGCCTACGACAAAACCTCGTTACAAATGGCGCCAGAGCAGGGACACAATTCAAAGTCGGAATGCGGAAAACCTGACAAAACCGCCAGCGAGGATGAATTGAGTCCACGACACACCAGCAATACTACAGAGAACCCGTCTACTGGACTAACAACCGACACCCTCGGTTGGGTATATCTACTAAAAAAGGAACAACTGATGGAACAGTGCACTAAGTGCGGAATAGTCACTATCGGATATACTGTCGAACACCTCCGCAAACAATTAGCTGACCACATTCGGATGAGAAAACTAAGGGCGTCGACCGAAAATCTCCTTAAAGACCTGGCAAATAAAGTACGGTCCGAGGAGCAAATGGTTGTGGACAAAGTTACCGTCCCTGTACCCCCACGACAACACACCCCACCACCCAGGGCCGGAATACGATCAAAACCCGAAGTGTCAGACACTGAAATAATGACTACCGTCCAGTGCTGGGACCTCAAATATGGGGGCGGCGACAACGAACTCATTGATTTTTTGGAAAGGTTTGAGGAACTGGCCGAATGCTACCAGTTCCCTCTGGATCGGCTACTACCGTCCCTCCTGGGGGTCCTCAATGGGCACGCCCTGAAATGGTACCGGGTGAAACGCGGCAACATAAATACATGGGCTGAGTTCCGACAGGAGGCGGAAAAATTTTTCTTGCCTAGGCGATACCTGGCTCACCTGGAACAGGCGTTCTACAATCGCAAGCAATACAATCGCGAAAAGGCAAAAGAATACATCCTCAATATGCTCACACTCGCCCGACAACACCCCCAGTTACGCCCGCTGGACCATCTCGACCGGATTTACGACGGCCTACGTACCGAATACCGACACTATGTAAGAAGAAATGACTTTACAAACCTGGATGAACTCACCGCAATGACCGACGAATTCGAGGCATTGAAGAAAGAGGAGCTCCTGCACACCTCCCACATGGTAACCGACGGCCAGTATTTTCGAAAAAACCGATGTTGGCGCTGCAAATCTCCTGGCAATACCCGATGGCGTTGTAGGAACCCTCGAAAATTGTTCTGCTCTCATTGTGGCCGCGATGGCATCCTATCCCGTCATTGCCATTGCCAAAAAATAGCCCCCACCAACAATCCGCTCACCACCGATCAGGACGGACGGTACTATATCAAGGTCAACATCCATGGGTATAAGGTGCAGGCTCTAGTCGACACGGGGGCATCCCACACCTATGTCGACGAGGAAATCGAACGTCACTTACGAAGGTTAAACCTCCCGAAGGCCAGCGGTTACGGGACAGTCCAGATGGCAGATCAAACCCACGCGTCACACTCAACCACTTATACCATCCAGATTGGGTATGATCAACAAACAGTAACCCTGTCAACCTCAGTAGTACCCAGCCTGGCCGTACCGATGATTCTTGGCATGGATTTCCTCAAGATGTTGAAAATAGAAATTCGTCTAAATGGTGTCCCACTACTCAATCCGAAGGTCCAGGTGGCCCCTCGGATAGAACCAGTTCGCTCAGTAACGGAGCGCCCGTTTTTGACACCAGCCGAAAATAAATCGCTAATGGAACTTACACAGGACCCGAGGACGAAGGTTAAAACCACAAAGGGGTTACGCACCATTGCCAAACACCAGATTCGCTTATGGCACAACACCCCCTTCAAGCAGCGAAGTGTACGCACAAATCAACCGACACTTAGTGCACCATACCGTATGGTCGTAAAGACCAAAAATATACCCCCGATAACCAACCAGCCTACGACCATCGCCCCAACGTCTACTCCACCGCACCAACCACGTGCAACGGACCGACCAACGATCATCGCTTCAACGGCCATCGTTCTACAAAAAGAAAAGGGTGCCATCTTCGGCAACTACTAACCCTACAGCCATCGATTCAACAGCTGCCCCACCGCAACAACCACGAGCAACGGATCGGCCAACGATCATCGTTTCACCAAGACCGGTATCATCTTCCGCAACTACTGACCCTACGAGCATCACTCTGTCGGCGGTTCCGCGACAGCAGCTACCAGCAGTTCCCGGACCAAGGGCCATCATTCCATCGGCCGGTTCTACCAGTGGCGGTCGCCCCACCCGTTGGCCAGACATTTTATACCGATCGCATCGCTCTCCTAAGCAGGGGGGGATGTAACGTAGCTAAACGCAACGTACAGTATTATAATAATTATTATTATAATTACAAAAAAAACCAACGTTACCTATATCAACCACCATACAATACATACTAATAATTGATTCTCATTCAGTTAATGAATTTACTGAAATAAGTAATCAAGGTTGGTGGATGTAAAGGCAGTCGAAGTCGGGTTAATGACAAGGCTCCGAGTCGAAGTCGGATTTACGATAAGACTCCGTGTAAGGACAATTTACTATTTAAGTGAAATAGCTCCTAACACATTAATTTGGTAGGCGTAAGGACAATTTACTATTCAGTGAAATAGATCCTAGCGCATAAATTTAAGGGCGAACGACCTCGGTCATCTCCCTGGTAGTTAGTTACACAGCGACTTCTGTTGACTGTTCGTATCTTACACAGCGGCCCTAAGCTGACTGTTCGTATCTTACACAGCGGCCCTAAGCTGACTGTTCGTAGTTAGTTACACAGCGACTTCTGTTGACTGTTCGTATTTTACACAGCGGCCCTAAGCTGACTGTTCGTATTTTACACAGCGGCCCTAAGCTGACTGTTCGTATTTTAGACAGCGGCCCTAAGCTGACTGTTCGTAGTTAGTTACACAGCGACTTCTGTTGACTGTTCGTATTTTACACAGCGGCCCTAAGCTGACTGTTCGTATCTTACACAGCGGCCCTAAGCTGACTGTTCGTATCTTACACATCGGCCCTAAGCTGACTGTTCGTAGTTAGTTACACAGCGACTTCTGTTGACTGTTCGTATTTTACACAGCGGCCCTAAGCTGACTGTTCGTATTTTACACAGCGGCCCTAAGCTGACTGTTCGTAGTTAGTTACACAGCGACTTCTGTTGACTGTTCGTATTTTACACAGCGGCCCTAAGCTGACTGTTCGTATTTTACACAGCGGCCCTAAGCTGACTGTTCATAGTTAGTTACACAGCGACTTCTGTTGACTGTTCGTATTTTACACAGCGGCCCTAAGCTGACTGTTCGTATTTTACACAGCGGCCCTAAGCTGACTGTTCGTAGTTAGTTACACAGCGACTTCTGTTGACTGTTCGTATTTTACACAGCGGCCCTAAGCTGACTGTTCGTATCTTACACAGCGGCCCTAAGCTGACTGTTCGTATCTTACACAGCAGCCCTAAGCTGACTGTTCGTATCTTACACAGCGGCCCTAAGCTGACTGTTCGTAGTTAGTTACACAGCGACTTCTGTTGACTGTTCGTATTTTACACAGCGGCCCTAAGCTGACTGTTCGTATCTTACACAGCGGCCCTAAGCTGACTGTTCATAGTTAGTTACACAGCGACTTCTGTTGACTGTTCGTATTTTACACAGCGGCCCTAAGCTGACTGTTCGTAGTTAGTTACACAGCGACTTCTGTTGACTGTTCGTATTTAACACAGCGGCCCTAAGCTGACTGTTCGTATCTTACACAGCGGCCCTAAGCTGACTGTTCGTATCTTACACAGCGGCCCTAAGCTGACTGTTCGTAGTTAGTTCCACCGATATACGCAGCCGAACACCGATACAGCCGACTGCCACCGACAAGCAGCCGAACACCGATACAGCCGACTGCCACCGATATACGCAGCCGAACACCGATACAGCCGACTGCCACCGATATACGCAGCCGAGCACCGATACAGCCGACTGCCACCGATATACGCAGCCGAACACCGATACAGCCGACTGCCACCGACAAGCAGCCGAACACCGATACAGCCGACTGCCACCGATATACGCAGCCGAACACCGATACAGCCGACTGCCACCGACATACGCAGCCGAGCACCGATACAGCCGACTGCCACCGATATACGCAGCCGAACACCGATACAGCCGACTGCCACCGATATACGCAGCCGAACACCGATACAGCCGACTGCCACCGACAAGCAGCCGAACACCGATACAGCCGACTGCCACCGATATACGCAGCCGAACACCGATACAGCCGACTGCCACCGATATACGCAGCCGAACGCCGATACAGCCGACTGCCACCGATATACGCAGCCGAGCACCGATACAGCCGACTGCCACCGATATACGCAGCCGAACACCGATACAGCCGACTGCCACCGATATACGCAGCCGAACACCGATACAGCCGACTGCCACCGACAAGCAGCCGAACACCGATACAGCCGACTGCCACCGATATACGCAGCCGAACACCCATACACCCGACTGCCACCGATATACGCAGCCGAACGCCGATACAGCCGACTGCCACCGATATACGCAGCCGAGCACCGATACAGCCGACTGCCACCGATATACACAGCCGGACACCGATACAGCCGACTGCCACCGATCTAAGCAGCCGAACACCGATACAGCCGACTGCCACCGACATACGCAGCCGAGCACCGATACAGCCGACTGCCACCGATATACGCAGCCGAACACCGATACAGCCGACTGCCACCGATATACGCAGCCGAACACCGATACAGCCGACTGCCACCGATATACGCAGCCGAGCACCGATACAGCCGACTGCCACCGATATACGCAGCCGAACACCGATACAGCCGACTGCCACCGATATACGCAGCCGAACACCGATACAGCCGACTGCCACCGACAAGCAGCCGAACACCGATACAGCCGACTGCCACCGATATACGCAGCCGAACACCGATACAGCCGACTGCCACCGATATACGCAGCCGAACGCCGATACAGCCGACTGCCACCGATATACGCAGCCGAGCACCGATACAGCCGACTGCCACCGATATACACAGCCGGACACCGATACAGCCGACTGCCACCGATCTAAGCAGCCGAACACCGATACAGCCGACTGCCACCGACAAGCAGCCGAACACCGATACATCCGACGACCACTATATTGACGTATTGCGAGGAGGTCCGAGTAAGACGAAGAAGTATTGCCACGTGTGTTGATATTTGAAATATATATAAATATTTATGTAATTATAAAGAGAATAATAAAATTAAGGCTAATATACAACCCCGTCAAAGGGTAAAACAATTGTCTTATTATTACTTAAGGTTTTGAGGGTCCTTGAGTAGACCCAGGACACGACAAGCTACCCCAGCCTACGACAAAACCTCGTTACATATGGCTTCATCTGCCTTTGGGTCTAGCTTGCGACGCTTACAATATTGAATTCGAACAAAATACTTTTGACAAAACGTCTCAAATTACCGTAAAACGGTTTCCGACCATGCCAGATTTCAAATGGTGTTCCGTTTATTGATTTCCATGGTATCAAGTTTTGCAAGTTATTCGCAGTCATTACCGCTTCACCCCAAAATATATTTTCCAACCCGGCGTCTAATAACATACAGCGCGTCATCGCAATTAATGTTCGGTTCTTGCGCTCTCCGACGCCATTCTGTTGAGGTGAATATGTTGCAGTACGCTGGATAGTAACGCCTTTCATGTTGAGATAGTCTACGAAATTTTTGTCAATATACTCGCCACCACGATCTGTTCGTATACATTTGATTTTATGTCCAAATTTGTTTGCTGTAATCTCATAAAATTCTTTAAATTTCTGGAACGTTTCGGATTTCTCTTTAAGCAAATAAATTGTGGTGAAACGTGAGAAATCATCGATAAAAGTTAATACATAGCGCTTACCTGACGGTGTTGTCGTCTGCATTGTCTCGCACAGATCGCTATCAATCAGCTTTTTTTCTGTTGATCGATACTTAGACTCCTTTGGAATATGTGAACGAGTTAATTTTCCTTTGATATAGACATCACAATTTTTAAAATTTTTACAACTTTTTCTGCATTCTGCTAATTTTATACCAGTTGCAATATTTTCTTTCTCGATACTACGAATTGCACCCATGCAGCGATGACCCAAAATGCGATGCCAGTCATGAATACAATAATTATTCTCGGTTGTTACACTATTTACGGAATTTTTCACCCTCAACCTGTACAAATTATTTATTGCATCAGCAAATCCAAATTGTTTATTTTCTGGTGATCGTATTTCACATGTGTTTTTATAAAATGTCACTTTTATACCTTTTTCAGCTAATTTCTTCACAGAAATTAAATTACCACAAATTTGAGGAACGTATAACACATTATCGATGTGAACTCTATTACAGCTTCCGTTATTATTAAGTCATTTAATAACAATACTACCCTTGCCAGATGCAACTATCATCAAACATATCAAACGAATCACATTTACTCGCAATGTGGCACGTAGCCCCTGATTCAATTATCCAATCGCTACTGTTCAGCATATTCATCCTGCTCTATAACGTTGGCTTTTGATTTGTTTTGTTGTTGTTCTTTGTTTCCCTTGTTAGCCTTCCACGCAGAGTATTCTGTGCATTTACTTCGTACATGACCTTTTTAAAAAAGAAACACGTAATGCTGCTCCCACTCTTACGTTTGAAATTTGTGACACGTAGTGCATCTGCGCCTTCGGGTGTTGTTGAGACTTTATCTCGCTCTTGCCTAAGATGGAACTCTTCAATGAATTTTGCACCTACTAAAGAAGGTGTTAAAGTCTTTTCATATGTGCCTCCATTGCCGTAATCAGTCCATCATAACTGCTTAGTAGTGAATATAACATGGTTGCTGTCAAAAGAAATTCCCATGTTATCGAATTCCCGAACGCCACGAGTTTCTGAAACATTTCGTTCATCTGACCAACATGAGCCTTGTAGTGTACTCGTGAACATAGGGTCAAGTGTAAACCCAAGACAATGATTCACAAGTACACAAATACGTATGTATGTTTGTGGTGACGATTAGTAATGTTTACAAAATGTATGTTTGTACGTTTGATACTGAAAGAATGTAGAATGCAAACAAATATTTTGTAAACAAAAAGTTTAATGACTTATTTTAAATAGCGTATCACCAATTTGTGTAACATTACACCAAATTGTGTATGAATGATCGATACATTGTTTAACTGTGACGTTTTGACGAACTGACCATTTGACGAAAGAGAAAAATACTCAAAATCACCAACACAACATAAATATACATTTTAGTGTTAAGTGTTGAGTAAATTCTACTCAACCATAATCAATGTAAAATAAATATATAAGAATCAATTTTGTTAAATAAAGACAGTCATTTTTAAGACTTTAAAATAGAAAAACCTCCAGCAATTTTTTATTTAAAGTAAAGAAAAGTATTTACACAGTTTGTTTTTAACAACAAAACACAACATGGCGATCCTGCCACTATAGAATCATGATAAAATTATGATGATCCTAGCCACCATAGAATCCTGATAAAATTCTGATGATCCTAGCCACTATAGAATCCTGCTAAAATTTTGATGATCCTAGCCACTATAGAATACTGATAAAATTATGATGATCCTAGCCACTGATAAAATTTTATGATCCTGATAAATAACTACAAAATCCTGATAAACTTCGGATGATCCCGATATATAACTACAAGATCCTGACGATCCTGATAATGAGCTGCTAACCCTGCAACATATCCTGCTGAGCACACCGTTGGCAAGGAGCTTAAAACAACTTATACCAACATGGTGCAATAACTAGCCGACAATTTTTAAGTAGCATAAAAAGGCAAGGAGCAAAAGCTTAAGCCATTAAGGTGCGCTAAGAAAAGGTCCTGGCAATCAACAACACTTAATATTCCTGAGAATTATACAAATTGGGTAATTTATATAAAATCCAGAAGGTCCATGGACACGACTGGTAAAATAATGTAAAAAAAAAATTGTGCAATATCTTTAAAGACAAAAAAAAAACAAAAAAGAGAATACAAGTGCTAAAGTATTATTAATGAAAATTTTTTGTGAAACATTTTTTTAATGATGTGAGATTATTATTGCATGAAGTAAATTATCTGATATCTGAACGAACATGTATTTTGTAAAGAATTAAAAGGATTTTTTTTTTTTAATCTTAAGAATAAAAAAGATTTTTTTATTTTTTGAAGATTGTGATTACAAACTCAAATTTTGGTGTAAAAATGTTCATTCTCCTTTGTAACACAGATAAATTTTGAGTATGAGTAATAGCCAAAATAAGATAAATGAAGAAAAAACAGAGTCAGTAAAGAACCCCACGGCAATAAGTGTAAGTTTGGAAGTGTTCATCTTAATTTGCGTTTTTGTAACACTAGCGGTAATTATTAGACACTTGAGAAAATATGTAAGGGAACAGATAAGAGTACAACAGGACAGAAATGTAATTTAGAATTTTTCCAATGGAGGAGACAAAAGAAGAAATATTAAGAAATTTGAAAATAGCACAAGAAAATTGGAAGAGATTGCTAAAAGAAGCGGAAGACAAGGAAAAAGTTGTAAAACCTGAGATCCTAAGTGTTGCCCCTAAACCAATTAGAATTTTGACAAAGGATAAAATATTTGGACAACCTATTATACCCAAAGTAGACCTTCCAAAAATTAAAAGAAATAGGGGAGATTTCAAAAGCCGAATGCAAAGGTAGATAAACATTCTTAAAAGTGAGTTAAATTATGAAACAAACAAAGGCAGAAAGGTAGATCTACAAAAAAGAATACAGGAAACCAGGAAGGAGTTAAATTCATATTTGAAAGAAAAGAATATAGAAGAAATGCCTGCAGAGAACCTTGAAGGAAAGATTGGCAGATGAAGGTTATTTTTCTAAACCAATAGAATTCCGTAAGCGACAAGAGGTTAAGAATAAATATACAAAGGCAGAATTAGAGAGAAAAGTTCAACGGTTATCTGGTTTGTGGAAGGACATAGGAATGAAAGGTAGTCCTACAGAAGAGGACATATTAACCGCAGAGTTAGAGACAATGTTAATGATAGAGAAATACGGAACATAAAAAATAAATAAAAATATATTTTTTTAATAAATCCGAAGTTTAAAATATATTTTATTTTATTATAACTATAATATACAAAAACAAGTAAGAGTGTTAAATTCGGCTGTGCCGAATTTTTTGATACCCTCTACCTGAGTCTTAAACTCTATATTACACCCAATGTTGAGTACGGCTACCACTTTTAAACTTTTGCCGATACTGAAACATTAATTCCGAATACCAAAATTCAAATGATTCTTGACTAAAAATTATTATTATTAAAAATAAGCTAATTTTAAAATATTTTTATCTGAATTATTTTTTATTTTTATCTGCATTAATTTAATACAAAAAAATAAAAAAATACATAATAATAACAGGTAAGAAACTAAATATAGAAATTTAAACTTTTAATATTTAATTTTAAATTCTTAATTTTTAAATTTTAATTTTTAGTTTTTAATTTTTAAAATCTAATTATTAATTTTAGTTTTTAATTTTAAATTTTTACTTTTTAGTTTTTAATTTTTAGTTTTTAATTTTTAACTGTTCAATTTTCATTTTCCATTTTTAACCCATTAACGACGAATGGGTAGAAAAATACCCAAAAATAGAGCTATCTTAGAAAAGTTCCAGCTGGAGCCAGGCGCAAGTTATTGCAAATCTTTTTTCACGAAATGATGGAAGAAAGATAAAACTAGTAAACAAAAATTTTAAGAGCCACATGGGAACTTGACTTGGGGAAAAATTAGCGGTTCAAAAGTCAATAATTTAAAAAAGTAAAAAAATTTTGACATAAATGGATCTGGAAAGTTTGGGGTGTGGACTTTCCGAAAAGTCTCTTGGTACCTTATAACATAATATGTCTTCTATCTAAAAAAATAAAAACCACCCGGATAGGTCCAATCCTCTGGACTACAGGTTCAACTTTATGGCATGAGTATTTAAATACCCACTCAGACATAAAAGGTTTCTAAACAAATTTTTATTTTTATTATTTATTTAAATGAATTTCAAGTAAAAATTTCTTTTTTGTAATGTTTTTTAGAATATCATAAAAAAAATCAATTTTATTTTATTTGTATTGAGATTACATGTTATATAAGAGATTCATTATTATTTAGATTTTTTTATCTTTTCAATGTTTTTTGGAGTGCCAGCATGAAACTGTGCAAAACAGTCATTTGGATCTAATTTGCATGGCACATTGTGCATCCATACTAAGTTTTACCTCCACATTGCCCACAGCGGCCGCGTTGACCAATCTTTTCAATCATGTGATTAAACTTATCCATCCGCTTTGCCATTATTTGCGCGTTTGTGACAACTCTTTTATAACCACGGCAACGATCTTCAGTTATTGTTATCAATGCTTCTACGACAGTTATGCAAAAATCAAGTTGACTTATGAGTAGCGCGCCTTCAAGTTTTCTGCAGATGCAGTGGTTTGGGTCTGATAAATTTTCCAACAATCGTAATACTACATTTTCTCCAAGACCATAATCGGCATTATTGTTGGCAGAAGCGCCAGTATACGGAATAAAAAAAAAACAGTATCCTGTCGTTGAAGCTAAGACCCAATACTTGTAACCATATCTTATCGGTTTACCTCCTACAAACATTTTTAAAGAGTTTCGACCATAGTATGCAATCATCTGTTCATCCACCGAAAGGTTGTGAGCAAATACACCAAATTGCATAAATTTTTTATTTAAGGCATCATTCAATGGAGAAATTTTGGCAAATTTATCATTTGCATCCAGATTTTTATTATCACAAACGTGTATATTTTGTTTTGTTTGTTCGAACCTATCTTGACTCATTACATCTTTTACAATCTGACATCCTAAAGATGCTTGATTTGACCAATATGATCTGATGGTTGGCAAAGTATTATATCCTGTAAGATACAAGATTCCAAAAAATGTTTTTACTTCCGATATTGAAGTAACGAAACCAGGAACATTTTTTTGTTCAGAATATTCATTTGTTCTTTCGACGATCATATTCATGACTTCATCATCGAAAAAGCATTCCCACAATTGAAGTGGTGTGAATGAACCTATCAGAACCACAAATAGCCCTAAGGATTTGTATACAACAAAGGTATGCCACAAAACTTACCAATAATCTCATACAATGCTTTTTGGGCATTTTCTTCATTGTTGAAAGGTTGTCTATCAAATTCGTAATTATGCGCTTTACTCCATTTAGGTTTATTTCCCACAAAGACACGACCTTTTGACTTCGATGTAGATGGTTGGGGTTCATTGTCTGTATCTAATTCACTAATTCAGAAACCACTGGAAGATTTTTATTATCATCATTATACATGTACTCAATCTCAAACTGGCCAGGCATTTCATTAGGAAATTGAGTTTTATCATGAAGTATTTGAAGATTATCAACTATATCTTCATTGTCACTTATATCATCAACCTTATCCGGCAGAGTAATCACAAAATTTATTTTATCTGCTTTATGGTCAAAGTCATTTTCTTCCTCATCACTAGTCCATCCATCTATTCAGTTATAGTTAAAACTTTACGACTTCTTTCACTTACTCTAGCCAAAAACGGGGAAGTCCCAAATTCGTTTTTAAAAATCAAACCAAACAATTGAATATGGACAAACACACCACACACACCACACATTTTGTTTTCATGCCACTAATTCAAATATTATAGTTCAAAATAGATAAACACACCACTGTTTCATCAAAGCATACAACAAATATGTTTATTGCTACCGTTTTCAAGTTTTTACAGCTAACAGAAAAAAAAAAAAATTTTTTTTAGAACACGTTAATGCCTATGTGGGTAGAAAAATACCCAATAGCCACAGGTTCGGGTATGGCAAATAAAAAAAAAAAATACCACGTCAATACAAATGCCCTAAATACTAACTGTGTGAAATTTTGTCAAAATCGGACAAGGGAAGAGGGGGTCAGGCGTTAATGGGTTAATTTTTCATTTTTAATTTTACAATTTTCATTTTCCATTTTTAATTTTCCAATTTTCATTTTCCATTTTCCATTTTCCATTTTTCATTTTTCTATTTTCAATTTTCATTTTCCATTTTTCATTCATGTATTCTTTAACAAAATTTATGGGAGCCAGACGATTTTTCTGTGATATTAGTGGTTTATTCACAGAACGATCACATTTAAAATCAGCCTCAATTGCTCCTCAGTGTATAACGACTTTGTGGTGATATTTGACTTAGATCTATGTGAACGACTGAGAATCATTATCTGCATCGATTTAGCGATATCCATCCGACCGTCCGTCCGTCAGTCTGTAGGAACTATATGAATATATTTTGGCCAAAATTGGTATGTAAGCCTTTATCGACCATAGAGCAAACGCTTCTGTAACAGGTGAAATTTGATTTGAGAATTAATATGATTCGACCAGTTGAGTTATTTGTTTGTATTTGTTTTAGTCTCAGATTGTTAGTGACCTCCCTAAGTAGCTTTTTTTAACATTTTTTAAAAATTGCTTGCTATCAAATCATCCTGCCTTTGACTCGTTTTACGGGGACTTCTGGCCAAATTGGAATCGTCACCGTACCTCTTTCACGATATTTCTTGATAATTTTCGAAATTATGGATTTGTTCATAGAACATTTCTCACAAATTTTGTTTTGCTTAGGTCCAGAAGTAAAGTCTTCTACTACTTTAGTTGAAAGAAAACGTCAGAAACTATAAATATTTAAATAACGGTTAAGATATTTTCTTGCAAATTCGATTTTTATTGTTTTAATCTACCCTAGTACAGAAGCTTAAAAGTTTCCATTATTTATTGTATTTTTTAATTGCAGTTTTTTTTTTTAACAAGTTTATCTTTCGATAGAGAATATACCAGCGAGTGATTTCGCAAAAAAAAACATAATTCAGAATTTTGTAAAAGTTTCCAACGTATTGTCACCCACTCTATACCCTCTGCACAGTGGAGTGGACGTTATAACAATATATGTGACAAAGAAAGTTAAAAGGGACCTACGGTCAGAAAGTAAGTTTTGGAGAAAACGACTTTGAAGTAAACAAGTTGATTTTGATGCGTCCAAACACTTTTATGACTTGAAACTCATTACTCGGGGAGTTTTTTGGGTCGCTGATTACGAATCTTGTATTAGATTTTAAAAATCCGAATGGTGGATCATTTTTGTAATATTATCGGATTTACTTGAGGTTACTGATTAGTAGTTTAGTATCAGAATTGTAAAATTCAGAATAGTTGATTCAATAAGGCCAATGTTATTTATTTTCAATTTTCATTTTCCTTTTTTCATTTTTCAATTTTCTATTTTTCATTTTTAAATTTTCATTTTCCATTTTTAATTTTTCATTTCTCATTTTAGTGTAAACGTCAAACGAAGAAGACGCGTTTCGCAATTGAGAAAATTTAAATAATTTAAATAAAACAATAATTGGTTTCAAAAATAGATAGGACTATAAAAAAAACCATAAAATATAAAAATACCTTTCGTGGATGATAAAGTTATTATACAAAAATATTGTTTTTTTAGGCAAATTTTGTTTTTAATAAAATATCTCAATGGCTGAATGCAATAAGTGCAGAACAGCAATAAGAGGGGAAACGGGAATAAGATGTATGGGTGTATGTAATAAAGTGTATCATTGTACAAAAAAATGTGCCGGTATTGATCTATACTCTGCAAAGATTGTGGGATCAAACAATTTTGTGCGTTTTATATGCGATGACTGCCTGCATTATATACAAAATGTGAATCTAGAACTAAAAGATATACAAGAGATGTAAACAAAAACAAACAAAACTTAACAGATTATAAACATGAGTTCAAGATGTCTCTGAAAGAAAACGAAAGTGAAATTAAACAACTACTAGAAGCAATAGAAAAACGATATGAGGACAGGTTAAAAAAATTGATAATGCTCACAAATCTTTTAAGAAAAATGCTAAGGAAATAAAAAAATTATGCGAACATGTAAATGAATTTGAAAATAAAAATAAAGAAATATGTAACAAGATCGAAGAAAATAACGAGAGAATGTGTAAAGATATAAAAAAAGTAATAACAGAAGCAAACGGCAAACAGAATAAAACGTCATATGCAGAAACTATTAAAAAGAAAACAGTGATGCCAGCTGTTAACAAACAGATGTCATTGGTATTAAAACCTAAAGAAAAACAAAATATTGAAAAGTCTATGGTGTATTATTGGTTTGGTTATTGAAACGACTTGTTCTTGTTTAATTTTCAATTAAGACTGACTTTTTTTTTAAAATTGTAAAAACTTATATATTAATTTACTAATACTAGGTTTGAATAAAATTTACTCAATCTTAAAATTACTCATGCACATTCATGTACGTACACTCATTGAGTACGTTCTCTTTCGTCAAAAGGTCAGTTCGTCAAATCGTCACTAAAAATAAAAAATGTAAATCGATCATTCCCAATTTGGTGTAATGTTACACAAATTGGTGATACTTAAAATATGTCATTAAACTTTTGTTTACAATATACTCGTCTGCGTTCTACATTCTTTTGACATGCAAACATACAAACACATACATTGTAAACCCAGATCAATCGTCACCATGAATGTACATATTTATTTGTATACTTGTGAATCATTGATTTGGGTTTACAGTTGACCCTCTGTTCACGAGTATACTACACCCTCACCGTTCAAGAAAATCATACAATTTTATTTATAAATTTGGATGATTTTTTAACAATATAATCGGTGCATAGTGTGAAATATAATTAAATGTCTTAAAGTTATTATTTGTTTATCAAAAAAAAAAAAATGTTATTATCTAAATATAATAATTGTAATTTTCTTATTCAAAGTTTATAATTTCCAATTTTCAAAATTTGTTTATTTTCAAATATTCTAATATTTCCATTCATTTGTTCTTATTGTATTTTTTCAATAAATTCTTATGTACTATTTTTGTTTTGTTATTTACTTTTATTTCTACTTTTACATTTTCAGTACCAATGACTTCATATGGACCCTGGTATGGTGATTCATTTTTCTTCCTATTTTCTACTTTTAGCAAAACTAAATCTCCTAATTTTATGTCTATACTATTCTTACACTTATGTGAGTCTTGTACTCTTTTCAATTTTATCTTTTCTATCATTTTTCTGGCATTTTCCAATGAATACTTTAATCTTGTTTTTATCTCATTCGTGTAATTGTCGAAATCGTATGTTTTTTCGTTGCATTTTTCTATAAGATCACCTGGCAAACTTGGCAATTTGCCATAAACCAACTCAAAAGGTGAATATCCTGTATCCACATGAGGTGTAGTATTATAAGCGAATGCATAATATGGAACCCATGAGTACCAATCATCATCAATCACGAATGAAAGAAAGTATTCATTTAGAACCCTGTGATTTCGTTCCACAGTTCCCAGCGTCTCATGATGGTATGGTGTTGAGAATCTTTGTTCAATCTTCAAAAATTCACATATTTCCTTTATCAACTGATTTGTAAACTCTGTTCCTCTATCAGATTTAATTGTTTTGAACATTCCATATTTTAGTATTACATTCTCGATTAGTGCCTTGGCTACATTCGTGGCCTCTTTTGTCTCCATAGGACAAGCTATTATGTATTTTGTCAGTTCACATTGTATGGTGAGTATATACCTGCAATGTTGTGATGGTCTTAAAGGACCTACTGTGTCAATTACAAGTGTGTTGAAACTCTGATCCGGTGTGTCTGTCACACATAATGGTTCCTTTGTGTGTTTGATTTGTTTGTTCTTCTGACACAAATCACACGTTTTTACATAATCTTTTATCATCTTCGACATATTCTTCCATATATACTTTTGTTTTAGTCTAAGTACTGTTTTTCTCACTCCAAAATGCCCTCCGCATGGTGTATTATGATACATTTTTATTAGATTCAACTTTTCTTTATCATTCTTTATATTTTGAGGATTTTTATATATTAATATCTTGACGTCATTATTCTCATTTTTATTCATTATTTTCTTAATTTTCCCAAGGGTTATTTTCTTAAATATTTCGTTACTTCTTTCCAGTGCGAATTTTCTATACTCTGTTGTTCTCAAAATAGATGGTAGCTTCTCCAACACTTTATCTAAATAACATGGATTTTCACTACATCTTACGCGCGTTTCATTTAGATTATTATCGTCCTCAATTTGAATCATATCATTTCCATTTTCTTCCCTGTACAGCTTCTTATTGGATTCTAGTTTCTTCGATGTACCTGAGTAGCATGAATTGTCACTATATCCTATGCGCATATTAATATCTTTATCTTCATTAATTTTATCATTTTTATTAGTCGACTTATTTCCAATTATAAATTTAAGTTTTCTTGCATGCTTTATGTCATTAATCGATGTACATTCCCATATGTTGAGGTGATCAGTCCCAGTAGGTGATGTTCCATCTGTTTCCTCATTTTTATTTTGTATTATTTTGTTATCATTTTCTGCGTTGTTTTGTATCATATTCTTTTTCATGTTTCTTGTTATCACCAGCGTTTTCTTTGCTTTTTCATCAATCATTGGCGGTATCATGTCTTTTAAAATCTCTGAGTCTAGTCGTATTCTTGACAATGCATCAGCGTTTGTGTTGTTTATTCCTTTCTTGTATATTATCTGGAAATCATAATCGGATAATTCCACTCTGATTCTTGTTAGCTTTGAGCTTGGATTCTTGTGCGAAAATAATGAAATTAGTGGACGGTGATCCGTTACAACCATGAACTTTCTGCCATACAAATATGGTCGAAAAAATTGTATGCCCCAATATATACCCAGTAGTTCTTTCTCTATAACGGGTTTATTTATCTCGTGTTTGTTCAGGGATCGGCTAGCATATGATATAGGTCTATCTTCACCAATTTCACCCTGTGACAACACCGCTCCCAATGCAAAATTCGATGCATCTGTTGTCAGTATAAATGGTTTCTCAAAGTTTGGATATTGCAATATAGGTGGACTAATTAGTCTTTGTTTCAAATTTTCAAAAGCCCTCTGGCATAGTTCAGTCCATTCAAATTTTATACCTTTCTTCAGTAGTTGGTTCAAACACCTAGCCATATCAGCAAAATTCTCAATAAAACGCCTATAGTAATTGCAGAATGCCACAAATCTTCTTACTTCATCTACATTCGTTGGAACGGGATATTCGGTTATTGCTTCAAATTTTTCTGGATCGGGTTTAATTCCCTCTGGTGTTATTAAATGTCCCAAATATACCACTTCGTGCTTTAAAAAGCAACACTTGCTCGCATTCAGTTTCAAGTTATACTTTTGCAATCTATCCAAAACCCTTACTAGATTCGCATTATGATGTCCAATGCTACATCCGAAAACTATTATATCGTCTACGTACAAAAAAGCTTCGGACTCAAGACCAGCCAGTGCCACTGTCAGCATTCTCTGAAAACTATTCGAAGATATTTTTAAACCAAAAGGCAATCTTGTGTATTGGTAATGTCCATCAGGTGTTGAAAATGCAGTGTATGGACGCGATTGCTGGTCCAATTCTATTTGGTGGAATGAGCTTGTCATATCAAGTGTGGAAAAATATTTAGCTCTACCCAACTTATCCAAGACATCATCCAAACGTGTTAACGGGAATTTGTCGTTCACTATTTTGTCATTGAGCTTCCTGAAATCGACCACTAACCTCCATTTCCTTAAATCAGTTTGTCCCTTTTTAGGAACGAGCAGCAGTGGTGCGTTGTATGGACTTATTGATGGCTCTATTATTTTGTTCCGTAATAGTTGCTGTACTTGAGAATTTATTTCTTTTGTTTGCGCCTGAGGCAATCTATAATTCTTTATGTACACTGGAGTCTCATCGTGCAGATGTATTGTTTGCTTATAAAAATTGTTTGTTGTCAACTCTTCACCTTCCATATGAAAAATCGCTTGGTATTTTTGTAGAATATCTTTCAGATCTTTGTCTGTATCACTCAACTTCAAATTGCCCAACAACTTCTCAAATCGCCCTTGCATATATTTAGTGTCCCTATCATCATCACCAATTGAACATATCTCGTAATCCTTCAAAGGTATAGCTTCTATCTTAAGGTTCTTTATAGTTGTAGGCTTATTGGTTACATTCAACAGTTTAATGTGCTGATTGCCATTTTTGGGAACTATAGTGTTTGCCAAATATACACCTTTTACTATTTCTCTATTTAGTATTACACTATCTGCTTTTAAATTCACAGTGTATGGTACTATAATCTCGCTTCTCGCTGGTATTCTAATATGATTGATATTGAAAGCATCGTCATGTATAGGAATTGTTATATTGTCATTATTGAAACTAAACGTTAATATGTATTTATCATAATCTACATTGCATCTATATTTAGATAGAAAATCTCTACCTAGTATCCCATCAGTTCTTATTGGGAAATCATTTGCAACTAGTTGTATTTTTTGCTCTATAGTTGCATTATCAAATTTCATTTTCACAGTTGTTGAACCGAAAGATTTTATCTTTTCCCTCGAAATCCCAGTTAAGTTGCAGCAATCATCTCGATCTTCTTGGTAATTGTATAAAAAACTTTCCTTGCATAATGATATATCCGCTCCTGTATCTATCAGAAACGTCAGTGCATAGTCAGTGTTAATTATATTCAGTTTTACATAGTTTTTTAGATCCGATGATATGCTATAAATTTTTATATTTTCTATTGTCTTATTACCGGAAATTCCTGTTGAGCGAACTCCGGTTCCTGGGAGTTTCCCTGGTTCTGGATTGGATTTACATTATAATTTCTCCTATTGTTATATCCTTGGTTACTATTTCTATTTCTATTTTGATTTCCTCTATAGGCATTATTATTAATGTTCGACCCATATCTGTTATTATTATTATGCGAGTTATTATATGGATTTCTGTTGTTATAGTTATAATTATTTCCGTATCTGTTGTTGTTGTAATTGTTACTGTATCTTCTATTTGCGTTATTGTTGTATCTTCCGCCTCTGGTAGTGTTGTTGTTGTAATTTCTATTATTTCTGCCATTATTGTTGTTTCTATTTAGTGTGCTTCTTTGCCAGTTATTGTTGTCATCACCGTTGCGGTTGCCATTGTTACTGCTTGCATTCTGGTATAACACTTGTCTATCTCTGACACGCGCCATAGCCTCTTCAGCTATCTTTAACGCTTCAGCAAAAGTAGTAACTCTACTTGCATCAATTGTTGAGATTGTTTGTTGATCTCTCAACCCACTTTTAAATACATTAAATGCCAATGCATTATTCGTTCGTACTATTGCAGACCTATCTGCTTCGCCAATTTCGTTTATCTGAACCTCATTCAACTCGTTGACCAGTGATTCTATTTTATCGGCAAAACCTCTTACATTGTCCCCTTTTTGAGCAGTTTGTGTTAATCTTTGTAGTATGCTGTTTGATGATTTTAGTGGCTTATAGGCCCTTTTCAGAGCCAACACCAACTCATTAACGCTTGTCGGAATGCTTTCCTGATTCACTCGGTTCTGTACTCTCTGTTCAAGTCGCGATTTAAATATGAAATTAAAGAAAAAATTTCGCTTTTCCTGTGTCACAGTTTCATACACCAATTCGAGATTTGTTACAAAACTATGCAATTCTTCTTTCTTTCCCGTAAATATAGGTATTAGCTTCGAAACAGCCGACAATTCGTTCATGTCCATAATCGTCGTCATAGTTAACCTTTCCCTTTTTTCAGTATCTTTTTTATCTATATGATGTGTCAAAATTTCTAGTGCTTCTTCTTTTAGTTTTCTAAATTTGTCAGCTATCTTTATTCTTAGTTCTTCTGTCAATTCAGTTTCCGCTAAACAGTCCCCAAACTGAGTTCTCAATTCTGATATTTCCTTCCTTTTCGAATTTACCGTTTCTATAGAATATGGTTTCCCTATTGATTTTTTAGCGTTTACTGCTATCGATTCCAATCTCTTTATTAAATTTTCCATATGAGACATTGATAATCATAAAAAATTTTCTTTTTTTTTATTTTGCTTTATTTATTCATTAAATTAGTTTTAACATATTGTTTTTATATTTCAATTTCAATTTATATTTCAATGTTGTTTAATATTTCTTATATTTAGTGTTTATAATGTAATATAGTGTTTATAATGTAATAATTCTTATATATAGTTGTTTGCTTACTATAATAACAATAAGATCTATAAAAAAATTTTTGGATTAAAAAAAAATTCTGTTTCGTCTTCTTTTCCTCTTTATACTTCTACCTTCCGAATTTCTCTACCATTAGGATGGTCTCTGCCTGTACTGTTGTGGGCCTTATTATATCTTCTTCCGTAGGACTACCTTTCATTCCTATAACTTTCCAAAAATTAGCTAACCATTTAACCTGTTTTTCTAACTCAGCCTTTGTATATTTATCTTCAACTTTTTTCTTTTTGCGTAGCTCTAATGGTTTAGTAAAATACCCTTCATCTGCTAATCTTCTTATTTCCTCATCTAGTTTATCTAACATATCTGGTTGTGCATTTATTTCTTCTGCAGACATTTCTTTTTTGCTTTTCTTTTCTCTTTCAAATATGAATTTAATTCCTTTCAGGTTTCCTGTAATTTCTTTTCCAGTTCTACTCTTCTATCTCTTTGTGTCTCGTAGCTTAACTCACTTTTTAAAATGTTTATTTTCCTTTGCATACGACTTTTTAAATCGCCTCTGTTTCTCCTAATTTTTGGTAGTTCTACTTTAGGTATGCTTGGTTCTCTAAATATTCTATCCTTTTTCACAATTCTAAGTGGCTTAGGACCAATATTCAAAATTTCTGGTTTCACTACTTTTTCCTTATCCTCTGCTTCTTTCAACAACCTTTTCCAATTTTCTTCAGCTATTTTCAAATAACTTAATATTTCTTCTTTTGTCTCCTCCATAAAAAAAAATTTTAAACTATATTTCTAACTTGTTGTACCCTCACTTGTTTCTTCACGTACTTTCTCAAATGTTTAAAAACTACGGTAAATGTTACCAGTACGCAGATTAAAATAAACACCTCCAAACTAACGCTAATTGCCGTGGGGTTCTTAACAGTTTCCGTTACCACTTCACTTATTTTGTTTTGACTATTCCCCATGCTCACAAAAAAAAAAAACACTAAAAAATACACTACAAAAAGAAAAAGAAAACTTTTTATCGAAATTTAAATTTACAATATTAAAAAAAAATTTTGTTTCACTTTCAGTAGCTTTAAAACATTTTCACATTCCCCTTTTTTTTTTTTTTTTTATACACTATATTTTTAATTTTTTACCAGGCGTGCCCATGCACCTTCTGGATTTTTATACTTATTCTTTCTTTCTTCATATGTTGTGGTGATTAAAGTTGTCGTTGATGCTACACATGTATTGCCTCTGCTGGTGGTATGGTGGTTAAAGGTGTTGTTGATGCCAAATGTCGTCAAAAATATCCACCAGGATGCCGGTTCCTTTCAGCGAACCTTCAATAGCTAAACTTTTTCGTTTGCTCCTGCTATTATTGCTGCATGAAAGTTGGCAGGATCGCCATATGGTGTATTATTGGTTTGGTTATTGAAACGACTTGTTCTTGTTTAATTTTCAATTAAGACTGACTTTTTTTTAAAATTGTAAAAACTTATATATTAATTTACTAATACTAGGTTTGAATAAAATTTACTCAATCTTAAAATTACTCATGCACATTCATGTACGTACACTCATTGAGTACGTTCTCTTTCGTCAAAAGGTCAGTTCGTCAAATCGTCACTAAAAATAAAAAATGTAAATCGATCATTCCCAATTTGGTGTAATGTTACACAAATTGGTGATACTTAAAATATGTCATTAAACTTTTGTTTACAATATACTCGTTTGCGTTCTACATTCTTTTGACATGCAAACATACAAACACATACATTGTAAACCCAGATCAATCGTCACCATGAATGTACATATTTATTTGTATACTTGTGAATCATTGATTTGGGTTTACAGTTGACCCTCTGTTCACGAGTATACTACAAGTCAAAAGAAGAATTAAACAAAAAAGTTAATCCAGTTAATTTAAAGATAACTAATGTGGAAAATAGAAAAAATGGAACAATAATAATACAGAGTGAGAATAATGAAGAAAGAGAAAAAATAAAAGCGGCTATACAAAATGACATGAGTGATGAGTATGAAATTAAGGTGCCCAACACAACGGAATTTTATATAGATAAAACTGATATGTCATTTAAATACTCTGAAAAAGAATTTATTGAGAAAATAAAGAAACAACATCCAATTATAACAAACAGTGAAATAAAAATAGTAAAAACATATGTATTTAAAAGAAAAAATAGAACAATTTATAATATAAAAATTAAAACGGATAATGAAACATATGGAATACTAATTGGTGCTCAAAGAATAAATCTAGGCTGGGAGAGATGCCGAGTTTTCGATGGAACTGAAGAAGATGCTTTAAATGCAAAGGATATAATCATTTATCAACTGAATGTAAAAATGAAGAAGTGTGTATTAAATGTCATGAAAATCATAAATCTCAGGAATGTAACAAGGATCCAATAATTAAATGTATTAATTGTGTGAAGGTAAATCAGAAATTAAATATGAGTTTTGATGAAAACCATGGAACGTATAGTAAGGAATGTCCAGTATATAAAAATAAAATCAATATGAAAAAAGAAGAATGGGTATATCTTTCTTACAATTAAAGAACATATATATATTAACCACAAATGTTCAAGGGCTGACGAATAATTTTAACCAAGTCGAAATAATAGCTGCAACAGAAAAACCAGATTTTTTTCATATTGTCGGAAACTCATATGACAGATCATATAAACGAAGATGAAATTAGTTTACATGACTATAGCCACTTAATATCTTTCTCAAATTCCACAAGAACTGGCGGTGTTATTATATATTATAGAAAAGGATGGAAAGTAACAAAGATATTTGAAAAGGTGGCATTTTCAAAATACTGGATTATAGCTTGTAAAGTCAAATGAAAACACACAAATGATAATTGTTGCAGTATATAGATCACCAAGTGGCTACGAATCTGAATTCTGTGAAATTCTCCAGGAAAGTTTAGAAGAACTGACTGAGGAAACTTATAATATAATAATAACCGGTGACTTCAATATAGATTGGTCGACAAATAATTTTTATAAAATCAGAATCGAAAGCTCGTTAAATGACAATGGTCTTAATCAAATAGTAACGGAATATACATGGGTAGCAAATACAACTAGAACTATAATTGACTATGTGATAACAAACAACAGATACAAAATATCGGCACAAAACTGTGTTAAAAATAAAATATCTGATCATGAAATGATACAAATATTAATCAAAGATGAAAAAAGTAACAATGAAAACGAATACAAAAACAAAACGGAAACTTTTATATTTCAAAAAGACCTTTTTACAAGAGAAATAAGTGCAATAATTAGATATGAAGAAAATGTCGATGTTAGTCAAAATGTATTAATTTTTGATAAAGTACTACAGGAAACAATATAAAAATTTACTAAAAAGAAACGATAAAAAACTTAATAATGTAATTAATTGGTTTAATAATGAATTACGTTTATTAAAAAGAGAGAAGACATTAAAATATCAAACTGCAAAGTTTGAAAACACAAACGAATCATGGAAAAATTATAAAACAATTAGAAATAAACATAAGGTGAAAATAGAAAACGAAAAATACAAATACATAACAGAATAAATAATGGAAAAGACCAAAGACAAATGTGGAGAGAAATCAAAGACGTGGTGATAAAGAAAAATCAATCTGTGATAAAATCTGTGATATTTAGTAACGTAGAATATAAGGAGAATAGTCCAATAATAAATATTTTGTAGATAGTATTAAAATAATACGAGAATCAATAGAAGATGTGCAATATATGAATCAAATAAATTTGGTAAACCCTAAATTCAAATTCAGTGCAATAACAATTTTAGAGCTTAATACTATAGTAAGAGAATTAAAAAACAACCAGACTATTGTAAAATAACAACAAAAATTATACTTGACAACTGGCATTTAATCGGCAAAGTTCTGCTAAAAATTATAAATAGATCATTACAATCCAGAGTTCCCTGAAAATTGGAAAGAGACAATGGTTCTACAGATTGAAAAAGTGGCCAAAACAAAAAAATGTGAAGAATATCGACCCATAAATACACTGAAAACATGTGAAAAAATATTGGAAAAAGTCGTGAAAACCCAACTAGAAATATACATGGAAAAAAATAATTTAATATCAAAATACCAATCAGGCTTCAGAAAAAACTTTTCATGTGAAACTGCAGTGAATTATATAATAAATCGATGGAAAAATATAGATAAGAGGAGAAAAATTATGGCAATTTTCTTCGATTTTAAACGACCATTTGAGACTATTGATAGACGAATATTGATTCAGAAGCTTTTTATGTATGGCATCCAGGAAAAAGAACTAGACTGGTTTAAATCATATTTGACAAAAAAAAAAGACAAGTGACAAAAGTAAACGGTATAACATCAAAGTTTATAGATAATGATATCGGTGTTCCCCAGGGGTCAATTTTGGGCGCTTTACTATTTATTATATATATAAATGACATGCCAAACGTAATAAACAAATGTGAAATAGTATTATATGCTGATGATACTCTTTTATACACAGAAGGAGATACATGCGAAGAATGCCGCGACAATATGATACATGATATTAATAATGTTAATATATGGCTAAAAATTAATAAGCTTAAACTTAATTTAAATAAAACAAAACTTATGGAAATAAATATGCCTAGTGAAATAATAATAAAGATAAATAACAAGACCATAGAAAAAGTAAAAAAAAATTAAATACCTCGGTTTAGTAATAGACAAAGAGATTAAACTTAAAGATCATATAAAGTACATATGTAAAAAAATTAGTAAGAAAATTGGATTCTTTAAAAGAATACGAAACAAAATATCTGTTATAACAGCAATTAATATATATATTACAATAATAAAACCACATTTCGCATTCGGATCTACAATAATCTACATATGCTGCAATGAATCTCAATTAGAAAGACTGCAAAAGTTACAAAACAAGGCGATGAGGAAAGTTGATGTTCCTTTAAGGATTCTGATAAGCTTTTTCACTTCGTTCCAGTCTGCCTGAGATGGATTTTCAATCTTTTGTGAAAGTATGCTTACCGCTGCAGATATATCAGGTCGTGTATTTGTTGAAATGTATAATAAACATCCAATTGCAGCTCGGTATTTTTCATTAGATATCAATTTATTATCATCTGTTTGCTTGTGACAGGCAGGACTTATTGGTATAACCAAATCTTTAGAATTTTGTAATTCGAATTTGGTTACGACTTCTTAATATATTTAGTTTGGTTGATTAAATAGCTGTTATTTTCTTTTGTGACTTTAATACCCAAATAATTCGATATCAGGCCTAAATTATCAATATTGAAATTTTGTTTAAGGATATTTTCAATACGATTGACCTCATTTTTGAAATTTGAAATAATCAATATATCGTCGACATCAGTGATGCCAGGATATTTTTTCAGAAATCCCTACGCTTATGAAAAAAAATCCCTTTTTTCCCTACACCAACTTTTTTCTCCCTACATTTTTAACTACACTACTTTTTTTCAATTTTTCAAAAAATAAAAATTTATTTTTAATTTGTACATTTTCAATAATAACATACATTTTCAAAAATAACATAAGTAAGATAAGAATTACATAAGAATAATATAAAAAACAACATTAAAAAACTAACAGATATTATAAAAAAATTATTTTTACAATTCTGTATAATTCATCTTTTTGTTATGGCTAGATGTGCATTTAAAGTTTACACAATTAATTAAAATGGCTTTGAAATGATATCTTATAACGCAAACAGAATTTTGATTCTTGGTTTTAAAAGATTTTTTGTGACAGTGGTTATTAGCACGTATACTTAGTTCTGTCTTATCGCAATTTAATACTTTTTTCACAAGCATCTGCATTTAAAGTCGTCATCTTTGACCTGTTCCAGCCATCCCATTAACTTCTCGTCTCTCAACCAACTTGAGCAAAATCTTTGTTTTCTGTATTTCTTTGATGTGTTTTCAGCATCATCGAAAAACGAATCGGCCATTTTTCTAAAATTGATTATGTTTAAATTTATAATATTTTAATGTTCTTTTTATTTACAAACTTATTAAAATTGAAGAGACCTACAAAGATGGCGTACGTATGTATAAAAAAAGACGCACAAAACAAGTAAGAAGCCACATATTTATATATATTTTTAATTTTAAAGTTTAAAATTGAAAAATATATAATATTAAATTGTTAAAAAAAATCTGCAAAAAATCCCTACAATTCCACAAAAGTAAGAAATATTTCCCTTTTTCTCCACATGTCAAATTTTTCAAAAAAAATCCCTACAAAAAGGGGAAAAATCCCTACACTTGGCATCACTGGTCGATATAGACTAATATGAACAAACAGTTTCCATATGAATAAAGGCAATTGTCAGCCTTACTTTGATGTAATTTTACTTTAATAAGTACATTATATAACGTCTGATTCCAGACACGTTTTACGTTAGGGTTTTTATCATCAATGAAACCAGTCGGCTGCCGCATATAAATCTCTTCTTCTAGTTCATCGTTTAAGAAGGCAGTTTTTGCATCGAAATGATAAACATCCATATTCTTTATAGCGGCGATGGAAAGAAGAATTCGAAATGTAGAATGTTTAGCGGCGGAAGAAAATACTTGGTCATAATCGACCCCATATTTTTAGTTAAAACCTTGGGCAACTAGACGAGCCTTATATTTCTGAACTTTGCCATCTGCATCAGCTTTTATCTTATACACCCACTTGCACCCGATTAAGTTTTTGCCTTCAGGTAAATTTACTAATTTCCATATGTTATTTTCATGAAGTGAGCTATACTCCTCTATGGCAGCAATCCAACGACTCCCATTATCGCACTTTACAGCTTCGTTGTAGTTGGATGGCTCGCCATTGATAACGATATCAATTTCCACTATAAAACGTACAGGAGCAATACCTTTATTTGGCCGTTCTGATCTTCGTAAAGGATCGGTGTTTTCACTTGGTTGATTAACATCTACAACATCAACGTCAACGACATCATCATCTGTATCGCAATTATTATTGTTAAATATATCACGTCCAACATGAACGTCACAATCACCATTTGAAAATTTTGTACCCTTTTCGTAGTTTACAAATTTTATATCACGGGAAACAATAACTTTTCCCTTTTCTGGTAAAAAACATCTATACGCTTTTGACTGTAAATCGAACCTAATGAATATGGCTTCATCTGCCTTTGGGTCTAGCTTACGACGCTTACAATATTGAATTCGAACAAAAACTTTTGACCAAAACGTCTCAAATTACGGTAAAACGGTTTCCGACCATGCCAGATTTCAAATGGTGTTCCGTTTATTGATTTCCAAAACAAGGCGATGAAGACTATTTTAAAATGTAATAGATATACAAATATACGTGCAATGCTTGACAAAACAAGGCGATGAGGACTATTTTAAAATGTAATGGATATACAAATATACGTGCAATGCTTGACACACTCAAATGGCTAAATATAAAACAAAGACTAGCATTTAAATACCTTAACTTTTATACATAAAATAAAAAACGGCAACGCTCCTGAATACATATGTGACCAACTCAAATATGTCAGAGATGTACAACCTTATGGACTGAAAAATGCAGAAAACTTCAGGCTAAAGAAGACGACCCCATCTGCAATGCAAATATCTCTTTTTGATGTGTAAACATCTATACGCGCAGGGGGGTAAATTTCTATTTCACAATACAATCACAAAAACAGCGTAACTCATATCGGTGTGAGCTGAAGCAGATAACGCTGTGTAACTTATGATTGTATTGGTGAAAAAATTATGATATGTTCTTTTCTAAACATTTTCCAATTGTCTTTCAAAAAACATCAATTGTATTTCAGAAAACATCAATTGTATTTCAGAAACCATCAATATAATTTCAGAAAACATCATTTGAATTTCAGAAAACATAAATAGAATTTCAGAAAACATCAATATAATTTCAGAAAACATCATTCGAGTTTCAGAAAACATCAATTGAATTTCAGAAAACATCAATAGAATTTCAGAAAACATCAATATAATTTCAGAAAACATCATTTGAATTTCAGAAAACATAAATAGAATTTCAGAAAACATCAATATAATTTCAGAAAACATCATTCGAGTTTCAGAAAACATCAATTGAATTTCAGAAAGCACCAATAGAATTTCAGAAAACATCAATTGTATTTCAGAAACCATCAAATTAATTTCAGAAAACATCATTTGAATTTCAGAAAACATAAATAGAATTTCAGAAAACATCAATATAATTTCAGAAAACATCAATTGTATTTCAGAAACCATCAATATAATTTCAGAAAACATCATTTGAATTTCAGAAAACATAAATAGAATTTCAGAAAACATCAATATAATTTCAGAAAACATCATTCGAGTTTCAGAAAACATCAATTGAATTTCAGAAAGCATCAATAGAATTTCAGAAAACATCAATTGTATTTCAGAAACCATCAATATAATTTCAGAAAACATCATTTGAATTTCAGAAAACATAAATAGAATTTCAGAAAACATCAATATAATTTCAGAAAACATCAATTGTATTTCAGAAACCATCAATATAATTTCAGAAAACATCAATAGAATTTCAGAAAACATCACTTGAATTTCAGAAAACATAAATAGAATTTCAGAAAACATCAATATAATTTCAGAAAACATCATTCGAGTTTCAGAAAACACAAATTGAATTTCAGAAAACATCAATATAATTTCAGAAAACATCAATTGTATTTCAGAAACCATCAATATAATTTCAGAAAATATCAATTGTATTTCAGAAAACTTCAATAGAATTTCAGAAAACATCAATATAATTTCAGAAAACATCATTCGAGTTTCAGAAAACATCAATTGAATTTCAGAAAACATCAATAGAATTTCAGAAAACATCATTTGAATTTCAGAAAACATAAATAGAATTTCAGAAAACATCAATTGTATTTCAGAAACCATTAATATAATTTCAGAAAACATCATTTGAATTTCAGAGAACATAAATAGAATTTCAGAAAACATCAATATAATTTCAGAAAACATCATTCGAGTTTCAGAAAACATCAATTGAATTTCAGAAAACATCAATAGAATTTCAGAAAACATCAATATAATTTCAGAAAACATCATTCGAGTTTCAGAAAACATCATTTGAATTTCAGAAAACATAAATAGAATTTCAGAAAAGATCAATATAATTTCAGAAAACATCATTCGAGTTTCAAAAAACATCAATTGAATTTCAGAAAACATCAATTGTATTTCAGAAAACATCAATTGTATTTCAGAAAACATCATTTGAATTTCAGAAAACATAAATAGAATTGCAGAAAACATCAATTGAATTTCAAAAAGCATTATTTGAATTGCTGAGAACATTAATTGTATTTCAGAAAACATCAATAGAATTTAAAAAAGCATCATTTGAATTGCTGAAAACATTAATTGTATTTCAGAAAACATCAATTGAATTTCAGAAAACATCAATTGCATTTCAGAAAACATCAATTGAATTTCAGAAAACAGCATAATCGACTTATTTTTTATGCACTGGAAAATATGATGTTGATGTTTTCTTTAATTATTAGATGTTTACACATCTCCCTTGTGATCGGACTCACATGATTTTTTTTTTATAAGGGACTGAAATTGTTTAATGATCTAGAAGATGATACTAAGATAGAAAGAAATAAAAATTTATTTAGAAGAAAATGTGTAATTTTTGTTAGAAACAATGAAATTATTTTAATATCTATGTATTTTAATTATAAATTTTTAATGAGAAATTTTAAAGTATTATGAATACTAATAAAGAAAGAATAATAATAATAATTTTCCATTTTTCAATTTTCATTTTCCATTTTTCATTTACCATTCTTCACTTTTCAATTTCCCATTTTCTATTTTTCATTTCTCATTTTCCATATTCCATTTCTCAATTTTCATTTTCCATTATCCATTTTACATTTTTCATTTTTCAATTTTCATTTTCCATTTTTCAATTTTCATTTTCAATTTTTCATTTTCAATTTTTCAATTTTCATTTCCCATTTTTCAATTTTCATTTTCCATTTTGATTTTCCATTTTTCAATTTTCATTTTCCATTTTCCATTTTAAATTTTCACATTTTTCATTCTCCATTTTCCATTTTTCAATTTCCATTTTCCATTTCCAATTTTTCATTTTCCATTTTGCGTTTTCCATTTTTCATTTTTCAATTTTCACTTTCCATTTTTCATTTTCCATTTTGCGTTTTCCATTTTTGATTTTCCATTTTTCATTTCTCAATTTTCATTTTCCATTTTTCAATTTCATTTTCCATATTGCATTTTCCATTTTTCATTTTTCAATTTTCATTTTCCATTTTCTATTTTCTATTCTCCATTTTCCATTTTCTATTTTCCATTTTCTATTTTTCGTTTTCCATTTTCCGTTTTTCAATTTTCATTTTTCATTTTTCATTTTCCATTTTTCATTTTCCATTTTCTATTCTCCATTTTTCATTTTCTACTTTACATTTTCCATTTTCCGTTTTTCATTTTCCATTCTCCATTTTCATTTTCCATTTTTGTTTACAAAATGTATGTTTGTACGTTTGATACTGAAAGAATGTAGAATGCAAACAAATATATTGTAAACAAAAAGTTTAATGACTTGTTTTATTTAGCGTATCACCAATTTGTGTAACATTACACCAAACTGTGTATGAATGATCGATACATTGTTTAACTGTGACGTTTTGACGAACTGACCATTTGACGAAAGAGAAAAATACACAAAATCACCAACACAACATAAATATACATTTTGGTGTTAAGTGTTGAGTAAATTCTACTCAACCATAATCAATGTAAAATAAATACTCTATATAAGAATCAATTTTGTTAAATAAAGACAGTCATTTTTAAGACTTTAAAATAGAAAAACCTCCAGCAATTTTTTATTTTTTTTATTTAAAGTAAAGAAAAGTATTTACACAGTTTGTTTTTAACAACAAAACACAACATGGCGATCCTGCCACTATAGAATCCTGATAAAATTATGATGATCCTAGCCACTATAGAATCCTGATAAAATTCTGATGATCCTAGCCACTATAGAATCCTGATATAATTTTGATGATCCAAGCCACTATAGAATCCTGATAAAATTGTGATGATCCTAGCCACTGATAAAATTTTATGATCCTGATAAATAACTACAAAATCCTGATAAACTTCTGATGATCCCGATAAATAACTACAAGATCCTGACGATCCTGATAATGAGCTGCTAACCCTGCAACATATCCTGCTGATAAAATTGTGATGATCCTAACCACTGATAAAATTTTATGATCCTGATAAATAACTACAAAATCCTAATAAACTTCTGATGATCCCGATAAATAACTACAAGATCCTGACGATCCTGATAATGAGCTGCTAACCCTGCAACAAAACAGCTTATACCAACATGGTGCAATAACTAGCCGACAATTTTTAAGTAGCATAAATAGGCAAGGAGCAAAAGCTTAAGCCAGCAAAGTGCGCTAAGAAAAGGTCCTGGCAATCAACAAAACTTAATATTCCTGAGAATTATACAAATTGGGTAATTTATATAAACTCCAGAAGGTGCATGGGCACGACTGGTAATATCTTTCAAAGACAAAAAAAAAAAACAAAAACAAAAGAATACAAGTGCTATAGTATTATTAATGAAAATTTTTTGTGAAACATTTTTTTAATGATGTGAGATTATTATTACAATGATGTAAATTATCTGATATCTGAACATGTATTTTGTGAAGAATTAAAAGGATTTTTTTTTTTTTTTTGAATCTTAAGAAAGAATAAAAAAGATTTTTTTATTTTTTGAAGATTGTGATTATAAACTCAAATTTTGGTGTAAAAATTTTCATTCTCCTTTGTAACACAGATAAATTTTGAGTATGAGTAATTTAAGAACAGTTAAGAACCCCACGGCAATAAGTGTTAGTTTGGAAGTGTTCATCTTAATTTGCTTTTTTGTAACACTAACGGTAATTATTAGACACTTGAGAAAATATGTAAGGGAACAGATAAGAGTACAACAGGATAGAAATGTAGTTTAGAATTTTTCCAGAATTTTGATAAAGGATAAAATATTTAGACAACCTATTATACCCAAAGTAGACCTTCCAAAAATTAAAAGAAATAGGGGAGATTTCAAAAGCCGAATGCAAAGGAAGATAAACATTCTTAAAAGTGAGCTAAATTACGAAACAAACAACGACAGAAAGGTAGATCTAGAAAAAAGAATACAGGAAACCAGGAAGGAGTTAAATTCATATTTGAAAGAAAAGAATAAAGAAGAAATGTCTGCAGAGAACCTAGAAGGAAAGATTGGCAGATGAAGGTTATTTTTCTAAACCAATTGAATTCCGTAAGCGACAAGAGGTTAAGAACAAATATACAAAGACAGAATTAGAGAGAAAAGTTCAACGGTTATCTGGTTTGTGGAAGGACATAGCAATGAAAGGTAGTCCTACAGAAGAGGACATATTAAGGCCCACAACCACAGAGTTAGAGAGAATGTTAATGATAGAGAAGTACGGAAAATAAATAAAAATTTATTTTTTTTAATAAATCCGAAGTTTAAAATATATTTTATTTTGTTATAACTATAATATACAAAAACAAGTAAGAGTGTTAAATTCGAATTTTTGATACCCTCCACCTGAGTCTTAAACTCTATATTACACCCAATGTTGAGTACGGCTACCACTTTTAAACTTTTGCCGATACTGAAACATTAATTCCGAATACCAAAATTCAAATGAGTCTTGACTAAAAATTATTATTATTAAAAATAAGCTAATTTTAAAATATTTTTATCTGAACTATTTTTTATTTTTATCTGCATTAATTTAATACAAAAAAATAAAAAAATACATAATAAAAACAGGTAAGAAACTAAATATAGAAATTTAAACTTTTAATATTTAATTTTTATTTCTTACTTTTTAATTTTTAAATTTTAATTTTTAATTTCTAATTTCTAATTATTAATTTTAGTTTTTAATTTTAAATTTTTAATTTTTAGTTTTTAATTTTTAATTTTTAATTTTTAATTTTTAATTTTTAATTTTTAACTGTTCATTTTCAATTTTTAATTTTTAATTTTTCAATTTTCATTTTTCATTTTTCAATTTTCATTTTCCATTTTATATTTTTCATTTTCCCTTTTTAGTTTTTCAATTTTCATTTTCATTTTTTATTTTTCAATTTTCATTTTCCATTTGCCATTTTTCATTTTCCATTTTTCAATTTTCATTTTTCATTCATGTATTTGTGGCAATCGCCTTATTGAAAAAAAAAGTACCTAAGCTTAGAACGCATACTAATTTAAATACAAGCAGACAACATGCGCTTTAACATTTTGTCATTTACACACATACGCATACAGCTGAGCACTATGATTTCTTGTTATACAAGTTAGTTGTACCACAGCACTCGGCAGCATCACACGCAAAACACAACATATATACAAATCTCATTCAATCTTGTAAAATAATTAAATTGGAATTAAAATATAAAGAAATTTAATTCGAAGTGAGTTTCATTTTCAACCTTTCCGCAACTAATATAATATAGTATATCACCGAGCACGGGCCATTACAAAGAAAGGTAATCTGGAAACCACATTGGTGGCCCCGACGTAAAAAAAACACATGTGCGAAAATTGAACAAGGACAATCGATCAAAGAGAAATATTAACAAATAACTAGGGGATGTACAGTGATTAATATTTTCGTGCACATTTTCAACGATATTTTCAACCGATTCCACGAATTTTCATCGATTGTCTTGAGCAGCCACACGGTACCAAACGGAGCATTACACGTGGAGTTGAAATTTTCAATTTCGTCATGAGTAAAACGGAACAAATAACGTCAGACGGTCGAACGTCTGGGACAGAGCAACATTCGCCGGAATATAGAGATGCTAGCAATTTTTTTTCCGAATTCTTCGCCAAATCAACAGGGTGTCCGTCAAACCAGCACCATTTATCAAGACAGCTCCAAAACTTTACTTCAGTCAAATGGAAGCTCAATTTGCACTGTCCGGCATTACAAGTGATTCAAACAAATTCAATCATATTTTGGGTTCATTGGATCCACAATTTCTGCAACCAGTTGTTGACGTAAACGAAAATCCGCCAGCAACACTCAAATACGAAACATTGAAAACGCGTATTCTGGCTGAATTTACTCAATCGGATCAACATAAACTCAGAATTTTGCTCAAAGAAACGGAATTGGGTGACAACAAACCTTCTCAACTTCTACGAAAAATGCGCGAATTGCCAAACAACGCATTATCCGATGACGCGTTAAAAACTTTGTGGATTGAGCGGTTACCGGAACAAATTCGCCCAGTAGTTTCGACAGCGGATGGCGATTTGAATAAGATTGCAGAGATGGCCAACAAAATACTTGAAATCACAACTTATCGTCAAGTTAGTGAGGTTGGTTGTTTTCCGTCGTCTGCCCAAAAATCTTCCGACACTTCACCACAAATTTCTGTTCTGACCAAACAAATAGAAGAACTAACAAAACAATTCAAACAATTTTCTGATAACAGAGGACGTTCTCAAACTCGAAACATTGCGATAAATAGATCACGATCAAAATCTGCCCAGCCATCGTCGAAATCCAACAATAACAGTCCATATTGTTATTATCATTTCAAATTTGGTGCAATGGCTCAAAAATGCACGGAACCATGCAAATTCACCAAAAATTCTGACGTTCCAAAAAACTAAACAATTCCACTTCCGAAATCGCGGCGAGTGAAGTGGCAAACATAAATAGCAAACGTTTATTTATTTTCGACCGCCAAAATAATCGCAAATATTTGATTGATACTGGAGCTGATATTTCCGTTATTCCAAAAACGTATTTCAACCGAACTACGAATGCGGATTGTTATCAACTTTTCGCCGCAAATGGCACACCGATTAAAACCTTCGGCAAAACTACAATAAACGTCAACTTGGGTTTGCGCCGTGACTTCAATTGGCAATTTATTATTGCAGATATACGGCAAGCTATCATTGGCGCAGATTTTCTCAGTCACTACGATCTCCTGGTCGACATGAAATACAAACGACTCATCGATTCGATAACCAATTTAAACGTAAATTGCATCTATCAACTCGCCGACTATCAACGTATCAGCACCATCAACAATTCAATCAATTTTTTCGACATCTTCTCCAAATACAAGGAACTCATGCAACCATCATCGTTCAATACCACATCAACTGAACAATCCAATGTTGTTCATCAAATAATAACCAACGGTCAACCAGGTTTTTCGAGAGCTCGACGACTCAACGTCGAAAAACTCACCGCGGCTAAAAAAGAGTTTGAAGACATGATGAAGGCGGGTGTTTGTCAGCCTAGCAACAGTCCATGGGCCAGTCCACTTCACATGGTAAAAAATCAAGTGGCGATTAGCGTCCATGTGGTGATTATCGACGTCTCAACGCTATCACTGTGCCTGACAGATATCCTCTTCCTCACATTCAGGACTTCGCTCAAAATTTAGCCAACAAAAATATTTTCACGAAAATTGATCTCGTCAAAGCATACAATCAGGTTCCCTTGACCCAATCGATCGTCCAAAAACCGCAATCATCACGCCATTTGGTTTATTTGAATTTAATTTCATGCCATTCGGTCTTCGAAACACTTAGCAAACATTTCAACGTTACATGAACCATATATTCCACGATTTGGATTTCGTACATGTCTACATCGACGATATTTGTATTGCTTCACAAAATGAAGCGGAGCATGGGCAACACATCGAAATGGTACTTCAACGCCTGCAAAAATTCAACGTCAAAATCAATCTCGCCAAATGTGACATTGGTAAACCAAACGTCGTATTTTTGGGACACACAGTCAGCTCTGAAGGCATCGTTCCACCAACTGACAAAGTTGATGCAATAAAAAACTTCACTAAACAACAAAAAGCATTTGAACTTCGCCGTTTCTTGCAAATGATGAATTTTTATCGTCGTTTTATTCCCAACGCAGCCGTGACGCAGGGGAAACTACAACTGTTGCTCACTGGCAACAAGAAAAAGGATCAATCACCGATTATCTGGACCGACGAAGCAAACAACGCGTTCGACAATTGCAAACACGATTTGGCAAACGTTGCGTACCTTACTCATCCCATAGCAGGTGCTCAACTTGTGTTAAATGTCGATGCAAGTGATTATGCAGTTGGCGCTGTCCTACATCAAATCGACAGCAACAACTTGTTACCACTTGGATTTTATTCAAAACGTATGTCAGATACGCAAAAACGCTACAGGACGTATGATCCAGAACTTCTCGCTATATATCAAGCCGTTCAATATTTCAAATTCATGATTGACGGGCAAAATTGCATTATCTATACGGATCACAAACCGTTAACATTCGCGTTTCAACAAAAACCCGAAAAATCATCACCACGTCAAACACGTCATTTGGATCTTATCGGCCAATACTCTACAGATATTCGACACGTGTCGAGTAAAGACAACATCGTCGCGGATGCTTTATCGCGCATTGAAACCATCTCTCAACCAATAAGCGTCGAAATGCTGGCAGAAGCACAAATCAATGATGTCGAACTTGAACAGTTCTTAAATAATTCCATGTTCGTCATTAAAACTAACTTTAATTGCTTTGCCCAACGCAAATCAGCACTTATATTGCGATATTTCAACAGAAAGAATTCGCCCATTCGTCGTATCAACACTTAGACGGCACATATTCAATTTATTGCACAACTTGTCGCATCCAGGCAAACGAGCCACAATCAAATTGATAACCGATAAATACGTTTGGCCCAATGTCAAATCAGATGTTTCAAAATGGTCATCTGAATGCATACAATGTCAAAAATGCAAAATCGGTCGTCACAACAGAGCGATGTTTGACAAAAGTTCCAAACAGACGTTTTCAACACATCACATGCTCACATGCATTGATCGATTTTCCCGTTGGCCAGTCGCAATACCCATCGAGGATATGACTGCAGAAACAATTGCTAAAGCACTGATTCACGGTTGGATCTCTCACTACGGTGTACCGCAAGATATAACCACTGATCAGGGTAGGCCATTCGACTCAGTGTTATTTTCCGAACTCAACAAGATACTCGGATGCGAATATTTTCGAACTTCGGCATACCATCCACAAGCAAATGGTATCGTTGAACGTATACATCGGACACTAAAGGCAGCCATCAAATGTTATGCAACCACACAATATTGGTCAGACATTCTACCATTGCTATTGCTTAGTTTTCGAACCATGTTTAAACCTGACATAAACGCTTCACCTGCGGAAATGATTTATGGTCAAACCATAACAAACCCGGGCCAATTTCTAGACACTCTAGAAAACAACAAAAATACTTCAGATTTCGCCATTCAACTCTGTCAAATGATGGAGCAACTTAAACCTGTTAGTACATCAAATCATTCATCGAACAATTATTTTGTGCAAAAACAGCTAAACGATTGTACACATGTTTTTCTTCGCGACGATACCGTAAGACCACCACTCAAATCGCCTTATGATGGTCCGTTCAAAGCAATTCGTCGTAGGCACAAAACATTCGATATTCTGATAAAAAGAAGAACTCGCACTGTATCAATTGACAGACTCAAAGCAGCTATTATTGCCGACGATGAAATTCAAATGGATTCGCCAGATATCGTCGTCAATGTAACAAATCCAAATATCGTCAACACAACGAAACCGAAAATCGCCAACGCAACGAAACCAAACTTAGAAAATAAGATTCACAATAATGTTCTTCCACGGCAAACTGGATCGAGCAGAACAGTTCGTCTACCAAAACGATTCGTTCACTTCATTACGTGAGGTAATCACTGGTGGCGCATACTAATTTAAATACAAGCAGACAACATGCGCTTTAACATTTTGTCATTTACACACACACGCATACAGCTGAGCACTATGATTTCTTGTTATACAAGTTAGTTGTACCACAGCACTCGGCAGCATCACACGCAAAACACAACATATATACAAATCTCATTCAATCTTGTAAAATAATTAAATTGAAATTAAAATATAAAGAAATTTAATTCGAAGTGAGTTTCATTTTTAACCTTTCCGCAACTAATATAATATAGTATATCACCGAGCACGGGCCATTACAAAGAAAGGTAATCTGGAAACCACATATTCTTTAACAAAATTTATGGTAGCCAGACGATTTTTCTGTGATATTAGTGGGTTATTCACAGAACGATAACATTTAAAATCAGCCTCAATTGCTCGTCAGTGTGTGTATAATGAGTTTGTGTTGATATTTGACTTAGATCCATGTGATCGACTGAGAATCATTATCTGCATCGATATATATGAATATATTTTGGCCAAAATTGTTATGTAAGCCTTTATCGACCATAGAGCAAACGCTTCTGTAACAGGTGAAATTTGATTTGAGAATTAATATGATTCGACCAGTTGAGTTGTTATTTGTTTGTATTTGTTTTAGTCTCAGATTGTAGTAGCTTTTTTTTACATTTTTTAAAAATTGCTTGCTATCAAATCATCCTGCCTTTGACTCGTTTTACGGGGACTTCTGGCCAAATTGGAATCGTCACCGTACCTCTTTCACGATATTTCTTGATAATTTTCAAAATTATGGATTTGTTCATAGAATATTTCTCACAAATTTTGTTTTGTTTAGGTCCAGAAGTAAAGTCTTCTACTACTTTAGTTGAAAGAAAACGTCAGAAACTATAAATATTTAAATAACGGTTCCGATATTTTCTTGCAAATTCGATTTTTATTGTTTTAATGTACCCTAGTACAGAAGCTTAAAAGTTTCCATTATTTATTGTACTTTTTAATTGCATTTTTTTTTTAACAAGTTTATCTTTCGATAGAGAATATACCAGCGAGTGATTTCGCAAAAAAAAAAAACATAATTCAGAATGTTGTAAACGTTTCCAACGTATTGTCACCCACTCTATACCCTCTGCACAGTGGAGTGGAGGTTATAACAATATATGTGACAAAGAAAGTTAAAAGGGACCTACGGTCAGAAAATAACTTTTGGAGAAAACGACTTTGAAGTAAACAAGTTGATTTTGATGCGTCTGAACAATTTTATGGCTTGAAACTCATTACTCGGCAAGTTTTTTGGGTCGCTGATTACGAATCTTGTATTAGATTTTAAAAATCCGAAATGGTGGATCTAATATGGCGGACCATTTTTGTAATATTATCGGATTTACTTGAGGTTACTGATTAGCAGTTTAGTATCAGAATTGTAAAATTCAGAATAGTTGATTCAATGAGGCCAATGTTATTTATTTTCATTTTCCATTTTTCAATTTTTCAGGTTCCATTTTTCATTTTTAATTTTTCATTTCTCATTTTCCATTTTTCAATTTTCATTTTTCAGTTTTCATTTTCTATTTTTCATTTTCCATTTTTCATTTTCCATTTTTCATTTTCCATTTTACGTTTTTCATTTTTCAATTTTCATTTTCCATTTTTCAGTTTTCATTTTTAATTTTCATTTTTCAATTTCCATTTTCCATTCTTTATTTTTCAATTTCCCATTTTCCATTTTTCAATTCTCATTTTCCATTTTTTATTTTCCATATTCCATTTTTAAATTTTCATTTTCCATTATCCATTTTCCATTTTTCATTTTTCAATTTTCATTTTCAATTTTTCATTTTCCATTTTTAATTTTTCAATTTTCATTTTCCATTTTCCATTTTTAATTTTTCAATTTTCATTTTCCATATTCCATTTCCATTTTTCAATTTCCATTTTCCATTTCCAATTTTTCATTTTCCATTTTGCGTTTTCCATTTTCCGTTTTTCATTTTCCATATGCCATTCTCCATTTTCCATTTTTCATTTTCCATTTTTCATTTTCCATTTTTCGTTTTCATTTTTTCTTTCATATTGTCGATTTTTATACCCTCCACACGTCAGTGGCAGAGGGTATATATAGGTTTGTCATTCCGTTTGTAACGCATCGAAAAACTAATTTCCGACCCCATAAAGTATATATATTCTTGATCCTTATCACAGCTCGAGTCGATATAGTGATGTCCGTCTGTCTGTTGAAATCACGCTCATTCACAAAAAAGCAATCTTACTGGCTAAGGCTACAATAATATCATTTGCCATAATTCCCAGCAGGTTGGTATTGAAAATTGGCTAAATCGGGCATCATCGTGATTAGATACGAGCAAAAATATGTAGATACCTCTAATAAAACATAGAACTCAGTGTGTTTGTTGTAACAGTTTAGTGGTTGAACATTATAATTGTACAACATAAAAAAATGCCACAAAAAAATTATGCATATAGTTTGGTGTGGAGTAAACAAAAAAAAACACTTGATCTTTTTGATGTCTCTTTATTAACTACCCTTTATTTTATTTTATTCATGCTTATAAGCTAAATTAAACATATAACTTAAAAGTAAAGAATTCTGTTGACGATGCAAATTCACACAGTCAACAGAAGCGTTCATTAAATTACCAAGAACATGCATACATCATGTACGTTGGGCATGAACACTTGTTTTAAGTATTCGGGTTGCAAGTCATGTATGTGGATGAGACGAATCTGCTTATTAGGCAGATTCGTTCATAAGACAAACTGAACAAAAATATATAAAAACGCAAATTTACTTTAGGAGAGTTTGCTCCATATGACTCCTCCACCCCCAGATTCAACAGTCTCTGTTGAATGTGTGGCAGCCGGTTTTAATTCGATATTAACATCAATTTTTTGTAACATTTCTTGCAGACCGAATACATTACAACCATGAGTATTATCAAAAAAACTAAAGATATAGTTAAGCCGTAAGATACATTTTTGTGGTACATTAGTTATTCAATTTGTTTTATATTCTCAAATTGGTTAATCTTAATTTTTTCAAAGGTAAGTTTTTCTTCAAATACTACCCCTATTATATCATTATTTGGGTAGATAAATTTTTCGTTTACAATAGTGTTTTTATTTACAAAAGTTTTGTTCAATAATTTAAGTTCACAATCATAAAAATTAATGAGATTATTTCTATTTAGTACAATACTTCTATGGTCACAATTTTGAGTGAGTTTGGCATTAAATGCATTCTTTATTAAAATTAGATCGTCATCAATAGCGACGATGTTTGTTTGGTTATTGAACACCCATCTGCAATTTCTATCCACAACGCAGTTTTTACTTTCTACAAGATCGCTTGCCAGTACATTTTCTTTGTATGAGAAGGTCGTGTTCCTGACTGTGATTACTAATTCGGGTCTTTCCTCAATTTCAAAGTACCTATCGTTCGGTAGTGGTATTATTAGTTTAAGTCTGCCAGAAAAGTTTTTAGGAATTTTTATTGCTATAATGAGCGAATTATTCTTATAAGTCATTACTCCTAACTTTAAAAATTTTAATTTGAAATAATCGATGTTAAATTTTTCAATTTCTTCGGGTGTCAGTATACCTGGGTGTACTATATTGCTTCTAGTTGCTGCTATATTCTCCTGAATTTGCGTTATTTTGCTTTCAAAGTTTTTCAATTTAAGCATTTGATCGGTGTAAAGAAGTTTTCTAACTATTTCGCTGTTGCGTTTTTTAATTTCTGCAAAAGTACTATTTATTTTAATTCTGTCAGTTTCTATAGCCTCTCGTGTAATTTCAATGGAGTCATTGAAGTGTGTATTAATTGTGATTTGCTTATTTACGGCGTTTATGGCATTGTGACCGTTAATTTCAGCGCATTTTAGGTGTTCTATAATTTCCTCTCTGTCGTCGTCGTCCATCAGGCCGAACATCCATTTATAAACATTTCCTATTCCGTTAATTAGTCCTCTTTTCTTTCTACTAAACTCAAAAGGTATTGTTTTAATTTTTGCCCCAACAATACTGATTTCTTTTCTAAAAATTTCTCTGTTATCAATATCTATTTCTTTTATATTTTTTTGGCTATCTGTTCAATTATACCTAAGTATTCGGTAGGGTGTATAATATGTAAGACCGTGTTTGTTGCATTAGGAACTTCTACTCGTTTTACCTGCAGCATCGCGTACCCTGAATTCTCCTCAGCCTTTTCGACCCTTAGAAGTGCTTGGACTTTCCTGGAATAGATATTTACGTTTAACTGAAGTTTTGTAGACTTTTTTAAATTTATTGTCCTTAGACAGCAAATAGTTGTCCTCCATCCTAT
Source organism: Cordilura impudica (assembly GCA_963682025.1). NCBI lineage: Eukaryota > Metazoa > Arthropoda > Insecta > Diptera > Scathophagidae > Cordilura > Cordilura impudica. The sequence goes on from OY821522.1 coordinate 4,535,841, forward strand.
AGTTTTCTACTTTCTTGTATCTAGGTTGTGTCTTGCTAACTCTATAATTCTTCACAAATCTATTTTCAAAATCTGAACATTCAATATTTCCTTTGCTTTTGTTGATAGTATTTATTCTCTCAGTTTTTTCTTTCTTAAGTCTTTCTGAAATACATTTTAAGCTTTCGTTTGATATAATATTATTGATAAAATCTATAGGTTTGATTTTCGTTACTGAATGAATCGTATTATTATAGGCGATTATTGCTTTCGAAACTTTTTCCTTTCAAAAACTCTTTAATTGCTACAACATCCAGGTCTGTAATTATTGGCTCCGGTTTACCCAAATATTGAATACGCATTTTCAAAGCCCCAACAATTGATAACCATGTTCTATCCAGGAGATGATGCGCCGTCGCATACTTAGTAAATTTATCGATTCCAGTCAGGAACATCACTCCTCTTTGTGGATACCAAATATCAACATGGATTATTGCGTTGTGCTTATCAGGCGTCTCTGTTACGTTCAGCGAGTGTCTAATAGGATTTCTATCATACTTTGCCCTATTGCATATTTCGCAATTATTAATATACTTTTGTATAACTTTTTGAAAATTTGGATAGTAGAATTTTTTCTTTACTTCCGCGAAAATTTCGCTTATTCCTCTATGATTGTTTTCAAAGTGTAATGTCTCTATTATTTGGAGAATTTTACCTTCATCGGTTATATCTTCCAATAGAGTGTTTGTTCTTTGTATTTTTAAATTTTTATTTCTAATAAATATCTTGAAATTTCATAAAGAGATCGTTGTCAGTACAAAACACCACCAACAACGCTCTCTGTGGTAGTTTTCCCTCCATCGTCTCGAGAAGGTTTTCTTCTGATGTTACTGTCCATGTTTCTCTTATTTTTCCTCTATACATAATTGTCTTGCTGAATGTTTTCCTTTCTGCTCTTTTCAAAATGAGTTGGTTCTTGAATACATTCAGAGGATTCTCAGTGATTTTTATGAAATCGACGCTATCAGTCTCTGCACTGTGCATCGTATTCGTGTCGTCTTCAAACAATTCATTCAAATTCAAGACTACTTCATCATTCGCTAAAATTCTACTGAGGCCATCGGCCACCACGTTTTCTTTACCTTTTATGTAGCTAATGTCAAAATCAAATTCATTAAGCTTTATTTTCCAACGCTGCAATTTTGCATTGGATTCTTTTAAATTGCTAAGCCATACTAACGGTCTATGGTCTGTTTTTACCGAAAAATGTCTACCGAATAAGTAGGGTCGAAAATACTTCGTTGCCCAAACTATAGCCAAGAGTTCTTTCTCTATGGTGCTATAGTTTTTCTCATGGCCATTGAGGGATCGACTAGCATAACAGATAATTTTATCGTTCTGCATCAATGCCGCCCCCAGAGCGAAATCACTAGCGTCTGTGACCAATGTAAATCTCCTTGAGAAGTCAGGGTGTACTAAGATATGATCCGACTTAATGAGAATTTTTAATCTCTCGAATGCGTCTATATAATCCCCATCTTTGAGATTAATTTTGGCTCCTTTCTTTAGGCACTTTACTAGAGGAAATGCTACTTTTGAGTAGTCTCTTATAAACCTCCTATAGTAGCCCGTTATTCCCAAGAAAGATTTTATTTCCTTTCGGTTCTTTGGTAGAGGAATTTTGTCTATAGCTTCTATTTTTTTTGGATTTGGTTTTATGCCGTCGCAAGTAACCAGATGTCCTAATAACTCTGTCTCCTGCTTCAAGAAGCTGCATTTGCTTAATTGGACCTTCAGATTTGCTTTTTGCAAACAACTCAATACCTTAGTTTGAGACTCCAAATGTTCCTCTATACTTGTAGAGAACACCAGAATATCGTCCAAGTATACTAAACAGATTTTACCGATATATTCCCTCAAGACCTCATTCATTAACCTTTGAAAGGTTGAGGGTGCATTCCTCAAGCCGAAAGGCATTCGCAAATATTCGTAATGCCCACTTGCCGTTGAAAAAGCTGTTTTGTGGATGTCTTTTTCATCCATCTCTATTTGGTGAAATCCCTGTGTTAGGTCAAGAGTTGTAAAATATTGACATCTTCCCAACTTATCAAATATATCGTCAATATTTGGGATTGGGAATCTGTCCTCAATGGTTACACTGTTTAGTTTTCTATAGTCAATTACGAGACGCCATTTTTGAACATTTGGCACATTAGTCTTTTTTTGCACAATCCAAACAGGACTGTTATAAGGACTGGAAGATTCCCTTATAATTCCTTGTCTTAACATTTCTTCAATCTGTCTATTAATTTCATTTTTGTGTATTTCCGGGTATCTGTATAATTTTGACTACACCGGAGCTTCATTTCGTGTATTTATTTTGTGTTTTATTTTACTCGTAAAAGTTAAATTTTCATTATCCCTGTAAAACGTTTTATTGTGTCTTCTAAGTATCGCCAATAATTTGTTTCTATCCAGCGTATTTAAGTGCGATAAGTTCAAGTCAGATACGGAACCTGTCGCTAAATTCTACTTCGTTATTGAGGATTGCGACAACGTTCCCATTGTTGCGCATTATTTTATAATCCTCCTCGCTTTTATTAAGGTAGATAGGGATACATGCTGTTTTTGTTTTTATATACCTATTTCCATAATCCACAACACAATCAAGATCTGCCAAAACATTGTTTCCTATTAACCCATCAAATTTATCATTAAAATTGAACTCCAAAAATTCACAATCATAGTCTGAACTAAATTCGTCAAATATGGGGAATTTACAAAGTTTAGTTACCCTAAATTCATTGCCCATGGCTCTTAAAGTTACATTAACATCACGTTTCCATTTCGGATTACAAAGGTTTTCGTTGATTATACTGAATTCGGCTCCAGTATCAATAATGAAACGTAACGTCTTTCTTGGTTTTACTATAGTTATATAGGGAAGTTGCTTTGGTCTACCCCACGAAAATATATGTTTGAATTTCCGATGTCCATCGGTTCATCATTTCTACGCGAATGACGCGAGTTCCTAGTTTGGTTCGACTGTCGTCCCAGATCGAATCCTTGTGCATTGTTAAATCTATTGTTGTTTTGATAGTTACTTCTATTAGTACTACCAGTATTATTATTATTACTACCAAAGTATCGGTTGTTACTATTGTTGTTATTATTATTACGATTGGCATTGTAGTCAGGACTTCTATTTATAGAGTGTGTGTTTTTTACGTCATTACTAAAATTTGTCCTATAAGGCGATCTCGTGTTTTCATTTCTTTGTCTGTTCCCAAAGGCCGTATAACTTTGATGCCTTGCTTCCAGAATAACTTTGAAAGCCGCCTCTGAAGTCTGTGGGTCTCTAGCGAAAATTATAGTTTTTGTCGGTTCAGGCAGGTGGTCTTTAAAAACTTGTAATGAAATTCTATTTATTTCGTCCGCAGAAAAGCCCTCTTCAGCATGCGTCATTCTCCTATTATGTAGCCTATTTCTAATATTGTTTATACTGTAGTAATACTTCTCAATTGTTGCGTCCAACCTCCAGGTTTTTAATCTGTCCAACAATTCCCTACTTGTTTCTCTTTCCCAAAGTCATTAACAAGAATCTCATTCAACACCTCCCAAGTTCCTACCACTCCATACCTATGTATTGCCTCTCTTGTTTTTCCCACGCATCTGTTTTTGATATATCCGAACAGAATATTTCTGTTGTTTACCTCAAATTCCGCGATAGATGGCAGCAAGGCTTCAACTTGCTCCAAAAAATCCGGCAGTTGGCTCTGTTCCTTCCCATCGAATGTTGGGATGTCTCTGATACAGATCAGTACCAAGTTAAATTGCTGCACTAAATTATTTTCCATTTCAAAAAAAAAACACTATACTATGCCTTGCACAGAAACAAAATTGCAAATTGGTCTTCCTTTTCTTGTATAATTCAAAGAAAAAAATCAATTTTCCATTTATTTATCAAACTGAGACTAATCTATAAACCCTTTATCACTTGAGTACATAACACAAAAAGGTACATAATGTATAAAAATAAATTAATCTTATTTACTCTGTTAACATTCTTGCGTCCGGTATTTCTCTTCTTCAGGGTTATTGATCCTCCTTATTGTTGTAAATCTTCGTTGTTTTTGTTGATACTCTGCCGTTGTTTAGTATATTGCAAACTTTGTTGATTTTGTTGAGTTTATAAAATTTTCAACTTTTATTTTATAAATTTATTGTGCTTTTTATTAAGTTCTCATATCGTTTTTTATAAGTAGAACTATTTTTGTTGTTTCAAGTTTTAAGTTCTTATTTTGTTCATTAGTATTTTCCGCCTTTTTTACAATTATTTTGCACTATTTTACTAATAGCACTGTCCAGTTTTTGTAATTTTTTGCACTACTTTTTAATAATAGCACTGTCCAATTTTTATAATTTTTGCACTACTTTTTAATAATAGCACTGTCCAGTTTTTATAATTTTTGCACTACTTTTTTTTTTGAAAATAGCACTGTCCAGTTTTTATAATTTTTGCACTACTTTTTAATAATAGCACTGTCCAGTTTTTATAATTTTTGCACTTTTATTTAATTGTAAATTGTTAACTGTGGTCCGAATCATTTATTGGCAATGTTATTTCTATTTTTCTTTAAATTTGAAATTACCAAAACTTTTATTTTCATCCTCGTCGCCAGTTTGGTGTGAAGTAAACAAAAAAAAAACACTTGATCTTTTTGATGTCTCTTTATTAACTACCCTTTATTTTATTTTATTCATGCTTATAAGCTAAATTAAACATATAACTTAAAAGTAAAGAATTCTGTTGACGATGCAAATTCACACAGTCAACAGAAGCGTTCACTAAATTGCCATGAACATGCATACATCATGTACGTTGGGCATGAACACTTGTTTTAAGTATTCGGTCTGCTTATTAGGCAGATTCGTTCATAAGACAAACTGAACAAAGAAATGTAAAAATGCAAATTTACTTTAGGAGAGTTTGCTCCATATGACTATATACATACATATATTAACAATACCAAGAACACAATAACATAGCTCATGTTAGTAGTATTGCCACATATTTTTTATCGTTATCACGTTATAATAAAAAAAAAATCGCCAATATGAAAGAAAAAATGAAAACGAAAAATGAAAACGAAAAATGAAAACGAAAAATGGAAAATGAACAAGTAAGAAAATTATTAAATATACCCTATACCATGCGTTTAGAGACCCTATCTCTCACGCCCAACTAACTGGATATAGAAAATAAGCATAAATCAAATGTGAGTGGGATTTTTATTAATTTTTTTGGCTGCAGATATGAAAAAGTTCATATCGAATGATATATCTATATGGGGACTAAGCCCAAAAATGGACCGATCCTGACCATGTTTAGTAAAGTCTCTTGTATTTTGCAAAAATATATACAAACAAAATTTGAGAAGAATCAGTGCAATATTTTTGTTTTTTAATAGATTTAAGTGAAGATCGGGAAGCAATTCTATATGGGGCCTATGACTAAGAGTTGTCCCATAGGGATCATTTTTGGGCTGCTTATTAATGGATGTAATATATACATACAAACCCAATTTGAATAAGATATGTATGATAATTTGGATCTTATGGCAATATATGTTAATTTCATAGGGGTCATTTGTATGGGGGCTAGGTCTGAACATGGACCGATTCTCACCAATTTCAATACCGTTCATCCTATGGCCGATAAAAGATTAAATACCAAATTTCATCAAAATATATTCATATTTGCGACCTGCAGTTTGATTACAAGCTTTACATGGACACACAGACGGACGGACATCGTTAAATCGAATCAGATAGTGATTCTGATTCGATCGGTATAATTAAAGATGGGTGTAGGTCTAATATTTTTGTTTGTTACAAACAGCAGCACAAAGTCATTATACCCAAACCACATAGTGGTATAGGGTATAAAAATGGAAAATGAAAATGGAAACTGGAGAATGGAAAATGGAAAATGAAAAACAGAAAATGGAAAATGGGAAATGGAAAATGTAAAATGTAAAATGTAAAATGTAAAATGTAAAATGTTAAATATAAAATGTAAAATGTAAAATGTAAAATGTAAAAGGTAAAATGTAAAATGTAAAATGTAAAATGTAAAATATAAAATATAAAATGTAAAATGTAAAATGTAAAATGTAAAATGTAAAATGTAAAATGTAAAATGTAAAATGAAAATGTAAAATGTAAAATGTAAAATGAAAAATGGAAAATGAAAAAAGAAAATTGAAAAATTAAAAATGGAAAATGAAAAATGGAAAATAGAAAATAAAAAACGGAGAATGGAAAATGAAAAACGGAAAATGGAAAATGAAAAATAGAAAATTGAAAAATGAAGAATGGAAAATGGAAAATGGAAAAAGAAAATTGAAAAATGAAAAATGAAAAACGAAAAATGGAAAATGAAAACTGAAAAATGAAAAGCGGAAAATGGAAAATGAAAAATGGAAAAGGAAAAATAAATTAAAAATGGAAAATGAAAAATGAAAATTGAAAAATGGAAAATGAAAAATGAAAATTGAAAAATTAACAATGGATATTGGAAAATGAAAAATTGAAAATGGAACATGAAAATTGAAAAATGAAAAATTAAAAATGGAAAATGGAAACCGCAAAATGGAAAATGGAAAATGAAAATTGAAAAATGGAAAATGAAAATTGAAAAATTAAAAATTGAAAATGAAAAATTGAAAATGGAAAATGCAAAATGGAAAATTGAAAATTAAAATTGAAAAATGGAAAATGAAAATTGAAGATTGAAAATTGAAAATGGAAAATGAAAAATTAAAAATGGAAATTGGAATATGAAAATTGAAAAATTAATAATGAAAAATGGAAAATGGAAAACACAAAAATTAAAAATTAAATATTAAAAATTAAAAACTAAAAATTAAAAGTTAATTATTAAAAATTAAAAATAAAAAATTAAAGACTCAGGTGGAGGGTATCAAAAAATTCGGCACAGCCGAATTTAACACTCTTACTTGTTTTTATTATAACGTGATAACGATAAAAAAAATATGTGGCAATACTACTAACATGAGCTATGTTTTTGTGTTCTTCGTATTGTTAATAAATATATGCATAATTTTTTTGTGGCATTTTTGTATGTTGTTGTACAGTTATTATGTTCAACCACTAAACTGTTACGACAAACACACTGGGTTTTTTTTTTTTTTTTTTTTTTTTTGAGGTATCTACATATTTTTGCTCGTATCTAATCACAGTGATGCCCGATTTAGCCCATTTTCAATACCAACCTGCTGGGAATTATGGCAAATGATATTATTGTAACCTTATCCAGTTATATGGTTTTTTTTTTGTGAATGAGCGTGATTTCAACAGACAGACGGACATCGCTATATCGACTCGAGCTGTGATAAGGATCAAGAATATATATACTTTATGGGGTCGAAAATTAGTTTTTCGATGCGTTACCAACGGAATGACGAACCTATATATACCCTCTGCCACTAACGTGTGGAGGGTATAAAAAAGTGAAAGAAAATTTATATTATAACCTTTTATTAGAAATATAAACTATCATTAAGATATGAAAATTATAAACATATAGAAAATCATGTATTAAAATTTAAATATCGAAAAGACTGGAAAGATAAATTTTATTTTAATGAATAAATAAAATAAAGTTAAAAAAATATATATAAGTTAAGGCATGTCTCATATACTGTGAAAGACATACCGACAATTATGGTAAACAGTCCGTCCGTTATGGTTAAATCATCTAAAGTGTTATCATTCATTAACCATTTACTTATTTTCTAAGTGCAAAGAAAACAATTATGTTACCACCCAGCTTGACGAATATTTTATTTCGTCATTTATTTTATGAATGTTTTGCCCGAATCAAATTACTCACAACGGGCACGAGTATGTCGCAATATCTTATTGCTATGTTTAACATTTATTCTTTTGTCGCAATCTCGTATTGCACTCATTTGCATTTTTTTTATTTTGTTTCTGTCCCAATCCCTTTTGCATTCATTGGCATTTTATTGTTACCAATGGTTTGCCCAATTATGAAACATAAACGGTTCTCAGGTTGCTGCACTTGAAATTGTTTATGGTTTCACAATCACTATTGTGAAATGAAGGCAATGCACTTGGGAATTGTTTATGTCAACCATCTGTTTTGCTGATCGGCATTTATCGATGATTTTTGTTTTTAATATTTTTCGGTGGTGTTTCTCTGTCGCAGAGGAACGGCATTTCTTTTCCTATATTTAGTATAGTAAAAAGAAATGTAAAGTTAGTCTTCGTGGAGAACTCAAGCCTACATAGTAGGTACATTAAATACAAAATAATAAAATCTTGTAATTGGCATTAAATACAAAAATAATAAAATCTTGTAATTGGTTTTAGAAACAAAAATAATAAAATCTTGTAATTGGCTTCAATAAAAAGAATAACTATTCAGAATAAAAATAATTGAACTATTTAAAATAAAAAACTAATTATTTACAAATGAAAATTAATCGGTTTTTAATAAGAATTAATCAAAAAAATTAATTGGCGCCCAACGTGGGGCAACCCCCTTAAGAAAAAAAACACAAGTGATTGAAGTAATTAGCAAGAACTTTCCTAAATCAGTAAAAGTTGAAAAAATATATCAATTTGTGTGACAATTGTGAGTAAAAACAAATTTTTTGGCAAGTTCGAGTTAGCAGAATTGAAAATAAGAAACACTCACCAGTAAAAGTTGAAAAAATATATCAATTTATGTGACAATTGTGAATAAAAACAAATTTTTTGGCAAGTTCGAGTTAGCAGAATTGAAAATAAGAGACACTCATCAGTATAACATCAAATATCCTGTGCAATCATCACCAACATACGCAGCAAAAGAGGAATACGAAAGCAGTTTCTGACAGAAAACAAAGGGGAAAGAGAGATGAAATTCAACAACGTATTTATGTCTATGTAAGTTAAAATTAAAACTAAAAATCATAAAATTGTTTAATGTTTTAACTCCTAAATAAAAAAAAAGAAAAACTCCTAAATTTAATTATAAATTTTTTTTTTTTAAGTAAAATCTTTTGTCTTAATTTGTAAGAACTATATTAATTTTTTCCCGTAAACTAAAATTTTTTTTTTTCCAAAAAATTAATTATAAATTATTTTTTTAAGCTTAAATGTCCATTGTAAAAAAGATTTATTAATTTTTTTTTTAAGCTAAAATTTCAACCTAAATTTAAAATAAAAGGAAAAATAAAATTATTCAAAGACAATAAAACATTGTCTTTATAAATTTTTTTTTTCTCTCTTCCACCTTTGTAATTGCAAAAGCTTTTCTTTTGATTGTACCAAGTATTATTTTTTTTTACACGGGTCATAGTGTTACCATTAAAAGTGCTACTCCTGCTAAATGCAAGAAGACGATAGTTCCCTCTTAGAGACTGAACAACTTCTATCTAGGCTCTCACATCTATCCATTTCCGACACTCGAACAGATACCAATATGAACGCTGATAACGTTCGAACGCTTCTTGAAACGGCTATTGCTCAAGCCACAAATCGTACTAGGCAAGAGTTCCAAAAAACCATCAATGAGCTTAATAATAGACTTGAAGCCTTGGAACCCGCCACACTAGTTGTCGAACATAGACCGATCGAAATCATTGCAGGTGTTCAATGCGACGAGACATTGGATATCGTAAAATCGGTCCCCGAATTCAGGGGTGATGCCAATAAATACGTTTCTTGGCGACAGGCTGCAGTAACAGCCCACAAACTCTTCGAGCCCTTCGCAGGAAGCTCAAAATACTACCAAGCGGTGGCAATACTGCGCAATAAAATTATTGGAAACGCCGACTCTGTGCTTAGCACCTACAACACAGTTCTAAATGTTCATGCTATTGTGGAACGATTGGACTTCGCATACTCTGACAAAAAATCAATCTATACGTTAGAACAAGAACTCTCAACATTGCGACAAGGCCAAAAGACTCTACTTCAGTTCTACGACGAAGTAGAACGCAAATTAACGGCAATTGCGAACAAAGTTTTAATGTCTCATCAAAACGACGCCTCTTTAATAGCGTCATTCAATATAAAATACCGTCAAGATGCACTCCGTGTCTTTATCTCAGGACTCCGCAAACCACTGTGCACTACACTCTTTTCGTGCAAACCTACTGACTTACCTTCAGCCCTAGCAATGGCTCAGGAACTGGAAACAAATCATAACAGGTATCATTTTGCTGAGATTTACAGCAATGGGTTGAACAGAAACTTCCCTACACAACAGCAACCCCAACGAACCCCTTACATACAGAACCATAGAAATAGCACTAATAGGCCATTTAACCCAAGTAGTTTCCAACAAAGACCGCAACAACCCCAATATCGAAGTAACTCAAATCGAAACGTTGGACCCCCCTCAAACACTCGATATCAGAATTTCCCTCAAAATAACCAACAAGCTTTCGCCCCACAACCACGTAATAATGCATTAGACACAGATGTCAGTATGAGGACAGTAAGATCTAATAATTTCCCACAGGGATCTAAAAGAACTCCAGAGTCGAGTAGATTCAACAACAATAAATTTCAAAGGATCAATCACCTGAATGAGCAACTTCCTATCGACAGGGATACAGAATGTCAAGAACACGCGGAAGAGATATGCGAGGGATTAGAGGATACCACATATAATGACAACATTAATTTTTTAGGGGAAGATCAGCCCTCCCCTATGTTGAACGAACAATAGGTGGGCATACTATAAAACTTCTAGTGGACACAGGTGCCACTAAAAGTTACATAAAAAATTCTGAAAAACTTAAGGGCATAAGACAATTATCCCGACCCTTTTTGGTCAAATCAATTCACGGATCAACTGAAATTAACCACGGTACCCTTGTAAATGTCCTTAACACTACCGAAACATTCTATATACTACATAACCTACCCCTCTTTGACGGTATAATAGGCTTTAGTTTAATAAAAAGGTCAAACGCGATAATAGACGCGGGTAAGGACACTATTTTTTTCGACGGTGGTCAAATAAAGCTAAAATATTTAAATTTGAACCTGGTAAATTCGCTAAAGGAACAAAAAATTCCCACGAATGTCGAAGAATCTTTTTTTAAAATGATCCAGGAAAATGAAGATGTTTTTGCAAACCCCGACGAAGCGCTACCATTCAACACTAACATCTCAGCTACAATAAGAACAAAAGATCAAGAACCTGTCTACTCTAGGTATCAGGCCTACCCAATGTCCATGGTCGAATTTGTGAACAGCGAAGTTCACAAACTTCTAAAAGATGGCATTATCAGACCTTCACGGTCACCGTACAACAGCCCCGTTTGGGTTGTTGACAAGAAAGGCATCGATGAACACGGCAGACCTAATAAACGCTTAGTATTCGATTACACAAAATTAAATTCAAAAACCGTGTGTGATAAATACCCCATCCCAGATCCATCTATCATCTTGGCCAACCTGGGAAGGGCTAAATTCTTCACTACACTGGATCTTAAAAGCGGATTCCATCAGATAAATCTCATCGAGCGTGATCGCGAAAAGACTGCATTTAGCGTGAATAACGGTAAATATGAATTCTGTCGACTACCGTTCCGATTAAAAAATGCACCCAGCATCTTCCAGCGAGCTATCGATGACGTTTTAAGACAGGAAATCGGTAAATCCTGCCACGTCTATATAGACGACATCATTGTATTCTCTGACAGCGAGCAGAGTCATATAAATGATATTGACAGGATATTGCAGAAACTATATGAAGCAAATATGAGGGTCTCAGTGGATAAGTCTAAATTCTTTAGAACCTCGGTTGAATTTTTAGGATTCGTCGTCACCACAAACGGCATAAAAACCTGTCCGAATAAGGTTGCCGCCATCATCGATTATGAACCTCCCAGAACCTTAAGGGCTCTCAGATCGTTCCTAGGGCTTGCAGGTTATTATAGACGGTTCGTAAAAGACTACGCAGCCATTGCAAAACCCCTCACCAAACTGTTGCGAGGTGATAATGGCCATATAGGTACGCGCCAATCAAAACACGTAAAAATAACATTAGACAATGATGCCTTATCGGCTTTTAACAAGCTAAAAAAACTTCTTGCTTCAGAAGATAAACTACTCCTTTATCCCGATTTTGGCAAACCTTTTGACTTAACAACTGACGCCTCCTCCCACGCCATCGGCGCCGTCCTTTCACAAGAGGGACGCCCCATTACAATGATCTCACGTACTCTTTCAGCCACTGAGGAAAATTATGCCACTAATGAAAGAGAACTCCTAGCCATTGTATGGGCACTCAAAACACTCAGGCATTACCTTTACGGCGTAAACCAGTTAAACATATTCACTGACCATCAACCGCTTACCTTTGCCATTTCTGAACGGAACCCCAATTCAAAGCTTAAACGTTGGAAGGCCTTCGTAGAAGAATTCTCACCTACGTTTCATTATAAACCTGGTAAAGACAATGTTGTGGCAGACGCTCTCTCCAGACAATTTCTCAATGTTGTCACGGATTCAGCATCACAATCTTCATTGCAAGCTTGTGCTAGTGAAATCTCACTTACCGAAATAATCCCAGCGGTCGAGAACCCAATAAACTGCTTCAGAAATCAGATCATAATCGTTCAAGGTATCGAATCTAGACGGGAAACAAAAATCCTTTTCAGAGACCGTATACGTCACTGCATTACATTCACAAATCTCGAAGAGCTCCATGATAAAATCAAGGATGTAGCGAACCCCCAAGTGGTTAACGGAATTCATTGTGATCTTCACACTTTAGGACAAATACAACACGTTTTGATAACAAATTTACCATCAGTTAAGTTTAAGTATGCACATAAACAAGTCACGGATGTCTTCAACGTCGATGACCAGAATGAGATTTTACTCAATGAACACACTAGAGCTCACCGCTGTCCAGCCGAAAATGTTAAACAAATCCTCCGGGACTACTATTTCCCGAACATCAGAAAAAAAGCAAAACAAATAGCTCTTAATTGTAAAACATGCAGACAGGCAAAGTACTGTCGACACCCAAAAAAGCATGAAATAGGTCCAACACCCATCCCTTCCTCATCAGGCGAAATACTACACATAGATATCTACAACACAGATAAAAAACTATTTTTGACATGTGTAGATAAATTTTCCAAATTTGCAATAGTCAAAAATATGGCTTCTAGGGCTATCATCGTTATTAAGCCGGCCCTTATAGAAATTTTGAATTTTTTCACAAGTAAAACGTTAATATGCGACAACGAAAAAGCCCTTGTTTCTAACACCATAAAAGTCCTCGTAAGAGATCATTTTGGGGCAAATATTTTTATAACACCGCCAATGCATAGTACTACAAATGGTCAAGTCGAACGCTTTCACAGCACCCTGACTGAAATCGCTAGGTGTTTGAAAATTGACGATCCAACAGCCGACCCTTTAGAGACCATACTTATGGCAACGGCAAAATATAACAGGACAATTCACTCTACCACTAAAGTCAGGCCAATAGACATAATCCACTCTGTCTCAGAGGACCTTAGGAGAGCAGTACAGCTAAGACTCATCGATAAACAGAAAAGCGACCTTACACTTCACAATGAAAAGAGAATGACCAAAACATACAACCCTGGTGAAACAGTGTTCGTAAAAAGAAACAAGCGTTTAGGCAACAAATTTTCAAAAGTCTATGACCAAAGAATAGTACAGGAAGATTTAGGAACAACACTAAAAATTGACAATAAAATAGTCCACAAAGATAACATACTACTCCTTATTACAGAATCTTAATTTTGTGGAACAACATCCCAACTTTAAACTCCACCATTTTCGACTACAGCTCCTCTCACTATATCCCAGTCGCAGATGGACCGGTTGCTATTTTTGAAAATTACAAAACCCTGGCTCACGTAACCAACCTAACTGATTTCATATCAATAATCGCTGAAACGAAAACTCTTTCACAAGTGTTCCCTAGGTCCAATATGAGAAAATTACTCCTATCCGACGTTAGCGAAATAGACAAAATGTTGGACGCACTATGGGTCCACCACAGACATGCACGTAGTCTCAACATAATAGGCACTGCATTAAAAGTTATTGGTGGCACGCCGGATTACGACGATTTCAATGAAGTGCGCAACAAGCAGGGCGAACTAATCTCTGCTAACAACAGACAAATCGTAGTTAACACTGAGACACAGGCCCATATCAATAACTTAACTCGTACCGTCAACTTACTTCTCAACGCAACAAAGGAACGTGAACTTGACTCGGAAAACGTCTACGACTTGCTGAACAGTAGGAACAGAGCAGTTTTAAGAGAACTTGATGGCTTGTCATTATCAATAGCCCTAGCAAAAGCCAATATCATAAATCCTACATTGCTTGATACCCCGGAAATAAATTTCATTTTGAATTCAGAAAACGATCTTGATATCAGTACAAGCGAAATTATCGCCAACTCGAAGTTAAAGGTTTTGCAAAATATGGAAAGTATAACATTTTTAATTAAGTTCCCTATTATTAAGCAACTATGTGATAAAAAATTAATTTTTCCTGTAATTCATAATAACAAAATTTTATCATTTGAATCTAACCAGGTAGCTAAATGTATGAATAGTTACCTTATATTGAAAAATTGTACAAGAAAAGCCTTCTCCTCTTTTTGCCAGCAACTTAGAAACACCGATGAACTTTGTCTTCAAAACCTACTCAACAAAAATACAGGTCATTGCAACACCATTTCGGCCCATGGTATACCAACCATCAATCCCATCGATGATGGTATGGTCATCATAAATAATCAACCAGCGAGCATTTCAGATCAAGGTGTCGACAAAAATCTCCCAAAAGGTACCTTTCTAATTACCTTTCAAAATGAACTCTTTATCAACAATACGAAACTGATAAATCTTAGGACGATCGATTTCATTAATCCTGAAATCCCAATTGCTCACGCTGTTAACCTTTCAGATCACATACCCTTGTTATCTCTACCTTATCTTCATGAACTAAATATCGAAAACAGAGAGACCATTTCCCAGCTTCATTCTAATGTGAAGAACGCTTACTACATTGCAATTTCAGTTTCATCACTCATATTCTTTGCGCTCACAATCTCCCTTATTATATTCTTTGTAACAAAGCGGAGAGCGAGAATCGACCTCATCAATGTGGTCCGTAGTGTCAATCAGACGGGGACGTCTGAAAATTAAAAGGGGGAGTAGTTAAGGTATGTCTCATATACTGTGAAAGACATACCGACAATTATGGTAAACAGTCCGTCCGTTATGGTTAAATCATCTAAAGTGTTATCATTCATTAACCATTTACTTATTTTCTAAGTGCAAAGAAAACAATTATGTTACCACCCAGCTTGACGAATATTTTATTTCGTCATTTATTTTATGAATGTTTTGCCCGAATCAAATTACTCACAACGGGCACGAGTATGTCGCAATATCTTATTGCTATGTTTAACATTTATTCTTTTGTCGCAATCTCGTATTGCACTCATTTGCATTTTTTTTATTTTGTTTCTGTCCCAATCCCTTTTGCATTCATTGGCATTTTATTGTTACCAATGGTAAACGGTTCTCAGGTTGCTGCACTTGAAATTGTTTATGGTTTCACAATCACTATTGTGAAATGAAGGCAATGCACTTGGGAATTGTTTATGTCAACCATCTGTTTTGCTGATCGGCATTTATCGATGATTTTTGTTTTTAATATTTTTCGGTGGTGTTTCTCTGTCGCAGAGGAACGGCATTTCTTTTCCTATATTTAGTATAGTAAAAAGAAATGTAAAGTTAGTCTTCGTGGAGAACTCAAGCCTACATAGTAGGTACATTAAATACAAAATAATAAAATCTTGTAATTGGCATTAAATACAAAAATAATAAAATCTTGTAATTGGTTTTAGAAACAAAAATAATAAAATCTTGTAATTGGCTTCAATAAAAAGAATAACTATTCAGAATAAAAATAATTGAACTATTTAAAATAAAAAACTAATTATTTACAAATGAAAATTAATCGGTTTTTAATAAGAATTAATCAAAAAAATTAATTTATATAAGAACAAAATAGAAAAATTGAATTGTGAATGTCTCATATGGAAAATTTAATAAGGAAATTAGAATCAACAGTGGTAAATGCTAAGAAGTCATATTCGATAGAAACGGTAAATGCAAAAGAGAAAGAAATATCAGAAATAAAGACACAATTTGAATATTGTTTAGCAAAAACTGAATTGACGGAGGAACTCAGAACAGAGATAGTTGAAAAATTTAGAAACCTAAAAGAGGAAGACCTAGAGATTTTGACACATCACACAAATAGGAAAGATATTGAAAGGAAGGAAAAGGTAATTATTACGACAATTATGGACATGAACGAATTATCAGCTATTTCAAAACTAGTACCTATATTTTCGGGAGAGAAGGAAGAATTGCATAGTTTTATAACAAATCTTGAACTGGTATATGAGACTGTGTACAGGAAAAGCGAGAATTTTTCTTTAATTTCATATTCAAATCACGACTTGAACAGAGAGTACAAAACCGAGTGAAACAGGAAACAATTCCGACAAGCGTTAATGAGTTGGTGTTGGCCATGAAAAAAGCCTATAAGCCATTAAGATCATCGAACTGTATACTACAGAGATTGACACAAACGGTCTAAAAAGGTGACAACGTTAGAGGTTTTGCCGCTAAAATAGAATCACTGGTCAATGAGTTAAATGAGATTCAGATTATTGAAGTTGGCAAAGCAGATGGATCATCAATAGTCCGAACGAATAATGCACTGGCATTTAATGTTTTTAAGAGTGGGATGAGAGATCAACAAGTAGAGTTACTACTTTTGCTGAGGCATTGAAGATAGCTGAGAACTCTATGGCGCGTGTCAGAGAGAGCCAAGTTTTCTACCAGAGTGCAAGTGGCAACAGTGGTATACGCAATGGCAAGCGTAACGGCAATAATGACAAAAAGCGACAAAGCAACAATAGAAATTATGGCAACAACACTAACAGAGGCGGAAACTACAACAGTAACGCAAATTTAGATACAATAACAATTATAAAAACAACAGATACGGAATTAATAGTAACTATAACAATAATAACAACAGAAACTCATACTATAACTCTCATAATAATAATAACAACTATAGGTCAAGCACTAATAGCAATGTCAATAGGGGAAACCGAAATGGGTATAGAGGTGGTAACCAAAGAAATAATAATTGAAGAAATTATAATATAAATCCGATACAGAACCAGGGAAACTCCCAGGAACCGGAGTTCGCTCAACAAGAATTTCCGGTAATAGGACAATAGACAGTAGAAAAATTTATACCATATCTTCAGATTTAAAGAACTATGTCAGACTGAATATAGTCAATGCAGATTACGCACTCACGTTTCTTATTGACACAGAAGCAGATGTATCATTGTGGATGGAAAGTTTTTTTTGTACAATTACCAAGATCAGGATGATTATTGCAACTTGACTGGGATTTCAAGGGAACAGACAAAATAATTAGGTTCAACAAATGTGAAGATAAAATTTAATGATTCAACTATAGTGTGGTGTTATGAATAGGTGGTGTTATAAATATGTGTTGGTTAAAGGCTAACTATTTGGGGTGTGGTCCTTGCAACCGGCAGAGTTTGCCACTGGTTGTGCTTGTGGTGTCCTGTGTTATGTATTTAGGAGTGTGGGGTTTTACAACCGGCAGAGTTTGCCACTGGTTGTGCTATTGCATTTGCCGATCTTACTATTGTAAGGGCAAATGGAAACTTTTGTAATAAAACTAAGGCAGTTGTTGCCGATTTAGTGTTTAAAATTCAAGTCTGTTTTATTTTGGGTTTTACACCCTTTTTATACAATTTGTCATGATCTAACTTATTCTAGCATATAGTTAGTGTTACATTTGTTTCACTCAGTACTATGAAGGATCGTATTGCTTTATTCTACATTCCAATTACAATGTTATTTGCTTGGTATGCACTCAAATAATATGAGTCACTCACATATTATTTGTTACATATTTACATATGTACATGCCATGCATAGAACAGTTTGACTCATTATCGATATTGTCTGTTGCATATACACATGGTGTAAATGATATTTTAAATTGTCATCGATACTATTGATTGTCTGTTCTATGTATCATGTATGCATTGTAGACATGTGTGGTACACTACACCCTTACCCTTAAGAGAAAAATTAGGGAGGTAATATTTAACTGCATAATTTTTCTTATCAACTTCATAATACCGTTACAAAATTTCTTAAATTTATTGGTTAAAATATTTATATACAATTTGTTATTAAAATATTGTATTAATTAACAATTATTCTTATGATATTTCTTAATATTCTATATATTTCTTTAAATTGTTATTGTGCAATTCTTTTTCTTTGCCATTATAATCTATAGTGGTGTTTACACCATTTCTCTTAACAATTTTATATGGTCCCTTATATGGACTTTGGTTTTTCTTTCTATTCTCTACTCTTATTAGAACTAAATCTCCTATATCTAGTTTAGGTTGGTTACTATATTTATCCTTTTCAATTCTATTATTTTTTTATACTAATTGTCATTTCTTTTGCTCTATTCAACGAGAATTGTAATCTAACTCGTAGTTCTCTAACGTAGTCGTCATAATTGTAGAATTTATTTTCATTTTCATTTTCTAGAATGTCAGATGGCAAGCATGGTAACTTTCCGTATACTAATTCAAATGGTGTGTAGCCTGTGTCAATGTGTGGTGCTGTATTATAGGCAAAAGTGAAATATGGAATCCACTTGTCCCATTCATAATCAGTTGCTGTTGTCAATAAAAACTCATTCAGAACTCTATGATTCCTCTCAACTGAACCTAGTGTTTGATGGTGATAGGGTGTTGAAAATGCTTGTTTTATCTGTAATAATGAGCATATGTTACGCATTATCTCATTTGTAAATTCTGTTCCCTTGTCTGACTTAAGTACCTTAAATTGACCATACTTCAAAATAAATTGTTCGACCAATGTTTTGGCTGTTGTAATTGCATCTTTTGTTGACATTGGGTGTGCAACAATGAATTTTGTCAGCTCACATTGCATTGTTAAAATGTATCGGTAATCATTTGAAATTCGAAGCGGTCCTACAGTGTCAATTGAAATCACTTCAAAACTGTTGCCTGGTGTGTCTGTTAGTGTGAATGGTTCCCTTATGTGTTTTGTTTGTTTGTTTTTGTTACACTTATCGCAATATGATACAAAACTCTTCACCATCTTATTCATGTTTTTCCAAATATACCGCTGTTTTAGTTTAATTACTGTTTTTCTTATACCCAAGTGGCCTGCATGGGTGGCATTATGAAATTCATCTATTAGTTTGTATTTTAATATTTCGTTTGTTATTCTCTTTGGGGCATTATATATTAATATTTTTAGTTGAGGACTTTTATCATTTATTTTTATCTTTGCATATGCTTCTTTTATTTCTTCTTTTGTATATACTTTAAATATTTTATCATTATTTGGTAGCGCTACTTCCTTTATATTTTCCTTTCTCATTTTAGATATCAGGTTCTTCAGTAACGAATCTAGTTTCGCTGAATTATTGCTGAATCTTGCTAGCTTTTCATTATATTTTCCATTATTAATATTTTGGGTACGTAATTTCTTCATGGTCGAAACTGGTTTCGATGAATTATCATTACGTCCTATGTGCACTATATTATTTTCAATTTTTATATCGATATCTTCTATATTCTCTATTTCATTAAATTGCAATTTCTTTATATTTTTGACGTCATTAATGGAGGTGCATTCCCATATTTGAAGTTGATCAGTCTTCTGAGAGTTACATGTTTCCAATTTATTTCTGTCTACACGTGTATTATTTTCATTATTATTGTTTTCTTCATTATTTATCATTTTATACATATCTTTAGTTGTTGCCTCATTAATTTTATTTTTCATGGCCCGTGTTGTTACTAATATTTTTCTCTCTTTCTCTTCATGGTTTCGTGGTATCATCTGTTTTAATATATCTGAGTTAATTTCTATCCTGGAAAGTGCGTCAGCGTTAGTATTCATCTTTCCTTTTTTATAAACAATTGAAAAATCATAGTCACTTAAATCCAATCTAATTCTAGTCATCTTTGATGAAGGGTTTTTATGTGAAAATAGTGAGATTAAAGGTCTATGGTCTGTTACTACTATGAACTTTCTACCGTACAGGTAAGGTTTGAAAAAATTTATACTCCAATGAATTGCTAATAGTTCCTTTTCAATTATCGGTTTATTGATATCATGTCTTTGTAATGATTTACTAGCATATGAAATGGGTAAATCTTGGCCTATTTCGCCTTGGGATAAAACGGCTCCTAATGCATAGTTTGAAGCGTCGGTAGTTAAAATAAAAGGTTGTTCAAAGTTTGGGTATTGTAGTACAGGGGGTTTCATTAACTTTTCTTTTAGTTTATCAAAAGCGTTTTGGCATTCTTCTGTCCATAAAAATTTTGCTTTCTTCTTTAATAGTGCATTTAGACTTTTGGCAATGTCAGCGAAATTTGGTATGAATTTTCTGTAGTAGTTGCAGAATGCAATGAATCGTCTTACTTCGTCCGTGTTTGTGGGTGTTGGATAATTTTTTATTACTTCGTACTTGGCTGGGTCTGTTTTCACACCGTCCTTTGTTATTAAATGTCCCAGATAGACTACTTCTGGTCTCAAAAAACAACATTTTTTTGGGTTAAGTTTTAGATTATACTGTTGTAACCTGTTCAATACTTTTATTAAATTTCGATTGTGATGTTGCAAACTACATCCGTACACGATAATGTCATCTACGTAAAGAAATGCTTCGGATTCTAGTCCCGAAAGTGCTATTGTAAGCATTCTCTGAAAACTATTTGAAGAAATTTTCAGTCCGAATGGCAGTCTTTTAAATTGATAGTGACCTTGCTGTGTAGAAAAAGCTGTTAATGCTCTAGAATCTTTGTCCAATTTGATTTGATGAAATGAACTAGTCATATCGAGTGTAGAAAACCATCTGGCTCTGCCTAATTTATCTAAAATGTCTTCTAATCTAGTTAATGGAAATTTGTCATTAACAATTTTGTCATTTAGTTTCCTAAAATCTACTACTAGTCTCCATTTCTTTTTGTTCTCCGTGTTCTTTTTTGGTACCAAAAGGAGTGGAGCATTGTATGGGCTGACTGATGATTCTATTATGTCATCATTAAGCATTTTCTGCACCTGTTCATTTATTATATTTGTGTGTGAATGTGGTAACCTGTAGTTCTTTATATATACGGGTGTGTTGTCTGAGGTTGTGATTTTCTGATTGTAAAAATTGTTGACTGTTAATTTTTCGTTTTCCAAGTGAAATACATTCTGATATTTTTTAAATATTTTTACTAATTCTGTTTTTTCATTATTGTCATTAGTATTTAATTGTAAGTCATCCAATATCTTTTCAAAACGTTCGTCGCTGTGTATGCTATTGTAATTTAATATGTTATAGTTTTTAAGTGGGTCAGTTTGAAGTTGAATACCCTTTAAAATTACCGCGTCGTTCGTTGTGTTTAATATTTTTATATGTGTCATGCCGCTTTTGGGTGCTATTGAATTACTTAGAAAAATTCCTTCCTTCAATTCATTATTGAATATGACGCAATCTTCTGTGAGGTTCAATTTTATTGCTTGGATAATTTCTGTTCTTGGTGGTATTGTTACATGCATTGTATCAAGTGCCTTCGCTTGCATGGGAAGTGTAATTGTTTCATCATTATTAAACAAAGAAATTGTATATGTTTCATAGTCGATTTTACCAAGGTATTTTCTCAAAAAATCTCTACCTAATATTCCGTCTGTTTCTATTGGAAAGTCTGATTTTACTAGTTGGAAAGAGTGTCTGTATATTTCGGTCGTTAGTGACAATTCTAATTTTATTTTGCCTAGAGAATAAATTTCTTCTGTAGTTATTCCTGTTAATTTACATTTTTCATCTGGTTCATATTGTTCGCCTTCAAAGTCTGTTTGCATTCGACAGAGTGATATGTCTGCGCCTGTATCTATGAGAAATGTTAGTTGTTTATTCTTGTATTTGGCGTATATAAAATTTGTGTTGTTGTCGGATACTTTAAATACTCTTAATTTTGGCCGTTCAGAATATCCATCTATTCCGGGCCTGACTCGTTTCCCGAAGTTTGTATAGTATGTATGTGTCCATTGTTTCTATTGTTATTGTTATTCTGGTTTCCCCCATTGTTTCTGTTGTTATTCCTAAAATTATTATTTCTACTGAAGTTAGTATTATTTCTGTTATCGTTATTGTTTCTATTAAAGTTCCTATCTGTGTTGTGCCTATTTCCAGTATTGGTGTAACTGTCATTTCTACTGAAACTTCTAGACGAGTTGTTATTTCTAGTCTGGTTCCGCTGTGAGTAATGTGGTCGTTCATTTCTAAAATGTAAAACTGAGTTATGATTTACTTTTCGCTCATTTTCCAATTCCAATGCGAGCTCGGATGCTTCTTGCAGATTATTAGGTCGAGCTGCGTATATGGTCGATTTAAAGTTCTCATTCAAACCTTTTTTAAAAATGTCTAAAGCTAATTTATTATTCAGTCTAATTATTACGTTTTTCTCTGCTTCTGTTACGTCATTTCCCAGTTCCTCGATACCTAACTTGTTTAGGTTATCTATTGTCGTCATTATCTTTTCCTTGAATGAATTTATAGACATTTTCCTTTGGAATAGTGTATTCAATTTAGCCTGTAGTTCTGGTATTGTCTTATTGCTTTTGTATCTTTGTTCTAATAATTTCCTTAGTTCTTCAAAATTTTCTGGCTTTGTATAGCTCCCTATTGCTGTTCTGACATTTGAGGTAAGCTTAGCATGATATATGTACTGTAGAAAATCTATTTTTGCTGTCTCTGATAAAGTTTTGTTGATGAGTTCTGCTGTTATTAGAAAACCTTCTAATTCTACATAATTACCGGTGAACAATGATAGTGTTTTTGAAACTGTTTCTAAACTAAATGCTGCCATTTTAGTGTCTTCTGTTTCCGTTTCTGTAGATTTTCCTAGTAAATATTCCTTAATGTCCTCATATATATTATTAAACTCTTCCTCAGAAGTTATTGTATTTCCTTGTTCAATTTTTGTTATTTGAAATTCTTTTCTTAGTTCCTCAATATATGCTAATTTGTTTTGGATAGTTTTCTTTGTATATGTCCTTCCTGGACTTTTCTTTAAAATTTTTAATAACTCTTTTAATTTTCCAATTTGTTCTTCCATTTAGATAATTTTACAAAAATTTTCTTTTCTCTTTTTTATTTTAAAAATAGTATAATAGACAATTTCATAAACAATATTTCTAACAATTATGTTTTCAATTATTTATTTAAAATAGTACATTTAAAAAAAATTTTTCTTCAATTATTAAAATTAATTTTATGTAATTTAAGAATATTATAATTGCTAATTGTAATAATATAAATATAAATAATATCTCTAATATGTCATTGAAAGGCATATTTTATTTTCTTCTTATAAAGTGTTTGCTGATTGAAAATATTTTATCTATTACATCGGATTTTTCAATAGTGTCATGTAATTTCGATGCTACTCCTCTGATTTCACCCTGAATAGCCCTGAACAACAATATTGTAATTGTTATAAATATAATCAATGGAAATACAATGCTTCGTATAATTGTACACATTTTATAATAAGTTTCTATTTATTTAAATGTTCTCTGATTTAAAAAAAATTTTTCTTTTTGTATCTGTTAATTATTTATTTTTCTTGTTCTTTTTTTTTTTTGTTCCTTTTTATGCTGGTTTTCAGTTCCTCAATCTTTGACCAAATTTCTTGCGATTTTTCCCACGGGATTGGATTTTCTTCTTCCCTTACAATGCGTAGCAGGTCTGCTAATTTTCTCCGTTCGTGCACTAGCCGTCCTCCTCTTTTCTTCTTAGCAATCTTTGTGTCGACTATCGGTATTGCTGTTAATTTTTTTTCTGTCT
Organism: Cordilura impudica; assembly: GCA_963682025.1. Taxonomy (NCBI): domain Eukaryota; kingdom Metazoa; phylum Arthropoda; class Insecta; order Diptera; family Scathophagidae; genus Cordilura; species Cordilura impudica. The sequence goes on from OY821522.1 coordinate 4,559,904, forward strand.
TCCTCGCTAGGCTTTGCCTGTATTCCTCGATTGTAAGCCGTTTTGGTCCTTGTACCATCGGTTTGTATGCTGGTGGTGGTGTTGCTGGAACACTTAAGGATGAAGGAACGTATTCGTCGGACATGTGTTTATATATGATGTTTAGATGAAAGTGTTTAAATTAGTTCCGAGGTCGTCGTCCAAAGGATCGCCATGTGGTGTTATTTGAATAGGTGGTGTTATAAATATGTGTTGGTTAAAGGCTAACTATTTGGGGTGTGGTCCTTGCAACCGGCAGAGTTTGCCACTGGTTGTGCTTGTGGTGTCCTGTGTTATGTATTTAGGAGTGTGGGGTTTTACAACCGGCAGAGTTTGCCACTGGTTGTGCTATTGCATTTGCCGATCTTACTATTGTAAGGGCAAATGGAAACTTTTGTAATAAAACTAAGGCAGTTGTTGCCGATTTAGTGTTTAAAATTCAAGTCTGTTTTATTTTGGGTTTTACACCCTTTTTATACAATTTGTCATGATCTAACTTATTCTAGCATATAGTTAGTGTTACATTTGTTTCACTCAGTACTATGAAGGATCGTATTGCTTTATTCTACATTCCAATTACAATGTTATTTGCTTGGTATGCACTCAAATAATATGAGTCACTCACATATTATTTGTTACATATTTACATATGTACATGCCATGCATAGAACAGTTTGACTCATTATCGATATTGTCTGTTGCATATACACATGGTGTAAATGATATTTTAAATTGTCATCGATACTATTGATTGTCTGTTCTATGTATCATGTATGCATTGTAGACATGTGTGGTACACTACAATAGAGCAAAATATACAGTTGATTGCAAATGACTTCCCAATAAGAACTGATGGAATACTGGGTAGAGATTTTCTATCTAAATATCGATGCAACATAGATTATGATAAATACGTATTGACGTTTGATGTCAATAATGACAATGTGACATTTCCTATACATGACGATGTTTTCGACATTAATCACATTAGAATACCTGCGAGAATCAAGATTATAATACCTTACACAATGAATCTGATGGAATATAGTATGGTCCTAAATAGGGAAATAATAAAAGGTGTGTATTTGGCGAACACTATAGTCCCCAAAAATGGAAATCAGCATATAAAACTACTGAACGTAACCGATAAAGCTACAATTATAAAAAATCTAAAAATAGAGACAATACCTTTGAAAGATTACGAAGTGTGTTCAGTTAACGACAATAGTGGAGAAATTAAGTACACACATAGTCGATTTAAAAGATTATTGAACGATTTGAAATTGAGTGATAAGAACGAGGATCTGACATTCTAGAATTAGATTTTGAATAAATAAGAGGAGCTTTAAAAAAAAACACGACCTTTTCATATGGATAATCTATTGGTGTAATAAAAACAACCGTCGCACAGTGGACCATTTGACGAGAAGGCGGTCAAAAATCTATAACTTTTGATTGGATTGGAATTTTGATATGCGGTTTTTTTTGTTTGGTAGGTGAGACTTTAGCCTTTAAGTTTTGCTATAAAACGTAATTCTCGACCGAAAATAAAAAAAGTTACGGAGGGTGTTTACGTGAGCGTTTGAGAGGCCCCACTGTATCTAACTGATGTCATCATGGAATGGACGTTGACATACAGAGTGCGCTAAAGTTATTTAAGTCTCTTTTTTGTCTGACATTTTCCTGTCATTTTGTTGTTCAATATACTTTTTTTTAACCTCGACATTGTATTTTTGTTGTATCGTTGTCTAACTTTTTAACCATAAAGATCGTGTTTGTGTGAAATTGAAAGTTTTTTGTAAGTAAATTGATGTAAATTCACCGCCATCTTTGGAGAAAAAATAAAGGAAAGTAATCTTGAAATTACTTAGAACTTTTATACAAAAACCTTAATCTTTGTGTTTTATTTTGTTTTACTCTTTTTTTTTGGTAGCTTGATTTTTGGCTCCACAGTTCTTGGAAAACCACCCCCCATTTCTGCTTGTGAAATATTTATTGGTCCAATCGAACCGGATTTTGTTGGTGGAACAAAGCTACTGGGAATAAAACATAATGAAATTTAAGGTAAAGTTTTTTAAATTTGTTTTTCTCGTATTACTTCAAATAATTGCCAAATAAAGTTTTAAATAAAATGCTTTAAGACTTATTGGTTATTGAGAAGTAAAAATGAACAAGATAATACTACTTTGGCACGAACTGTATTATCGTACTTGTTTAAAACTAAGCCACTCTGTTTTTATATGAATTTACCAACAAACACTCTTTTTACGTTTATCTTTTACCATCTGGCATTTGCATATAGTCCACATTGTGTTTTTTTGAATAGTGCATTACTGCTGTGTGTTTTAAATTTAATTTTAATATTGTGTTTTATTTGGTGTTAAAATAAAAAAAAAAACAAATATTTAAGAGAACGTAACGTTCTTATACTGCCAATATTGCATGTACGTACAAGAAGTGTATGTGTTTTCAATAACAAACACCGCATAAAAGGAAAACAAAAAATAACCTGTGTGTCTCTTTAAACAGCAGTGGGCAGAGAAATAGGTACGTTGCACTGTATATTTGTCGAACAAATGTGTTTTTTATTTTTTCACTTTATTTTTTGGGAGAACTCATGTAAGAGGACGACTCCTTTTGAAATAATTAAAATTTTGTGAATAAATAGTGCAGAGCTGTAAAGTTATAATTTCTGTAAAAATCATACCATATCTACCTATCAAGTTGGTGAGTATATAAACTCGAAAATTATACTTATCTGGTACTGAAAAAATGTTGAAACTAAATTGCACACTTAAGCTTGAAAACTTTGCTTAAGATTTGCAGTGCTGTGAAAGAGTGATTTCATGGTCGGAAATCCTCTACTGAATTTTGAGAGTTTACAGCGTACACATTTTCTAAAATATTTACTTTAAATCATTTTAGACTAGAATTTGAGTAAACTCAACGACAGAGTTGAGAAAGAATTAATTTGTTTCAATAATTTAAGTTGGAAATGAATTTATCCCTGATTGAAGAGGTACGTTCGTTGTAATTCAGATCGAAAAGATATATTTTTCTTTAATTATTTCACTGGCGAACTTGATATTTTTGTGTGATAATAAAAGCATTTTTGCATTATTTTTTATTATACGCTTGTCATCATCAACCGACCAATTGGAGTGAGTAAAAATTGTTAATTTTGATTATTACAATTTAGTCCTGATTTTTGATTAATCAGAGGATTTTTGACAAATTGTGGACAAAATTTCGACATTTTTCAAAAAGATAGTTGCCCTTTGGTTTCTGATGAAGATCAAAGTTTAGAAACATTGGATTGTTTTTTTATCTCTTGAAGTTGTTGAATTGATATTAAATCGTAATATCTATTGTGAATAAATTTTTGAATCTTAAGTAAAAAAATTCTTGTTTTGATAGAATTTTTACTTTTGATATTCATTATTCCATTTGGTACAACAACAAACTGTGGAAAATTTAGTTTTGTTTTCTTTTTGATATTTAATCGGAATATCAAGTTTTGATTAGTGCTGAGGACGGATTTTTAAATCTCTTAAGTATTTATATTCTTGTTTCGATAGAAATTTTACTGATTTTTAAATCTCGGGAGTATTTATATTCTTGTTTTGATGGAATATTTTACTTTTTTTTGTATTTTTTTTTTTTTGTTGATAAAAAATTATCAAAAAACCTCAGATTTGGTCTCTGGTATTAATTCGTAATGCCTGATTCTGAGTGGTGCGGAACACTAATTTGTAAATCTTTCATCGGTAAAATTCTTGTTTCGATAGAATTTTCACTTTATTTTGGATTTCGTTTGACAAGCTAAATTTTTGACACAGATTCGTTTGATTTTGTGATATTTAATCGCAACCAAAAGTATTTACTAATACCACAAATTCATTTTTAAACAAAGTTCTTGTTTCGATAGAACTTTTCCATTATGGTGTTTGGATTTTGACAGGGCACCTATCTGAGAAAAAACCATACATGTTTGTCCTGTTACACAAAGGTTGATCGGCACAAAAAAGAAACCGAAAATTTATGAGAATAATATCGAGCTTGGAGATATGGTTGTCACTCGTGAAGATAACCTGCCGACGAATAGATGACTACCAGGCAGAGTTATCAAATTGCTCAAAGGTAAAGACGTATTAGGGTCTACTATATCTACTAATTATTTGTTTAAAGTATCATGATATCCGCTAGAAAATATGCTGAAGGTCACTAGCGGTAAAATTGTTTGCAGAATATGTCTGAGTGACCACCCCTTTCGCTTTCGCTAAAAGTTCCTGCAAGTTGATTACCCAGAACGGATGCAACTGGTATTAATTTATACATATTGTGCGGGATTTATCAGCCATGACCATACCTGGCATACTTGTGAGAGTACTGGGGAGTGCAATTGCTACGTGTGTATACATCACACGCTGCTCCATAAACCGGGTTCGAGACCTCGTTCGTCCGCCCAAAAAGAGGACAGCAATTTAAAATGTTTGCAATGGGGACCTAGTTCGTCTACCCGCCCGAAGAGAAGAGGACCTCGTTCGTCCCAAATCTCAGCCAGGGGACCTCGTTCGTCCAATGGTCAGGAAAGTGAGGGACCTCGTACGTCCCAAGCTTTTGTTCCAAGTCGTTCTAGGAACAATCAAAATCTCGCACTACAGGTGAATTATTATCAATGGATTTTGGCTTCAAATTTTTAACATGATACTTAAACTGGTTAATTATTGTTCTACTATTTTAAGTTTTTATTATTTTGGGTTGTTGGCTTGAATCTTAAATCAGCTTTTAGCTCACTTGGTGGTGTTTGGGAGCTCAAGCCTATTGTATTTTAATTTTTAATCGTTTTTCAAAATAATTGTGTGTTCCAAATTTTTAATTGCAGGGGTATTTCCCTTTTTTTGTTATTTCTTTGACATTTTTTACTAGATGAAGCGGTATTTAAAATTCTTGTTGCAGTACTGCAAGGCGGCCGGGATCTTTACGTGAGCGTTTGAGAGGCCCCACTGTATCTAACTGATGTCATCATGGAATGGACGTTGACATACAGAGTGCGCTAAAGTTATTTAAGTCTCTTTTTTGTCTGACATTTTCCTGTCATTTTGTTGTTCAATATACTTTTTTTTAACCTCGACATTGTATTTTTGTTGTATCGTTGTCTAACTTTTTAACCATAAAGATCGTGTTTGTGTGAAATTGAAAGTTTTTTGTAAGTAAATTGATGTAAATTCACCGCCATCTTTGGAGAAAAAATAGAGGAAAGTAATCTTGAAATTACTTAGAACTTTTATACAAAAACCTTAATCTTTGTGTTTTATTTTGTTTTACTCTTTTTTTTGGTAGCTTGATTTTTGGCTCCACAGTTCTTGGAAAACCACCCCCCATTTCTGCTTGTGAAATATTTAGAGGGTTTAAAATACATTTTCATTTGTAGTTGAATTTTAGTACAAAAGTGAAGTGTTAAAAGGTAAAAAAAGGTTTTTTTAATATAATGTCTTATTTTTTCAGTTAATTTTACAACTAATACTTTTTAACAATTTTTTAAGTTAATTTTTTCAGAAAATGCCAAACTTTGGCCACCGTAAACTTTTTAGTCCTAATGAGCACAAGGGCCAAAGGTTGTTTTTTTTTTTTAAAGATCCCGAGTTAAAATATAATTTATCAAGCAGCGAACGTAAAAGTTACCTTATATTGATTCAAGATAGAGAAGTTTCAATGAAAAACTCGTATTAAATTTTAAATTTTAAATTTTTTCTTATTGTCTTTTTAAATATTTATATATCAATTTGTATGGTAAATTTATGAAATATAACAATTTTTATTGTAAATTTACAAAATATATAAATTTTTAAATCAAGGAAATTTTTTAACTATATAAAAAAAAGTGTAACTTATTGTTAGTGTAATGAAAAGGTACTTTAAATCAACCAATTTTAGTAAAAATTTCTTCTAAATAGCCTTGATTTTCATCTTCCAGAAGTTGTTTAGCTTCTTCGTCTAATTCAATAGAGGTAGTTTTCCATTTTTGACGAATGTTGGACATATATGAATCTGAAGTGCACAACAAAATAGTGATAAGGTCTTCATTAGTACAACATCTGGACATTTTCCTTATGTTGTGCTCGCGAAAGAATCTATAGTCTTTGTTCCTTTTTTCTTGCGCTTCTTCAGATAGATCTCCTATTGGTAGCATATTGTTTTGAATTATTTGTTCCCCATGGTACAAAATTTTAGGAACTGTGGATGGCATATATCTCCAAGAGTATTTTTCATTATAAAGTATAGCTGTTTTATTGGCGTACTCTCCAAATTTGTTTGCATTTATCTTTCTGCTGCATGCTAGAAATTGTAATATGATTTTGAATCGTCTTATTAATTCATGATCCACACCTTTGGTAGATGCTGCAGTTTCCGGATCGGAAAAAAATCTCCTTGCAGTATTTCCATCATTTGTGTTTCCTTCCCCTTGTTTTGGTTGGTCGATTACGAGGCCTAGCTGTAGATATTTTTGTTGAATTTGTTTTTTTTTTTGCTTTCTTTTTTCTTCATTTTCTATGTTTTCTCACTGTTTCGCCTAACGGACCAAATTCCAAATCATAACCCAATTTAAGAATATGCTCCATGAAACGTATTCTAGCATGAAGAGGGGACATTCCAAATTCGTAGGCTTCCTTAAAACTATCGTCTTCTGGTGGGGGTTGGCTTAATTGACTTGATGTCTTTTGGCATATAATGCAGCTTGACGTTGACTTCGTTCCAGTTAGAGCTTGTGCAACTTTTCCATCAATCACTGTGAAACACATTTTAAAATGTACTTCAATGTCTTGGTCATCAAATTTAAATATTACTGGTTGAAGTTCCTTAAGTTGATCTTTTATTTTTTGAACTTCTTCAGTTATGACATCTTTGGTTTCCTTTTTGAATGCAAATTTTATTGGTCTGCAATACTTTGTTGAAGAAGGAATTTCATTTTTCCATATATCAATTTCTGTTGCTCTACTAGTTGACGGCTCTAAGACGCTATACCTTTTTGTTAAGCGCAATGGAACGAAAGATACCATAAATAAATTAGCATCTGATGAATTTTCGGCATTAAATTGCTTGTATTGTTTCTGACCATAGGATCCATCACATCCCCATTTAGAAATTAAAGTAATGCTGCCATTACCAATTTTTTTTAAATGATCTGTATCAAGCGTATTTAGCAATCGTTCTGCAGTATGTTCAAGGAGATCTTGCAATTTTATTTCTGCTGATGTTGAAGTGACACTAATAGCAGATTGTGAAGGTAAGCATTCTTTTTTGGCAGAAACTAAATCTCGATACTCTGGAAAAATCCCACAATTATTTTCATTGGTTCGCTTCCGCAATTCCTTATATTGATTTTTGGTCAATTTCAAATCCAAAAATAGGGCGAACGCTTCTTCCGGCGTAAATTTTTTATCTTCAATTGGTGTAGGAATGCTTTTTACAATCCTCTTTGTGCGCCTTGGGCTCGCTTCTACTATTTTTTCAATTATTTCAATTTTATTTTTTTATTTTGGGTTGGTTGAATTTGGTGCAAAAATGAATCCTTAATAATTCTTTGAGAAATTTCTTCATTGATATTCTCCAGCTTGCGCCTTCGAGATCTTTCACTACATCCGTCGATTGGTTTTGCTGGTCGACCCTTTTTCCACTTTCGTTGGCAGTTGTAGATGCACTCTCAAAAATAAGTTCCTTTATTAACCAGTCTTGGTAACGTTTGTACATCTTTGCCTTGCTATGAGAGCATTCAATGTACCGTCTTTTCAAATTCGATGCAAAATTAGTAATTTTTCCTTTGTGCATTTCAATGTCTTCTAGGTTACAATTCTTAAAGAAGTCGTTGCTCACTATGTGCAAAATTACATCGTCTACATCATTTCGTTGAAAATAAATATCTGCCAGATCTCTGTAACAGTACTTAGCCATTGCACAAATTGTAATGAATAATAATTGTGGAAACATTATTATAAATACTCTTTCTTGCAATTATGTAAAATAAAAATTTTTATCTTTTATTACCACTTTTAGAAGCATAAAAAACCCACACCCTAACCCCTTTTAAAAGGTGAAGCATACCTGCTCATATCTTAAAGGGCTATGTCGCAATAGTTTTTTTTTTACCATTTACAAATATTTATCTTTTATTACCACTTTTAGAAGCATAAAAACCCCACACCCTAACCCCTTTTAAAAGGTGAAGCATACCTGCTCATATCTTAAAGGACTATGTCGCAATAGTTTTTTTTTTACCATTTACAAATTTTTATCTTTTATTACCACTATTAGAAGCATAAAAAAACCACACCCTAACCCCTTTTAAAAGGTGAAGCATACCTGCTCATATCTTAAAGGGCTATGTCGCAATAGTTTTTTTTTACCATTTACCTGTTATTTAAATTGTTTCCCATTTTATCAGGTATTTAAACTATATAACTCTAATTCAGACTATTAACGTTTTTGAAAGATACCTATGTAAATGTACCTGTAACAATTAAGCGCATTATATCTAAACCCTTTTTTATAAGTATATAACAACTCCTGACAACTCTACCGACACGCAAAAAAAACACCGCGGTGCACCGGTACGACCAACTTTTGTATTCATAACACTCAGACGGACATCGTTTAATCGACTCAGAAAGTGTTTTTGAGTCGATCCGTATAATAAAAGATGGATAAAGGTCCGATATTTTTGGCAGTTACAAACATCACCTCAAACTTAACATATCCTAACCACATAGTGGACAACTTTTGTATTCATAAATTTTGCAGAAAATATATAACCTTGGGTCAGAAAAATTGTTCTGGTGCACACGGGCCGAAACTGGCGGGTGTATAATGGGGTATAGGAGTATAGGGGAGGGTTCGGACTATAGAAGAGTGCAAGATTTTTTCTGACTGCTTTTGACTGGCAGGAGTTATGCTCTATTAAGTAGGACATTTTCGGAAAATTTGGACCTTTTTTAAAATTTTTTTTTTTTAAATTTCGGAATGACTCAGTGATTTTACATTTTTAACATTAATAGTATGGAAGCCACAAAATTATACAAAATTTATTTCACTTCAAAATCTTTCAAATCAAAAAAGTTACAGTCTGTCAAAAATAAAAATTTACAAAGAAATTTTTAATTTTAGCAAAATACTGAGAAAGCCCATTTTCGAAGACCCTGTTCGCTGTGATATAGTTGAGATAGAGTCGCAATTTTTTGGCTCCCGAGGTTTACTAGTATTTACCTTCAAATGAATAACATAACTTTAAAATCGGTAACAAAAAAAAAAAAAAAATGATTTTTGGCCGCCTTCTCAAAATATGGTCCACTGTGCGTCGTGTGAAAAGGTCGTGTTTTTTAAAGCTCCTCTTATTTATTCAAAATCTAATGTTTTATACACTGTTTTCAATAATTTTGTAAAGAATACAATTTTTTAATAATTCCCCACATCCGTGTGTCATTAATAAAAGTTCTTAAAATTAAATATAAAACTGAAATAATTCGAATTTTAAAATTAAACTTGGAAGCAAACAATCAAAATCAATAGCCAAAACACTGGATAAAACATACACACATATAGTGAGAACAATAAATAAATAAACAGTGAGCATAAACAAACGAATAAGAAAACGACAAAAATATTGCACATCAAATAACATAACCAAAATAACAAAAATAATATTCAAAATAGTGACAATACTGTCGTGAACTAAAACTTTAAGGAAAATAAATAAAACAAAAATAAAATAACAACTCTTTAGTCAACACTAAAAATGGAAACAAGAAGTGAATCGTCCGCTAAAAGAGCTAGAGAAACAACACAAGAATCAAAACAATACTGTTCTGTCGACAATTATCCAAAGATTCCACGGTTAACAGATGACGACAAAGTATTTTTTCGAGAGTTAATAAGAGAGAGTGAATACACCACATCCGAAGTAATAAAAAGTTCGATAAGAGAAAGTGAAGAAAAACACTTTGATTTTATAAAAAATTTAATAAAAGAAAGTGAAGAGAGAATTCTCTCTGTAATTGAGAACAAAATTGACAATATAAAGGTCCAAATAAATACAATAACTGAAAGAGTCAATAAATTAGAAATGAACAGTACAGAAGTTATCGAGATGAAAAACGAATTAAATGAATTAAAGAGAAATATATTAAAGCAAGAAAACTCAGTAGTATCTGGTAGTATTCGAATATCTACTATGAAAATGAAGATCTTCATAAAATTTTTGATAACATATGTGGTAGCTTGAATATACCTTCGCCACAAATAGAAAATATATATAGACTTAAAAAGATTTACAAAAACAATAAACCCTATAAACCTACAGATGAGGTTATAGTGGCAAAATTAAATTCCCCGTATGAAAAAAACTTTATTCTAAAAACAATTGCTAAATACCGTCGTAATAATAAAAAATCTTTGTGTTTACATCATGCTGGTTTTCAAAGCGATGAACCGATTTATTTAAATGAAAATCTTACACCACATAATCATCGAATATTTAAAGAGGCGCTAACTATGAGAAAACTTAAACAGATCCAATCTACATTCACTCTGCGAGGTTTCGTTTATGTAAAAAAATTTAACTCAGATGACCCAATTCTAATAGAATTTTTTGATGATCTGAAAGAGCTTTTTCGTGAATAATAAACATAAAGCATTAATCAACTTTGATGCTATTAATGCTATAACTATTGTTTAACAAATCGATTTGCTTATTGCTCATTTTACATTTGTTTTTCATTTCTCTATATGTTTTTAAAATTTTGCAAAATTTTTTCTTTTATTTTTAAATTTATATATGACAATCATGTTTTTAAATTTTTGTAACATTTATTTTTTATTAAATTTACTTTATACGACTATATGTAAATTTTATTGCGTTGCTTTAGAATGTCATTATGACAAGTACATCATATGAACAAGTTGGCTCCAAAGATGGTAATTATAACATGCTACGTATCCTGGCTAATCATAGACAGGGTTTCAGTATTTGTCATTTAAATGCACAAAGTTTATGAAATAAACTTGATGAGTTTCGTCTTTTATTTGAAAATTCGGGTGTTGACGCTATATGTGTTTCAGAGACATGGTTCTGTGATAATGTTAGCGACAATATCTATGAGCTGAAGTAGTCATGCTGGTGGTGTCGCAATTTATATAAAAAATAATATTTCATGTCAATTAAATTGTACACATAATATAGCTAATGACGTGGAATATGTTTTTGTAGACGTAAATTGTCGTGGTGATAAATTTCTTCTTGGATGTGTATACAGTCCACATAAACGGATAAAGTTTGGTAGTCTTATCACGAAGCTGGAGCTTTCATCAATGTCATACTCCGAAGTCATTATATCAGGTGATTTTAATAATCTTTTCGATGACTCAAATCTTACCACTATAATGTCAATGTTTAACTTGTCAGCTGTCAACACAACGAGACCTACACACTTCACGTCAACAAATAGCACTTTGCTTGATCTTTTCTTTACCAGTAATGAAAGTAAAGTCCTTCATTATGATCAGTTAGCAGCACCAGCATTTTCGAAGCACGATCTACTCTTCTTATCATATGATTTTGCAATAGAAACCCAGCCCCAAACATTTACTTATCGTGATTTTAATAATATTGATATCTTGGCTTTGGGACATGATCCTTGCTCTACTCCATGGGATCAAATTTTCTTTTTACCGACTGTTGGAGAACAACTGTCATTTCTTAATGGTAAAATTTTATGAATTTACAACAAACATGTCCTCAACAAAACGAAAACTATTAAAAATAGAGATAGACCTTGGTTCACAATGGAAACCAAGATGCTAATAGAACACCGTGATAATCTGTATCAGAAGTGGAAACGTTACAGGATATCAGAATATCACGACGAATATAAGATGGCTGGGAAAGAGGTTGTTTCCAATTATTATTTTAATAAATTTAATACAGCTATTGGAAGTAAAAAAAACCTGGAAACAAATACGCGAAATTGGAATAAATAAGACAATTAATCAATCAATGAATGTTGACATTAATGCGCTAAATGAAGCTTTTGTAAATATTCCAGCCGTAAATAACGAATTTTATGATGATTTTCCCTGTAATAATTTAAACATTCCCAAGTTTAACTTTCAGTGTGTAACATTAACAGAGGTAGTTGAAAGTTTCAATGCTATTAAATCGAATGCAGTGGGCCTTGATAATATACACCCCAGATTTATAAAAATGATTTTACCATGGATTGTCCGTTTTATAATGTACTTGTTTAACTCCATAATCACTACTAGCATCTTTCCAATGGAGTGGAAACATGCCAAAATTATACCAATACCAAAAACGGGTAACGAATACCGCCCGATTGCAATTCTACCATATCTCTCAAAAGTTTTCGAGCACCTTTTACACATACAAATCTTTAGGTATTTAAACGACAACAACTTACTTACAGAGTGTCAATCTGGTTTCAGGCCACAACATAGCTGTATAACGGCTTTATCTGATGTAGTTGAAGAGTTAAGAAGTAACATGGATGATGGAAAAATATCTTTTTTGGTTTTATTGGATCACTCAAAGGCATTTGACACGGTGCAACACTCAATTTTATGCCTCAAACTGAAGAGGTTTTTTAACTTTTCTACATTAGCAGTTAGACTACCGTTTTCATATCTCACAAACAGATCCCAATCTGTTGCTAATGGTAGCAACACTGCAAGTTATAAGAGGGGTACCACAGGGTTCAATCCTTGGACCACTACTTTATTCGATATATGCCAATGTTCTTCCACAACAAATTAAATTCTCTAAGGTTCAGATGTACGCTGATGACATTCAGCTATATTTAAGTAGTACCAAGGATTCAATTATTTCCAAAACTCAAGAACTAAATTATGATCTCAAACGTATTCTAAATTGGGTAACGGCAAATGGTCTACGACTTAATCCAAATAAATCTAAGTGTATTATAATAAAGAAGTAAGTGATGCATTTGGAGAATGAGATTAATGTCTTCCTTGGGGGCTCTAAAATTGACATCGTGGACTCTGTACGAAATCTCGGAGTTGTGTTTAATGGAACTCTGACTTGGTCAGATCATATTAATCAATCCTGTGGCAGAATTTACAGTATGATAAGAAGTTTATGGTTAACACAGCACTTTACTCCACTGAAAATAAGATTGCTACTTGCTAAAACATATCTTTTACCAACATTACTATATGCATCTGAGGTTTTCACAGGTTGCAACTCTAGGGATAACAGAAAACTTACTGTAACTTTCGACAACATTATTCGCTATATCTTTGGATTAAGAAAATTTGATCATGTATCCTAATACTCTTGTCATGTCTTACATATGTCATTTGACAACTATATTAAATTCAAGAACATTATAATTTATAATATTTTAAATTTAGATTAAGAGTTACTGATATTAAATATATTGTGAATATCTTATCTGATTCCATTACTGTAATTTATAAGATACTGTTGCCGGTTTTCTCAATGTATCATCAAACTGCCTGTTAGTTAACCAGGACATAAATTTATTGGACCGATAAACTGCCGGTTAACAATTTAGGTTTTCTCAATGTACCGACAAAAACATTATTTTCAGTTGGCAATGCCTCTCAAAATACGTATGAAAGTTGGGAGAATTATTTTCAGTTGGCAATGCCTTTCAAAATTGATATGAAAGTTGGGAGAATAATTTATCTGTACGATAAATAAATAATTGGCAGATGAGTGCCGGTTAGCATTGCGACAAAATAGAAGCAAACCAGACATTGAGAAAACCAAATTTCTTTAATCGGCAGTTTCTCGTTGGGATAAAAGATAATCGCCTATTGAGAAAACGGGCATGTGTCTTATTGTAATGCAAAATCGCATTTAATAAATAAATACAAATACAAAATGAAGAGTTAACGACAAATAATTTTTATACGCAAACAATAGATTTGCATGATGAAACTCCGGTGTACATAAAGAATTATAGATTGCCCCAAACACAGACAAAGGAAATAAATTCTCAAGTACAGCAACTATTACGAAACAATATAATAGAACCATCAATAAGTCCATAAAATGCACCATTACTATTAGTTCCTAAGAAGGGACAAAAGGACTTGAAGAAATGGAGATTAATCGTCGATTTCATGAAACTGAATGACAAGATCATTAATGACAAGTTTCCATTGACACGTTTGGATGACGTCTTGGATAGATTCGGCAGAGCTAAATATTTTTCTACACTTGATATGACGAGCTCATTCCACCAAATAGAACTAGATCACCGATCGCGCCCATACACTGCATTTCCAACACCCGATGGACATTACCAATACACTAGATTACCTTTTGGTCTTAAGATATCTTCAAATAGCTTTCAACGAATATTAGCATTGTCTTGGTCTTGGTCTTGGTCTTGAATCTGAAGCTTTTCTATACGTAGACGATATAATAGTTTTCGGATGCAGCCTTAGACATCATAATGCCAATCTAGTAAGAGTTTTGGACAGATTGCAAAAGTATAATTTAAAACTAAATGCAAACAACTGTTGCTTTTTGAAGCATGAAGTAATTTATTAGGGACATTTGATAACACCAAATGGAATTAAACCCGATCCAGAAAAGTTTGAAGCAATAACCAAATATCCAGTTCCAACAAATGCGGATGAAGTGAGAAGATTTGTGGCATTCTGCAACTATTACAGGCGATTTATCAGAAATTTTGCTGATACAGCTAGTTGTCTGAATCGACTGCTAAAGAAAGGTAACAAATTTCAATGAACGAAACAATGCCAAGAACCTTTCGAGGATTTGAAACAAAGACTGATTAGTCCACAAAATATTACAATACCCAAACTTTGAGAAACCATTTATATTGACAACAGATGCATCGAATTTTGCAAACGCTGATGCAAGGGTGTAATTGGACTCAGAAATTTTAAAGAATATGATACCTCAAATGATTGACGAAAAAGCAAAGAAAACGCTGATGATAACGTGAAATATGAAGGAAAATATGATACAAAACAACGCAGAAAAGAATAACAAAATGATACAAAACAACGCAGAAAAGGATAATAAAATGATACAAAATAAAATTGTATATGAGGAGAAGGATGGAACATCACCTATTGGGACTGATCACCACAACATGTGGGAATGTACATAAATTAATGATATAAAGCTAGCAAGAAAAATTAAATTTATATTTAGAAAAAAGTCGACAAATAAAGATAATATAATAACCATTGAGAATGTTAATCTTAATGAGATGCGCGTAAGATGTAGTGAAAATCCATGTTATTTAGATAAAGTGTTCGAGAAGCTACCATCTATTTTAATAACAACTGCTCAAATGTGAACACCATTATTTTTAACATGTCATTAATTTGTAATTTGTAAAATTCTATATAAGTTCAAATCTGTTTTTTATCTTTGTGTGTATTTTAATGATAGGGATTCCTGGAATTACCAAATAACAATTATAAATAATCACTGTTTATTTAGGACACAATTTCAGCACACATGTGGGAAATAATGATAATTAAGTGTTATCTTATTTTATTATACATACATAGAAAGATAAGATGCGCATGATTTTATTAGTCTAGTTTAGTTTTAAGATTTTGTATTTAGCTCTTAAGGTCTTTAATATTAATAAATAAATTCAGTAATTTACAAATACTCAATACGGTCAAATAAATTCGCTAAATAATTTTATTTCCGTATTTACATGGTTTTTCGATAAAAAAAAAAGAAGGAAAAAATGGAGAGAATGTTCAGTAAGATGTTATTGGCATTAAACTCCAGTGAGAGCAGCAAAAAGCTCAACGAAGGGAAGAAGACGCTCAAGTAGAGCAAAATATTCAAAAAAAATTTAGAGGGGGGGAACAATTGCCACAGAAGAAGGAAGAAAATATAGAACATTCAAGCAGAAAGACTACAATGCTAATTCATTACAGACGTGAAATAACCAAGCTAGACGATAGTATTTGCGGATGGCTGTGATGATGACGATATTTGTATCCTGGAATATCAAAAAGTTGTATGGGAAAAAATGATGATTGATATTAAACAAATGTTTAAAGAATTATCATTTGAATTTTCTGCAACAGAAGAAATCGAGGAAGAATTTGAGATTATTGATAATAAATATAAGGAAGCATTAAAATCAATATTGAAAAAGATGGCTGCTGTAAGAAATGAAAAAAAGGCAGTGGTGTTGGATTCAATAAGAATACCACAATTTAAAGGAAACGTGGAAGAATGGAGTTCATTCCACACGTTATTCAAACAATTGATACACGAAAATGCAAGCATAGCTCCTGCAGAAAAGTTGTTCCATCTGAGAACTAGTATATCAGGTGATGCTTTTAAGGTTATACAAAATTTAAACCTAACAAATGAAAATTATGATGTAGCCTGGGAAATGTTGAACAACAGATTTGGAAACAAAAGAATACTGTTTACCAAATCGGTAGATAAATTTTTAGATCAACCTAATTCAAATAGTATGTCAGCTGCAAGCCTTAAAAACCTGCTAGATACATCAAATGAGAGCATTCAAGCTCTGAAGGCAATGGGTTATAAATTGGATGATGCTGATCCAATTCTTGCTAGAATTATTATAAGGAAGCTAGACAAAGATGGTCTTTTGCTGTATGAACAAAACACACAAAGAAGTACAAAAATTAGAAGATGTGTTGAACTTTGTTGAACTTCAGTATCAAGCTCTAGATGCATCTACAAGTAAAAAGATGAGTACCAATCAGAAGAATCCAATCCGAACAACAGCTCTGTTTTCAGAACCAACATTTTGCCATTACTGCAATAAAAATGGGCATAAAGCTCGTGAATGCAGACAATTCTTGGCGCTGTCAGTAGATGAGAAGAACAAATGGGCTCGAGGAGCTAAAATGCCTTAATCACAAAATGGATAAAAGGTGGTTTAGTAAAAAAAACTTGTCAAAAATGCGGTAAAAAACATCATACAATAATGCATTACATGGAAAAGCAATCTGCGGCTTCAATGAATTCTAACTCATCTACAAATGTATTGTTGGCTACGGCGCAAGTTAAGGTAAGATCTATACATGGTGAATATGTGACTCTAAGAGCACTTATTGATCAAGGATCGCAAATTACAACATTGTCGGAAGAAGCAGCGCAAATTCTAGCACTACCTAAAATATAGTGCAAAACCGAAATACACGGCCTTGGAGGCGGTGTAGTTGGAGTGTCAAAAAATAAAATAAAATTGTTCATTACGCCTCGATTCATAAGTAATCATGTGATTGAAGCAGATGCACTGGTGTTACCACAATTGAGTGGTGCTTAACCTGATCAATCGTTTAAATTCGATGTGAGTAGATGGGAAAACTTTGTCTTGGCAGATCCATTGCTAAACAAATCTGACCGAATTGACATAGTAATTGGAAGCGACATCTTCAGCAACATCCTAGAAGAAGGAGTTCAAAAGAAAGATGGCATTTTAGCACAACTAAGGATTCTATCAGGCGTCATCAAAAAACAACATAAAAAATCAAAAGTTCTATCAGCTGTAACAAATGTAGAACGATTTTGGGAACTAGAAGAATTGCCTACAACTACAGATGAATGTACAGAAGATAAAGTTTGCCTGGATCTATTCAACAATACTACAGAAGTTGACGCAGAAGGAAAAATTGTGGTCAACTTACCACTCAAAGATGATGAACTTGGAGATTCGAGAAAGCAAGCAATGGCACGTTATTTATCCCTCGAACGAAAGCTGGAAATGAATGATAAATTAAAAAACGACTACGTCAAATTTATGAGAGAATACCTTCAATTGGGTCATATGAAGCTGGTAAAGATAAACAACATCGGTAAATATTATTTGCCACACCAACCGGTGATTGGAGAAACCAGTTTGGCAAAAATTACGTGTGGTGTTCGATGCGTCAGCAAAGTCCGCAAACGGAAAAATCTTGAACGACATAATGTTCATTGGCCCAAAACTACAAAAGGACATATATGATATCCTTCTAAATTGGCGATTATGGAAATATGTGGTAACTGCTGACGTAGAAAAAATGTATCGTCAGATAAAGGTAACAGAGAAAGATCAGACATACCAACACATACTTTGGAGAGAAAATAGAAATGAGGCCATAAAAGAATAGAAACTCAGAACGGTAACTTGCGGAACTTCTTCAGCTCCATTTCTTGCGGTAAGGTCACTTTTCCATATTGCTGATAGCTGCCAGAATGAAAATATTAAGAATATTATAAAATCCGATTTCTACATGGATGACTTGATGAGCGGAGCAGACACAGTTCACGAATGCAAAAATATTCAGCGCCAAGTATCAAAACAACTTTCAACATTTGGATTTCATTTGCGAAAATGGTTATCTAATGAAAATTCAATAGCAAAAGATGTGGAGGTTTCCAGTGACAACGCTCTAATTCAAATTGACAAGGATGGCATGCTACGGGTAGGTGGTCGATTACAAAATTCAAATTTACCATACAATAACAAACATCCCGTAATATTGCGGAAATCACATTTGGCGTATCTAATCATTCAAAAGGCGCATATTTCAACATTACATGGTGGCAATCGTTTGGTAGAATCAACAGTAAGACGAAGATATTGGGTTATAGATCTGAAAAATTCAGTTAAATAATGCATAAGAAGCTGCCCAAAATGCATTAGATATCGTCAAAAGGTGTCAAGGCAACTCATGGGAAATCTACCGGAAGCTCGAGTTACGGAATCAGCACCATTTGAACATAATGGAATAGACTATGCTGGGCCTATCCAAATAAGGTGCTCAAAAGGTAGAGGCCAAAAGTCCTACAAAGGATACATTGCCGTATTTGTTTGTATGACAACTAAGGTAATTCATTTAGAAGCAGTAAGTGATCTGACGACCGAAGCATTCTTAGCATCACTAAAGCGATTTTTTGCACGAAGAGGTGTCAGTAGCCATATATACTCGGACAACGGAACAAATTTTGTTGGTGCAAACAGAATATTAGATGCTGACTTTGCAGCTGTGGTAAAGAATAATGAGTCCGTAATACCAATATTAGCATCATCCAAGATTCAGTGGCACTTTATTCCCCCGGCAACCCCTCACTTTGGAGGGATTTGGGAGGCTGGTGTCAAATCAGTTAAGCATCATTTAAAACGTGTTATTGGAGATACAAAGCTCACGTTTGAAGAAATAAATACGCTGCTAACTCAAATTGAAGGTGTGTTAAATTCCAGACCTCTGGTTGAAGTGAATGGCGAAAACATTGATCGGACATTTTCCGATCGGAAGACCGATAACCGACTGCCCTGAATATGTTGATTCATCGCACATAAGCTCCCTCAATAGTTGGAAGTTGATACAACAACTAAAGAAACACTTTTGGAAACAACTAGCTACAGAAAATCACTGGATATTCACAGTGTTTAACAATTTCCTTCTCTCTGTTGATTGCGGTCAGAATAATCGAAGCTGGATAACATTACCTCCAAAGGGAATACTAACGTTATCTCCAGGGTGTACTGCAACCTACGAAGGAGTGACTTTAACAACATCGCAACGGTTCACATCTAATAAAAAACCTATCTATTCAGACATCATCTTGGGGTCTAGAATTTCACTATTTCACTATTATCAACAATACGAAGGCTATAAACCATTTAATGGAAAGGGTCGATGAAATGAATGCAGCCAACATTGAATTAAAAAGGTTTAAATTTCATAAGGTTTCTGGCCATTTTTCTTTAATTTTAGTTACAATTTGTATTCTAGTTTTTGTTTGCCTTTATATAAGGTATAAATGTTGTAAGTCTAATAAAACTATCGTTAAAGTAGACTTTGGTCGCCGTTGCCATTGCGGGCCCGGCAGAATGTTCAAATGTGAACACCATTATTTTTAACATGCCATTAATTTGTAATTTGTAAAATTCTATATAAGTTCGTTATCTTTGTGTGTATTTTAATGATAGGGATTCTTGGGATTCCCAAATAACAATTATAAATAATCACTGTTTATTTAGGACACAATTTCAGCACACATGTGGGAAATAATGATAATTAAGCGTTGTTTATCTTATTTTATTATACATACATAGAAAGATAAGATGCGCATGATTTTATTAGTCTAGTTTAGTTTTAAGATTTTGTATTTAGCTGTTAAGGTCTTTAATATTAATAAATAAATTCAGTAATTTACAAATACTCAACGAGTACGGTCTAATAAATTCGCTAAATAATTTTATTTCCGTATTTACAACAACAGAATATAGAAAATTCGCACTGGAAAGAAGTGACGAGCTATTTGAAAAGATAACCCTTGGGAAAATAAAAGAATCTATATATATAAAAATGAATCGTGGTTTGTTCGTCCGCTTAAAACTTGAAAACTACAGGACCAAAAAGGATACTTTCTTCTGCGAGTTTGTTTGTAACTGCCACGCGAAGGTTTAGGAAAAAAGAAAAGTATAAAAAGTCTCAACAGATGGCGCTGTACGCGGCTATTCCATTTTAACATCATATATATTGAGTACTATGAGAGGGAGAGCTTTGTAAATTTGTGTGAGGCCATCTATTATTAATATAGATAGTCATACGAAAAATGGTCAGTATCGGATAAGTGGGCGTGGTACCTCCCATACAAAATTTATTTTTAATATCATATATTGAGTACTGTTTTAGGAAGAGCTTTGCAACTTTGTATGAGGTCATCTATTATTGCTGTGAGTTGATGGGAGGTGACGTTGTAGGAATTAGCGTATCGGAACAGTAGGCGTGGTACCTACAAAAAAAATTAATCACTCAGTATCAGATTCAATATCATGACAGGGAGAGCTTTGATACCTTATGTGACGTCATTTGTTATTAGTGTAATTACATCTGACGAAAATAGGCTGGATCGGATAAGTGGGCGGGGTACATCCCCTAAAAAGTACTGATTAAATATTATATACATATACCGAGTATAATGATAGGGAGAGCTTTGCAAGTTTGCGTGAGTTCATCTATTATTTCTGTGATTAGCCGTGGCGAAAATGGGCTGGATTGGACAAGTGGGCGTGTCACCTACCGTATGAAATAAATTTTCAAAATAATAAAAGTATCTTAAATAATATGAAAGGGAAAGTGAATATAATTTGTGTGAGTTCATGGGTTATTAGTGTAAGTTATTAGTGTGTGTGAAAATGGGCTGAATCGGATAAATGGGTGGGTTTACTTCCATAAAAGTAATTATTAAACTTTATAATTTTGGATCGTTTTCAAGGAAAATGTTTAAGAGAAATGACAATTTCAGCAGCATAACAAAAATTGAAATTTCCGCAATTTTCATTCAAGTTAATTGCTACTGCTGTAGTATAAGATGAAGGAGTGCATTTATCAAAAGACTTTTTAATATACTTCATTTGCCAGGTCTTCCATCACATAATTTAATAGCAGAGTTGGATCGTAAAATAATATAGTTAAATTTAAGCTTACATAAGCGCTTTAATTTAAAAAAAAAATTGATCTATTATTGAATAACTGTTTCTTTAAAAATATACATATATTCTTTTTGACTTTCGGATAATTTTATCATTTTTATTACGATGCCAAGAAGAGTTCATGGTAACATTTGTCTGCATTCTCAGGATGCAGCGCAGCCCCGAAATGTCGCAACATGTCGAACGGAAGATGAACGTGCTATTGGAAGGGAATCAGTTCGACCAGAATGGATGGAAATCGTGCGCGACAGTTAGAAGAGATCAACGAAACACACAATGAGCAACATGATTGAGAAGAAGAGAAGTTCGTGCTCGGCAAAGTGAAGAAGCTAGATCACAATGTGTGATTTTTGAACGATAACGTAGGCTACAAAAAAATATTCAGGTAAACATTGAGCATGCACCCTTTCGATATGAGGCCAACATTCAATACAGTTCGCACACATCGGTTCAATTCGGCCAGATGTCTGTCGGTTGTGAGCATAGCAAAGCAGTTAAATTTGAGAAAGAACCGCTTGGATTGTGTTGGGTGGGCGGATAGGTGAAATTGTCAAATTGCTTCCACCACCAGAGCCATTATGCATGCTGCTTTACGGTGAATCTCCTAATTCGAATTAAAATTGGATCTGTCATCCTTATGCGCCGACACTATGCAATGGAACCCGACTGATTTTGACGAAATTAATGAGTAATGTCATAGTGGCAAGGATTTTGAAAGGGCGGTTCAAGGGAGATTCTTAATTCCTCGAATTCCCTTGACTTCAACCGATTTTATGTTCCAGTTCAAAGATGTTCAGTTTCCAGTGAAACTTGCATTTGCGATGACAATAAACAAGTCACAAGGACAGTCCCTAGAAGTGTGCGGCAGAAATCTGAAAATATCATGATTTTCACACGACCAGCTATATATTGCGCGTTCCCGAGTTGGGAAGCCATCCTCACTATTCATTTACGTTCCGGAGCAGAAAACAAAAAATGTTGTATATCGTGCATCATTAAATTGATTACAATCATCGTTCTATTCTTTTTTTAATTAATACTTGATTTTATCCTATTTTCGCAAATGTTGGACGGGACGAAGCCGTCGTGTCAGCTATCCGTATAATTATAAGATATTGAATTCAACTGAATTCGAAAAGTATTGTATTCAAGTTATATTATTGCGTCCTCTGTTAACAGTCGATAATTTTCGATAAAAAAAAATCGAAATTATTTCAATCAAAAAATCTCTTTTGGGCAAAGCGAAGTTTGCCGGGTCAACTAGTTATTAAATAAAATTGAAAAGAATGACGTCAAAATATTAATATATAAAAATCCTCAAAAGATAACAGATAATAGAGAAAAGGAAAATCTTATAAAAATGTATTATAATACACCATGCGGAGGGCATTTTGGAGTTAGAAAAACAATACTACGGCTGAAACAAAAATACATATGGAAAAACATGTCGAAAATGATAAAAAATTACGTAAAAACATGTGATTTGTGTCAGAGGAACAAACAAATCAAACACACAAAAGAGCCATTATGCGTGACAGACACACCAAACCAAAGTTTCAACACACTTGTAATTGACACTGTAGGTCCTTTAAGACCGTCACAACATTGCAGATATATTCTAATCATACAATGTGAACTGACAAAGTATCTGATAGCTTGTCCTATGGAGACAAAAGAGGCCACAAATGTAGCTAAAGCGCTAATTGAGAACGTGATACTAAAATATGGAATGTTTAGAGCAATTAAATCTGATAGAGGAACCGAGTTTACAAATCAGTTAATGAAGGAAATATGTGAATTTTTGAAAATTGAACAAAGATTCTCAACACCATATCATCATGAAACACTGGGAACTGTAGAAAAGAACCACAGGGTTTTGAATGAATACTTCCTTTCATTCGTTATTGATGACATTTGGTACTCATGGGTTCCATATTATGCATTCGCTTATAATACTACACCTCATGTAGATACGGGTTATTCGCCTTTTGAATTGATTTATGCCAAATTACCAAGTTTGCCAGGCGATCGTATGGAAAAATGCAATGAAAAGATCTATGATTTCGACAATTACACAAATGAACTAAAGACAAGATTAAAGTATTCATTAGAGAATGCTAGGAAAATGATACAGAACATAAAATTAAAAAGAGTATAAGACTCACATAAATATGAAAATAGTTTAGAAATAAAATTAGGAGATTTAGTTTTATTAAAAATAGAAAATAGGAAGAAAAATGAATCACCATACCAGGGTCCATATGAAGTCATTGGTATTGAAAATGTAAATGTAGAAATAAGAATTAACAACAAATCAAAAATCGTACATAAGAACTTATTGAAAAAATACAATAAGGATAAATAAATGACAATGTTATAATATCAATATTAATACTATAATGAACAAACTTTGTATAATCAAAATACAATTATAAATATATAATACAGAATAGATAACAAAATTTTTTTTTTAAACAAATAATTTTAAAATGTTAGTAATGTTAGTTTCTATATAAATAGAAACTATTTTTCAAGGAAAAATTATTTATTAATAGACATTTAATAATTAAAATATACAAATACCATTTTTACGCAAACTATAACTAATCATTTTACAATATAAACATTTAAGAATATTAAACTTATTTGATAATTTTACAGTATGCACCGTTATATTGTTAAAAAATCATCCAAGTTTATAAATAAAATTGTATGATTTTCTTGAACGTCGAGGGTGTAGTGTACTCGTGAACATAGGGTCAAGTGTAAACCCAAGTCAAAGATTCACAAGTACACAAATACGTATGTATGTTTGTGGTGACGGTTGAGACATGTTTACAAAATGTATGTTTGTACGTTTGATACTGAAAGAATGTAGAACGCAAACAAATATTTTGTAAACAAAAAGTTTAATGACTTATTTTATTTAGCGTATCACCAATTTGTGTAACATTACACCAAATTGTGTATGAATGATCGATACATTGTTTAACTGTGACGTTTTGACGAACTACCCATTTGGCGAAAGAGAAAAATACTCATAATCACCAACACAACATAAATATACATTTTAGTGTTAAGTGATGAGTAAATTCTAAAAAATAAATTTATAAGAATCAATTTTGTTAAATAAAGACAGGCATTTTTAAGACTTTAAAATAGAAAAACCTCCAGCAACTTTTTATTTAAAGTAAAGAAAAGTATTTACAGTTTGTTTTTAGCAACAAAACACTACAGCATCCATGTCAGTGTCGTCGTGTGCTCTTTTTGCAATTACTTCCCGCAGAAACCTCACTTTCACACCTGGAGAATCACGTTCGTAAGCTTGTTTTGCGTTGGTCTCGTTTCGTATATGATGAATTTGGTCGTCTCCGACAGGGCAATTGTGGCGTGGGCCTTTTGATCCGTTTTATCCCATGTGGCAAAGTTTTCTGCTGGTCTATTAGTGGTAATGGCCGTCCATACATGTTTTCGTTTTAAAAGCATTTCAATTTTGAAACGCCAATTAAAATAATTTGTGGATGTTAATTTCGGCGTTTGGTAATTTGCGTCTAGATCAGCCATATTTTTTTTTTTTTATTGTTGATTATCAAAATTTAATATCTTAAAATCTTGCCAATCACTGGGCCTTTATTAGTGAATAAAATATTTGCGTTGACTATAAAGAAGAGAACACACCTTTATTTACTTTCAAATAGACTTTATTGACATGAATTTAAAGAAAACTTTATTTGATGAAAATTGTTAAACCGTAGTTCAAGAAGGCTAATAATAAAAAGGGGTCATAGTAAAAGCGGATGTTACAAAAGTTGACATAAAATAGGTTGCCATATTATCTATGATGTGTTGACATATCGATATCAATTTAAATATAGTGTAAATTATGTTATGCCAACAAACGAAATATAGAATATTTTAACATTTTAGTTTATATGTCTAGTGTACATAGTTACAAAGATAATGCAACATAAACATATGTAAGTATACTGTACGACTTTTTTATTAGTTCACTGTATGTCATATCTTAAATTTAACATCTTCTGCTGCATCATAATTTGGAATTCCAAAGGACATTGAAAAATTTACGAAGGATGTAAATTATCATTTCTGTAACAGTGCAAGCAGAAGGCAGGACTTTATAAAATTCCAGGAGTACTTTGGAAGAGAAACACATATCATATTTAAATATTCTGTGACAACGTGGGTTTCTAGACAAGAAGTAGTAGAGTTCTTGAGCAACGGAAACCTTTAAAATACTATTTAACACTAAATGATTTTGAAATTGATTCCAGAAATCAAAGAACCAATTAATAAATCGGGATTTATGAACCCATTTTTTAAAATAACCTTTTTGTTCCTTCAATATGTTTTGAAAATAGTCAACTTTGAAATGCAGTTGGAGGATGCACGTATGCATATTTTTTTGCCAAGAATAAAATTATTATTTCGGCAAATTACACGTAATTTCATTACCAAAGATGTTCTCGACAATTGTAATCTTTCAGAATTAAAAATTAATGAAAACCACATTCCATTCGATGACATTTTTTGTGGTACAGAAGTTGATTTATCTATAAACACAAATCAAATTGAACCTAGTGTCGTAAAACAGTTTAAGGAAAATTCAAAAAATATTATATTAATAGGTCGATTATGGATGGCAACCGAACTTTAGTTGGGTTGTCAATAAGCAACGCAACTGGCATATAAATTGGTATTATGTAAGGCAACTTTTTTCAGTTGCCAAAAAGTTATCGAATATGCTATTTTGACAGTTTAACAGCTGAAAATAAATGTAAAGAATCAAATAATTTTATGCAAACAAGCAAAAAAAAGGTTATTTAAGGTGAATAAAAAATAAATAAAATAAAATTAGTTCCGTGAACCTGGGTTTGGTCTGGAAAACAATATTTTGGCTACAGATATAAGGAATAGAATAATGCAATGCTTATATTACTAACCTTTTATCATTCCTAGACATATATATATTTTTCAGAATTTAATTTTAATTGTAAATAAAAAAGTTTTTAATATTGAGGAACTAAAAAACTTGTTATTTATTAAAAGTAAACAAAAAATTTACTTCCCTTTCAGTTTTGCCGCCTTCCTACTTTATAAAAATATTAACAGCAACCACAAATTTGTGGTTGCCAATATGATAACTATTTGGCAACTGAAATTGCCATTCTCAGTTGCCAGTTGCCATACGTAATATCATTTTGGTAACTGACAACGCAACTACAGTTTGGTTGCTATCGATAATAGACCCATAAATTTTGCAAAGTTCTGAGAACAAAAGTTAATTTTGACAATGAAATCTTAATTTGATTTAGTAAGTTTTCACCCGAAAATGTTTTATCTGCCAAAACCAACAGCATTGTGCAACTTTTAATTTAAATATTTCCAAATGAGAAACCAAATTTTGGAAACATTAATACCCAATATAGAGCCTTGGCTGATAAGGAAGAACTAAAACCTTTATTAAGTGAAAGAATAAGCGGTTTCTGGTCAACTGTGGCAAAAATTAAGAACGAATTATATGAATACATGTTTATACCACACTCATCTGCAAATGTAGAACAAATTGTTTCCTATCAAACTCTAATAAAACACAATTCACGTTCCAACAGTATCTTGTCTTATACAAACCAAAGACTTAGGCCCAAACGATTTTTGACGACGTCGTTTTTCTTAATTCTCTTTTGAAGCTGCTACCAAAAACCTATTGCATTTTCTTGTCTTTTAGTATCATGTATTTTTTTTAAATTTGTTTTAGTTTATTTTTCGCATTAAGGAAAAAAAATATATATATGAATTAATCTAAAAATTATCTTTTTTTATTTTTCAATTCAATTTATTTATTTGTTAAATATTATTTACAGTATTTCATTATAAGATTTAATCTTTCTATACTAAATAATTTATCATAATTTGTCATACTATATACAAAAACCTATTTAACATTTAAATTATTAAGAGTAGAATGTTTAGAATATCTAATCAAATAGCAGAACGTATCAATATTTAAAAGTTTTAAGTTAAAACATATTCAGTTTAAAGAAATTATGCATATATTAAATAAAAAATAAATAAAAATGTAAGCGATTCTTGATCTCACTGAAGTGGCCACTTCAAAGTACGAAAAAGAATAAAACGTAACAAGAAAAAAAGAAATGAGTGTTAAGAGATATATGAAAAAAGTCTTGAAAAACAGAAATCGTGTATTTTTGTTTGCCCCTCTTGCTTCTCCACACCGTTCGCATACAAACAAAAAAAGACGTCGTAAAAAGTTGCCGTGTATACACAGCCCTATTAAAATCAAAAAACTCTTCTTGTTTTAACTTAGATCTTTCTTATAAGCTATAATATTATTAAACACTTTGTAAAAATATATGTATGTACAATATTTAATTGCTTTTGATCTCAGTAAAAATATCGCGTCCTTTAAAAAATTTATATTTTTATATATACAATTAAAACTACTTAACCTTACATTCGAAGTGTTTTTTCTTGATATAAACAAATGTTTTTTTTATATATGTAAACTTTATGTGCTAACGAATTTTTTAATTCGTTGTGTTTATTAAAAACTTCAAAGAATGTTCCTGTTATTTTTTTCTGTTTAAGTTATCGAATAAATTGAAAATTGAATTAGAAAAAAAATTTTCATTTAGTACATTGATAGTTGAAAAAGTATCATTGAAAAATTGTTTTGATACCGAACGAAAAATCTCATTTCACATCCCTGACGTGAACGTTCTTCATCGCTGTTCATTGTTTGTTAGAACGAAGAGCCAACTAGCATTAGCTCTGTTTGAGGTTGTGCCGAATCTTTGATACCCTCCATTCGTGTTCTAAACACAATACTATAAGCAAGTTTATCAACATGTAACGAATTTTCTAAAAAGAAAAGGCGAACTGGTATAATTCCTTTTGGGGCAGGGCTACCTATAGGAACCGGCCGTGCTCAGGGCTGGGCGTGTGTTCTTGCCCCATCGGAAATATTTATACGTTACATGAAAATTTAATTTAGGTAGCAGAGTATCAAATCAAATAAAAATACCAAAATGATGACATAAAAGAAACATACAAAAAAAAAAAAAAAAAAAATATTTTTTTATATTGTTGATGTAAATGCAGTAGCTAGTTGTAATTGCTACTCATTCATATACCCACCCACCTTGCTGACTGTAGAGCATTCGGTAGTCAGCCCATATCGAAAATGAAATTTATACTTACATCCCTATATTGACTTCACCTTTCGTAATAATTTCACAAAAATTTATAGTTTCATATTGAAAATCTTCATTTCACAAATTAATAAAATAAAAAAAAATCTAAATTTAATTTATAGTAATGAATGTGAATTATAAAATTAATTGTCATAAAAAAAATTATTATCAAATTATTTGAAGTTAAAAAAAATATATAATTTTAACAATGAGAATGGTCACCTTTTTAATTTAACATATTGTATTCAAATATTTAATTCATTTGATAAGAAAAGAAAAGCTCAAAGTAATTATAAATTTAAATTTGCAAAAATAATGATTGACGTTTATAATGTCAAAATTTATTTTAAATGTCTATTTTATTATGATAAATTTTACGTTTCAAAATCCTCTCAATTTAATAAAAAAAAATTCAGACATTTTATTGGGAGGGAATTTATATATGTATGTGTTTTTTTTTTTTTTTTTCTTCCCCCTTTTTTTTATGTGTAATAAAAATTTGAAAATTAACAATATACAAATTTAATGTAACTTACATTTTATCCAAAGTTATCTGCAGGCGCCGGTAGACGTAGAGGATGTTGTTACTGTTAAACTTTAAATTAAATATCAAATTTCAAATTTTGTGTATGTGAAATAATAAAATTTAAAATATAATTATGAATTAATTTGAAGTTATGTAATGAAATAAATAAAATGAAAATTATTAATTAGATTATTTTGATGATTAAGTTAAAAGAATTAGATTTTAGATTTAAATAAATAAAAGCAAAAATAATTGAATTTTAAGCAAAAAAAAAAAAAATTAAAATAACAAAAAGTTATAAAATTTAAATTTATATATCGATTTCCCGTTAAGACTCAAAAGTCCCTTGTAATTTTATTTTCAGAATTGCGTGAATTCTTACGAATATTTTACCATGCAAATAGAATATCTTGTAATGTCCTTGTTAATCTTGATATTTGTGTTGTGGAAAATTAACTTTAGTGATATATGCTTGTTATCTTGAAGGCACCAAATTTTAGTAGTCGGAAATGATTTTATTTTTGTGTAAGCCTTTTGGCTACGCAAAAAGAATATATAGGGCACACACAAGTAATCCTATTTTAATATAAAAAAATTGTAAGAAAATTGTTCGTAACAAAAAAAAAAATATCACATATGTATATAATTACCTTGACCTTCCTCTTTCTTATTATTTTCATAAAATTTATGAATATTTATCATAAAGAAAAATATTTATACCAAAAAGAATTATTTTTTTCTTTTGACAATATTCGCTGAGTAAAATTATTTATTTTCCACTAATTATTCACTTGGTGTTCACTCTTTGAAAATTTTCCACTAATGAACAATATCTTTCCTTTCCAAATTTGACAAATAAAAAAAAAATCGACAAC
Source organism: Cordilura impudica (assembly GCA_963682025.1). Taxonomy (NCBI): domain Eukaryota; kingdom Metazoa; phylum Arthropoda; class Insecta; order Diptera; family Scathophagidae; genus Cordilura; species Cordilura impudica. The sequence goes on from OY821522.1 coordinate 4,590,085, forward strand.
AGACAGAAACTATAATAACTAGATTAAAAATAAGAAATAAAAAATCAAGTAAAAAAATTTTTAACAACGACAGTGTTTGAATTTTTATTTCTTTTCTTATTTTTTTTTTAAATATGCAAAAAAAAAAATTTATTGAGTAAAATTGGAAAACATCACAAAGCCAAATGTCAAAATGTTAGACTTCTACAAACAAATTAGTAAACAGTTCACACCCAAATATCCTTGGTGTGGTATGTACCTATGTGTCCGCCATTAACATCCTTCAGTTCATAATTAACTTTTCCAATTTTCCTAAGAACTATTGCCTTGATACCTGTAGGTGCAAGTTTAGCATTAAAATTATTGGCAAAAGAACTTTGAACAAAGTTACGGCGTACAACTTGTTGTCCAACATTAAATTCTCTAAATCGAGCCCTTAAATTATAAGACCGTGCGTTCTTTTCGTAAGCTTTCCTTATATTCAATGCAATTGAATCTCTTAATAATCTAAATTCGTCTCTTTTTTCCAATTTAGTGTCCGATTCAGGCAGAAGTTCTAAATTTCGTAAAATTTTATAGTCTTGTCCATGAGTTAACATATCTTGCCCAAAAACCAAGTTGTATGGAGTTTTACCTGTTGTTTGATGTACACTACTACGAATGGCACAATTTACACTGCTTAAATAACAATCCCATTGTCGCTGATCATTCCTTATATACGATCGCAATGCCTTATTTATTGATCTATTGACACGCTCGCTAGCATTAGCCTGTGGGCTATAAACTGCAGTAAATTTATGACTTATTCCATATTTATTAATAAATTCTTTGAATTCTTTGGCTTTAAATTGACTACCGTTATCAGTTATAATTACTTCTGGAACACCAAAACAGTTAAATATTTCGTCTTGCATGTATTCAATAACATTCTTGGAAATAAACTTCTTTAACGGCTTTAAAAATGTGAACTTGGAAAAGTGATCGAGTATTATGAAAATTCCGATGTTTCCTTTTCTTGTTCTAGGAAATGGTCCGATAAAATCCAAGTATAGTCTTTGAAATGGTCTTTCAGTCTTAACTATTTGTCCTAATGGAGGTCTAAGTGTTAAGTAGGTGTTAAGTCGCAATTTAATATATATTCCTTAATGTCTGTCACAAGTCTTGGCCAAAAGAAAAATTTACGTACTCGTTCAACCGTCTTTGCTATACCACCATGAGATGCATTCGGTATATCATGAGCTACATATATAATATTTTTTCTTAATTCTGTAGGTAAATTAATATAACACTTGTTAATTTTGTTTTAAAGAGAAGACTACGTCTTTTTTAACTTTATTTGATTAACTTTTATTATATAAAAAATAAAATATATTTATTTTAAAAGAGAAGACTGACTATGTCAATTATGTCTTTTTATTATTTAGTTTAAATTACTGCCGGAAAACTATGTCTTCTTGTTCGGACTCTATTTTTACAACTTAACTTTTTTGTACTTATTATCTACTTAATATTATACCTGTCGAGTATCAACCATCACATTGAATGCAACGTGAGCTATTTTAGGTGCATTCAATGCAGACATGTCATCAGCACTTTTAGCAAATATTTTAAGAAAGGTAAATAATTAAATTTGGAACAACGGAAATGTGTTAGCAATTGGATTGCGACAGAGGGAATTGAATTTTAAAATAAATATGAGAAGTTGTGTCAGCAATTGGATTGCGACAGGGGAGATTGAACTTTTGTTAATATAAATTAATTAATTATTAACTCTTCCCCTCTTAAATTGATTGTCCTCAATCATTTAGAAAAATGGAATATTATTCAGTCTTGGTGGTTTGATGGGGGCTTCTAATGCTATTGGTTTAGGAGATTCAGCATAGCGTTGCAAGGTTATTGTCGCATGAGTCTCGTTATTAGTGTTTGGAGTTTGAGGTTCCCAAACGACAATTTTTTTGTTATTTTTAAAGAAAAAGTTTAAACATGCTATGGAAATGATAATTAGACTGAGGATAATGGAGATTGACCATCCTCCGATTCTCAAACGTTTCTGAATGGTTGAAATTACCTCCGTATTATTAATCTGTAATTCGTTAAGAGCTTCAAGTGATAGGAAATTAATATGGTCGCTTTCAAAAGGAGCGGGCTGCATTAATGCGGGAATGATTTGTAATGGTGAGGCCTCTATATTACTAAAAGTTCTGTCGCTAATTTTAATAGTGCTATTATGAAATTTTATAAGAAGCGTTCCAGATATATTTCTCCGCGTATCATCAATATAAATGGATGTGTTACAATTATTTAGTAGGATAATGCCGGACTCGATTTCTTCGATTAAAGGGATATGATGATCGTTACTCGTTACACATGTAGAATTTTGACTACTTATAAGATTAGGGATACATTGGGTATTCGAGATATTCTTTATTTGGTTTTCTTTACAAATTATTATATTATTATATTTTTCACAATCATTTTTTATACCATATATAGTTTTTTTATTTTTTAAAATCTGCTTAAATTCTAGATTAATTACAGAGTTTTTCCTTTTTACCGGTCTTAAAATTACATTTTCATAGGTTTCCTTTTTCGTTAAGGGAATCTTAACTAAATAAAATATTTTTTTATTAGTATTGTATAAGATAGATACTTTGGCAAATTGGAGTGCCTCTTCGGGGCTTACGAAAACAATATTTTCTTCTCTAACTTTACTCGTAGCAATTTCAATTTCTTTTTTATTTAATATGGATGGGTTAATAATTCCAAGCCTTGCCCATTCAATTCCATTTTGGATATTTATTAGCTCTTCCTTAACTAGTCTTACTCTATTTTGTAAATTTATAACTATTTCGTTTTCTAATAATACATCTTTTTTTATTACATTTGAAATTTTATTTACTATATCTGTTAGGTTTTTTAATCTTTTATTAAAAGCTTCGTTCACGTACACTTGTCTATTATTATTTTTATTTAGATCATTTATATTATTAGCTACTATTTCAAAGTCGTCATGATCCGGAGATCCTGCGATATATTTCCAAATAGTACCTATGGTATTTATTGCTCTTTTATTTTTTATAGTGGGTGTTATATTTTCTAAAATACTTTCAGTAAGGCTTAATTCGTGGATAAGGATGGGATACAGGTTATGGTGATTTGGGATGTTTTGTTGGATGAATGTATGGGTATTGGATATGGATATTGCGTACTGTGCCAGATCTATCGAATGTAGAATAGTAAAAGTTCCTTGCTGAATTTTTGCTATGCCTTTATTAATTGCCACAACATATGAAGAAGTGTAATCCAAAATTTGGACTTCAGTTTTGACAAGGGTTAGATAAAATCTGTAAAGATAATTTATTTTCTTTTAATATTACTTTTATACACAATTCTGCCTGTCATTGTTAAAACAGTGGAGTTTCTATCTTCTTTGACTATTTCCTTTTTATACCTTGGTGTTAGTTTTGAACCTAGTCTCTTGTTAATTCTGACAAAAATTTCTTCTCCTGGTGAATAAATTTTTATTCCGTGCCTATTTTGGTTATGGTAGCTTAAGTCCTGTTTTTGTTTTTCTGTTAAACGATTGATGATTTCTTGTTTGTCCAAAATTGCTTTTCCTGGATCATTGCCTAAATTTTTGTAGAAAAATATATCTATCGGTTTTCTGCCGGTGGTAGAGTGAATTGACCTGTTATACTCGTATATTGCTCTGGTAAGTAAGTCATGAAAAGTGGTATGAAGTTTGTCTGGTTTTAAGCATCTCATAATCTCCGAAAGAGTAGAGTGAAATCTCTCCACTTGCCCATTAACAGAACTAGAGTAGGGTGGTGTAGTGTAGATTTCGACGCCAAATTGATCTTTAAGAAGAAAATTTATTGATACGGAATTTAAGGATTTTTCATTGTCTATGACTATGGACTTAGGGATACCAAAAGCTAAAACTATTTCTTTTAACGGTTCTTTAATATCTTCTATTGCCCTAGATTTTAAGATTTTTACTAAAGCGTATTTTGAGAATTTATCTATTGCTGTTAGTACAAGATTTCCTTCGGTGGAGTAAATGTCAATATGGATGATTTCTCCAGGATTTTGTGGAATTGGTGTGGGTTGGAATTGTGGTTTATCAGGGCGCCGATCATATTTTTGTCTCTGCAAACTTGACAATTTTTAACAATTCTATTGGATTTTTCTGTCATTTTTGGGAAATAGTAATTTTTCTTTATTTGCTCTCTATTTTCCCTGGCATTTCTGTGGGCTCTTCTGTGTTCTTTGATTAAGACCTCTTCCTGTTCTACATTATCAGTTATTTCTTTGACTTGTGATTGTGTGAATCTTGTTTTATAATTCGTGAAATATTCAGAATAGAATTCCTGAATTATTCCCATAATTGGTTCAATGGTAAACAATCCATTAATTACGCTAGGATTAAGATATTTTTTTAGAATCGAAATTAATATGTCTTTGGTGTAGTACGGTTTTTTTATTATATGCCTGTGATAAGTTGGGAAGGGAATTTCAAATTTGTAGTTGTCTTGGTCGTCTATTAAAATATGAATTTGGTTTTTGAAGACGTTTATAGGACATTCTACTGCTGGTATTTTATTGTCTGATGAACTTTCGTCGCTATGCTGCGTTGCTGTCATTGAATTTATCTGAGGTGGCCTAGATAGTGCATCTGCTACTACGTTTGTTCGACCGGGCTGATATCTGAGTTCATAATCATATTCTTCTAAGATGGCTTTCCATCTCTTCATTTTGCTGTTAGTATTTTTACTACTAAGAGCATATGTTAACGGTTGGTGATCTGTGAATATGATTAGTTTTCGGGATCCGTACAAATAATTCCTCAGTGAATTTAATGCCCAAATTATAGCCAACATTTCTTTTTCATTTGTGGCATAATTTTCTTCGGTTTTACTTAACGTTCGGGAAAGAAAGGTTATAGGCTTTTTGTTTTGCGATAAGACTGCACCGATTGCGTAGTCGGAAGCATCAGTCGTTAACTCGAAACATTTTTCAAAGTCAGGATGAGAGAGAACTATATCACTAGAGGCTAAGGAGTTTTTCAATTTTTGAAATGCATCTAGCGCATTCTGGTCTAAAGATATTTTTTTATTTTTGGAGGCATTTTTCGAAATGCGTCCTTCCTCCCCTCTTAAAAGGGATGTCAGGGGCTTAGCGAGTTTCGCGTAATCCTGGATGAAGCGCCTATAGTAACCTGACATGCCTAGAAAACTTCTTAAATCTTTCAGAGTTTTTGGAGGTTGTAGTTGGGCTATCGCTTCTACTTTTCGTTTGTTAGCTTCTATTCCTTTGGTTCCTACAATAAATCCTAGAAATTCAATTTCTGTTTTTAAAAATTCACACTTGTCGAGCTGTATTTTGAAGTTTGCGGATTCTAATGTTTCAAATATTTTGTGTAGATTTTCAAAATGTTCTTTCTCGGTTTTGGAAAATATAATTATGTCATCTATGTAGACATAGCATCGCTTACCTATGTGATCTCTCAACACGTCATCTAAAGTACGTTGGAAAATTGATGGCGAGTTTTTTAATCCGAATGGAAGTCGGACGAATTCAAATTTTCCATTATTGACTGAAAATGCGGTTTTCTCTATATCGCGTTTCTCTAAAGGAATTTGGTGAAAACCACTTTTAAGGTCTACCACTGAGAAGTACTTGTTTTTTCCTAAATTTGCAAGCACTTCGTTAATCTCCGGAATGGGGTATCTATCGGCTACAGTGATCGCGTTCAGTTTTCTGTAGTCGATGACCATTCTGAATTTCTTCTCGCCGGATGCGTCCATTTTTTTCGGGACAATCCAGACGGGTGCATTGTAAGGAGATCTAGAAGGCCTGATTATACCATCGCTTAAAAGTTCATTTATTTGTTTTTCAACTTCATTTTTAAGCGCCATGGGATACGGATATGATTTACAATATACTGGTGAATCGGATGTGGTTCGAATCTCTCCCTTGATTCGAGAAGTAAATGTAAGTTTTTTATTAGGGTCTTTGAATAAATTGGGATGATTATTTATAATTTCTTCCAATTGAGATTTTTGAACTTCGTCCATATGACTAGTTCTAAATTCCATTTTGTTTACGGATTGGGAAATTTGTTGGTGAATTTTAACTTTAATTTTGTGATTTATTAACATGTATTTTTCCTTAATGTGAATTATTGCATTTAATTCCTGTAAACTGTCATGGCCTAAAATACCATGAAATGATTTTAGAGAAGGTAAAATATAAAGTTTTATAGGATGATCGGGTAAATTAAACAGATTCGCGAATATATGATGTGTGATTTTAATGTCGCCAGAAATTGAGTTGGCAAAAAAAGGTTTTTCGTTTTGTTTAGGATTGTTAACGAGAGATGATTGAATGTAATTTTTGTTAGATCCTGTGTCTATTAGGATTTTCAGAATTTGACCATTCTTCGCCTTACATTCAAAGTATGGGAGCGAAGAATACGTTAATCTAAAAAATGAATGTCGGTTAGATCTTGGGTAGGAGTTCCATATTGTTGGTCCTGTTTGTCCAAAGATTCAGCGTATTTTCCAATATCTTCGTTCTGCATTTGCTGATAGTAATTGTCTTCAAAATTTTCGGGTTGAAATTCTTCGGCTTCTACTATATTGTCAAAATTTTGATGTTCATTTTGTATATGAAAATTTCGTTGTTGTTTAAATGGTGGTGGAACGTGATTCATTGATGCGGGTCTTTTATTCTGGAATTGCATCATTTGACGGGGTCTGTTTTGGTAGTTAATATTTCTTGTTTGTACCGATTGATCAATTTCCATAGGTTGAGGTTTGGGTTCTGACGGTCTTGGCGTCTGAAATTGGAATTGTTGTCGCACTTGTTGATGCGGTTGAAACATTGGTTGAGGGTTATGGTAATGGAAGGGTTGTTGATTTTTAAATGCATTTTGTTGCATATTGTTCATAGGAGTATTATATTTGGTAGAGTGTTGAAATGTTAATTCTGGGTAAAATGGTCTATTATAATTTTGTGTGTTCAAATTACGCATTGGAGGAAGTGGTGGCTGTTGACGATGTTTATGGTTTTGATGTTTATTCGCGTATTCTGATCTATAATGTTGGTTTTCTAATTTCAAGCAAAGGTGTAGTGCTTGCGGGAGATCTGAAGGTTCACGAATGCCTAGGAGTCTCGGTAGATCTCCATTTAGCCCTCTTATAAAAGTATCGAGAGCTTTGTCTCGATATGTCTGAGTCAAAAGTCGCAAAGACTCTTGTCCCATTTCCATACAGCCATTTTTATTCAAAATCAAGGATAGGTGCGAATAGACTTGTTGATAAAAAATCTGGATAGTGTTTCTTCCCTGAATAAGTGAGGTCATTTGATATTCCAGGGTGCCTAAGTCACGTTTATCAGCGTAATGTAGGGTCAGACATCTTACTATACTATTCCAGTCCAATGGCGTATTGTACGATTCTAATGCAATGTCTGCATTCCCTATTATCTTATTCCTAATTACACTTAGGATTCCATAATATTTTGGAGTTCCCCTCATTGAGTTGTAGATTTGTAGTACCCTATCGACACTTTTCCTCCAGGAGTTGAATTCGGAAGGGTTTCCAGAAAACTCCCTCAAACTTCTTACTATGTCAGGTATTTTGTCCAAGTCGTTTAAATTTTCCCTGTATCTTTCCTCTATGGTTTGGTCATTTCCGTAATTTATGTCTGCGTTGGGGTTTATCATAGACTGCACAATATTCCTACATTGTTGTGCACAAATGGAAGCTATCCTATTTTCTAATTCGGCATTTATTTGAAAATTTTGTGGCCCTACTGGTGGGTTCGGGATTGGATTGTTAAGGACAGGTGGTCGTATTAGATTACTGGGATTAGCCATAATATTATTTAAAATTGGTTTTGATAGAAAATATAGATTTTACTTGTTTAATTTTTTATTATTCTTCTTTTTACGTTCTTTTTAACAACTAAATATTTTTGCTTAGGATATTTCTTAAAATTCAAATATAAATTAACATAATATTATTTTAACTTACAATATGATTAACATTGCCTTCATGTTTTAGCTGTTGCTTTACTGATGAAATTATTAATGTTGGTGCTGTCGTTGATTTTATTTTTAAGTAAGGAGGGCTTTCAACGGGTTAGAGCTGATTAATCTTCTAATGGATGTCGGACTTCTGTGTTGAGTTTTGTGTTGATTTTTATGTTGATTTCTCTGTTGTTGGTTTTTATGCTGCTTTGTTGTAGTTTAAATTGTTTGTAAAGTTATTCAATTGTTTAGTTATTTATTATAAGCTTTTATCAATTTCAAGTTTTTAATTAAAAAATTTTTTTTTTTTGTTTTTCACTGTGGTAGTTCCTATTTATTTGTTTAGTAACACTTATTACTAATTGCATTCATTTAATTAAGTCACTTAACTAGAACCGTTCCGATTGTACGAATTTTCTCCGTTTTACTTTTCGTTACTAAGGATTCGATGCAATTCTATAAACGAACGGGTGCCTGCGGACGGACACGTACAGGCTCAGGTTCCGTGGTATTCTTTTTTATACCAGGCTGCTCGGACGCCAATTAATATAACACTTGTTAATTTTGTTTTAAAGAGAAGACTACGTCTTCTTTAACTTTATTTGATTAACTTTTATTATATAAAAAATAAAATATATTTATTTTAAAAGAGAAGACTATGTCAATTATGTCTTTTTATTATTTAGTTTAAATTACTGCCGGAAAACTATGTCTTCTTGTTCGGACTCTATTTTTACAACTTAACTTTTTTGTACTTATTATCTACTTAATATTATACCTGTCGAGTATCAAACATCACATTGAATGCAACGTGAGCTATTTTAGGTGCATTCAATGCAGACATGTCATCAGCACTTTTAGCAAATATTTTAAGAAAGGTAAATAATTAAATTTGGAACAACGGAAATGTGTTAGCAATTGGATTGCGACAGAGGGAATTGAATTTTAAAATAAATATGAGAAGTTGTGTCAGCAATTGGATTGCGACAGGGGAGATTGAACTTTTGTTAATATAAATTAATTAATTATTAACTGGTACTAGTAATTTCCATGAGTCTGATTCGTCTAAGTTCCCTGTGGTAAAGTCTGTTCTTTTATAAATATATTTATCTATAACTCTATAATCCGGTAGTTCTGTTTTCATAAAGTCCTCCCTCAACTGTTTATATTCTAGCCCGTCGAAAGCTGAAGAGTTTAGGTCAACTGATGGCAATATTTCTAAGTCCACTTCCGCTATAGTCTGATCATTTTCGAAAGCACGCGATAATGCGTCTGGTACTACGTTGTCTTTACCCTTCCGATGTTCAATGGTAAAATCGAAACCTTGTAGCTTCAGTGACCATCTCGCTAATCGTCCTGCTAAATCCTTTTGTCTCATTAGCCATTTAAGACTGGCATGATCGGTAATGACTTTGAATTCTTGACCTTCAATATATGCTCGAAACTTTCTGATAGCTAAGATAACCGCAAGACATTCCAGTTCTGTGATTGAATAATTCCTCTGTGCCTTATTTAATTTTTTTGACATAAATGCAATTGCACGTTCGATCCCCTCAATATCAAGCTGTGCTAACACAGCTCCAACACCATAAGTACTAGCGTCACATTGGAGGATAAATGGTTTAGAGAAATCTGCATGAACCAGAACAGGTGCTGTAATAAGTTTCCCTTTAATTTTTTCAAAGGCCCTTTGTGCTTCTGCAGTCCAAGCAAAAGACTTTCGCTTTGTCAACAAATCAGTGAGGTGAAAAGTTTCAACAGCGTAATCATCAATAAAACGGCGATACCACCCTGCCATCCCTAGAAACTGACGTACTTGTCGAACCGATTTTGGAATAGGAAATTCTGAAATTGCTTTTACCTTATCAGGATCTACTTTAAGCGCACCATTACCTACAATGTAGCCTAAATATTGGATTTCCTTAATAGCAAAATTACTCTTCTTAATGTTAATTGTTAATTTAGCCTTTCGCAATTGTGTGGCTACTTCCTGTAAATGTAGTATATGTTCGTCAAAGTCCTTTGAAACTATCAATAAATCGTCCAAATAAACATAAACGTTAGATTTTAAATTATACGGAATGACGATGTCCATAAGTCTGCACATTGTTTGTGGTGCATTGCACAATCCAAACGGCATTCTCGTAAACTGATACAATGGCCGATTAGGAATTGTAAACGCTGTTTTAGGTCTTGAAAATTCGTCCAATTTTATTTGCCAAAAAGCATCTTTAAGATCTACTTTGGAAACAAAATAAACTGGAGGAAGCCTCGATATCAGTCCGTCAATATTCGGTATCGGGTATGCGTCTTTAATAGTCACGGAGTTTAGTTTTCTACTGTCTACACAAAAACGTACTTTATTTGGCTTTACGATCAACACTCCGGGCGATGACCATGGAGAGCTTGCACATTCCTCAATAACTCCTAACTGCAGCATTCTATCAATTTCGCTGCATAAAATCTTTTCTCTAGCAGGCGAAATTGGATAATACCTCTGTTTAATGGGAGTGGCATTTCCTGTGTCAATTTTGTGTTCAACTAAAGTTGTGCATCCTAAACCGTCCCGTTCCGAGTTTGGAAATGATTCTACTATTCTGTCTAGCTCACTTTTTTGTAATGCTGTCAGTGGTATTTTGTTCGTATCTTCGTCCAAAATAATTTCATCTATACGGTCCCCTGTGAAAATTTTAATACCAAATTTAGTCCAAAAATCTATACCACAAATTATGTCCTGTTTAATTGAGGAGGGTATAACTAAAAATTCAAATGTATTTGTACATCCGTTAAAGTCTATTTCTAAATTTACTGTACCTGTAACACTTTGCATATGTCCGTCTGCAGTCCTAACGTTTCCTAAACAACGTCTATATCTTTTGTTCATGACCATAGTTTGACTAAGTTTGCCTCCGATTACACTAGCATTCGCGCCACTGTCCAATAAAGCTAAATGCTGCTTATCATTGATTTTCAACATTAAAAATGGTCTATTGTCATTTACTTTATTAATAATAGAAGAAATGGAACATTTCTTATAAAGTTTTCTCTTCCGATAAAAGTCCCTTATTCTTAATGAAGATCTCTTATGCTTATTTTCCTTAATATCTTAAAAATCATGTGCCTAATTTTGTTATATTCTGCAACTCTAACATGATAAGGTCTTTGTAGTGGATGAATTTTAATAACGTCAGTTTGGGTTGTTAATTTTTGTGCTAATGAACTATCTAGTTTTTCGGATGCCCGCCCTTCGATGATCGGACATCCCTTTGAAAGTTTCCATGTTTTCTTGAACATTTTGCACACTGTGGTCTATATGTATCCTTTAAACCACATCCATAACAAAATATGGTGCGTGGTTCTACACAATCCATAAAACTATGGCCGATTTTAGAGCAATTCCAACATTTACCTGTTTTAGCAACTACACAAATCTCCGTGTCCTCAATGTCAATTTGTTCACTTTCGCAGTCTAATTCCGAAATTTGTCCCTTTTGATTGGAACGTTTGCTAAAGTTTATAGAAGCAAAATCCTTTATGAATTTTTCATGTTTACGAACTTCCCTCCTTAGTTGTGATACATGAGTAATATCAATATGTAATAGTTCGTGCCTTATTTCAGGTCTTAAATTATGAAGAACAGTTTCACAAAGATCACTATCCGTTAGTGGAATCCTAAGTCTATCACAAAGTAACACAACTGCGTCATAAAAGTCATCAAAACTCTCATTAGTTTTTTGCTTTCTGCGACGAATGTCATCTTTTATATCAGAATCAGAATAATAGTCCTTATACTGTCTTTTTAAAAATTCTGTCAGTTGTAGCCATGTAATATCATCACAATTGCGATGGAATCGCCAATACCACTGTAAAGCTTTTCCCTCAAATAAGACGTGTGCATGTTTACACAAAACTGTGAAATTACCCTGTAAGTTAGAAGTAAGTGTATTCACCCTATAGATAAATTCCTCGACCGAAATATCATTTGATTCACCAGTGAACCGAATTCTCCAGTTTTTGATCACGTTTAAAACTCTTTCTGTATCCCTATCAAACTCTACCGGTAATGTTCCTGATGTCTGCGGTAGTGACTGAGCAGGTGAAAAAGTCCTCGCATTTGACAGCGATAAATTACGTATATCATTCGAAATTTGGTGTGAAATTTCACTCCTAAATTCACTAAGAGAATCTGTTATTATTTGTCTAACACTTGAAATGTCGAGCGAAGCTACATTCCTAACCCGTTGCCGAGTCATTGGTCCCCTAACATCTTCTGTCGTTTCATTTGTTGGTTCGCTTCCAACAGCGGCTAAGTTTTCACAACTACGAGTAATTGGCATTATAAAAACGAGTTGAAATCTAATTAACAAAATTATAAATCTAATCTAAATGCAAGTAAATCTAAGAAAGTAAAATATTATTTAAAAAAATTAAAGTCAATAAAACTTTACATTACTACTCGGTGAAGTCAACTTTCTAAATATATAAAAAAAATTCGATATCAATTAATATTGATCCATCAACAATATAGAAATAATAAATAATAAAATATTGAAATAAAATTACATTTCTGCGTGGAATTCTTTGATATATAAAAATCAAAATAAATTTTCCATACAACAAAAAAAAATAAAGAAAAGCGATAGAAATTTTGTAATCCCAATAAAGGAAGGAATCCAGTATATACTAGGTTACAATATGTCCATTTACTGAGAAGACCAAAAGAAACACAAAAAAAAATATAAGCAGATAGGAAATAAAGTAGGAGTCGTAAAAGAATGTATTCACTGTAAGCCAAATTACATTAATATCAATTTACGAATCCAAACCCTGATTAATAAATAAATTAAAAGGAAATGGACACAAAAGTTTTCATTATCCATTATCTCCTGTACAAATTAAAATTATATCATCACCCACACTTAAGAAAGGTTCAATAGGCCATCAGTCACTAGGTGTCAAAATCAAAAATTTTCTAATGTTACGATAAGTGAGGCCCCACGTTGGGCGCCATAAAATCTCCTGTAACGAATTTTCTAAAAAGAAAAGGCGAACTGGTATAATTCCTTTTGGGGCAGGGCTACCTATAGGAACCGGCCGTGCTCAGGGCTGGGCGTGTGTTCTTGCTCCATCGGAAATATTTATACGTTACATGAAAATTTAATTTAGGTAGCAGAGTATCAAATCAAATAAAAATACCAAAATGATGACATAAAAGAAACATACAAAAAAAAAAAAAAATATTGTTGATGTAAATGCAGTAGCTAGTTGTAATTGCTACTCACTCATATACCCACCCACCTTGCTGATTGTAGAGCATTCGGTAGTCAGCCCATATCGAAAATGAAATTTATACTTACATCCCTATATTGACTTCACCTTTCGTAATAATTACACAAAAATTTATAGTTTCATATTGAAAATCTTCATTTCACAAATTAATAAAATAAAAAAAAATCTAAATTTAATTTATAGTAATGAATGTGAATTATAAAATTAATTGTCATAAAAAAAATTATTATCAAATTATTTGAAGTTAAAAAAAATATATAATTTTAACAATGAGAATGGTCACCTTTTTAATTTAACATATTGTATTCAAATATTTAATTCATTTGATAAGAAAAGAAAAGCTCAAAGTAATTATAAATTTAAATTTGCAAAAATAATGATTGACGTTTATAATGTCAAAATTTATTTTAAATGTCTATTTTATTATGATAAATTTTACGTTTCAAAATCCTCTCAATTTAATAAAAAAAAATTCAGACATTTTATTGGGAGGGAATTTATATATGTATGTGTTTTTTTTTTTTTTTTTTCTTCCCCCTTTTTTTTATGTGTAATAAAAATTTGAAAATTAACAATATACAAATTTAATGTAACTTACATTTTATCCAAAGTTATCTGCAGGCGCCGGTAGACGTAGAGGATGTTGTTACTGTTAAACTTTAAATTAAATATCAAATTTCAAATTTTGTGTATGTGAAATAATAAAATTTAAAATATAATTATGAATTAATTTGAAGTTATGTAATGTAATAAATAAAATGAAAATTATTAATTAGATTATTTTGGTGATTAAGTTAAAAGAATTAGATTTTAGATTTAAAGAAATAAAAGCAAAAATAATTGAATTTTAAGCAAAAAAAAAAAAAATTAAAATAACAAAAAGTTATAAAATTTAAATTTATATATCGATTTCCCGTTAAGACTCAATAGTCCCTTGTAATTTTATTTTCAGAATTGCGTGAATTCTTACGAATATTTTACCATGCAAATAGAATATCTTGTAATGTCCTTGTTAATCTTGATATTTGTGTTGTGGAAAATTAACTTTAGTGATATATGCTTGTTATCTTGAAGGCACCAAATTTTAGTAGTCGGAAATGATTTTATTTTTGTGTAAGCCTTTTGGCTACGCAAAAAGAATATATAGGACACACACAAGTAATCCTATTTTAATATAAAAAAATTGTAAGAAAATTGTTCGTAACAAAAAAAAAAAAATATCACATATGTATATAATTACCTTGACCTTCCTCTTTCTTATTATTATTTTCATAAAATTTATGAATATTTATCATAAAGAAAAATATTTATACCAAAAAGAATTATTTTTTTCTTTTGACAATATTCGCTGAGTAAAATTATTTATTTTCCACTAATTATTCACTTGGTGTTCACTCTTTGAAAATTTTCCACTAATGAACAATATCTTTCCTTTCCAAATTTGACAAATAAAAAAAAATCGACAACAGACAGAAACTATAATAACTAGATTAAAAATAAGAAATAAAAAATCAAGTAAAAAAATTTTTAACAACGACAGTGTTTGAATTTTTATTTCTTTTCTTTTTATTTTTTTTTTAAATATGCAAAAAAAAAAATTTATTGAGTAAAATTGGAAAACATCACAAAGCAGATAAACTGCAAAGTCCACTGTAGAAGTTTATCTGAAAAATGTCAAAATGTTAGACTTCTACAAACAAATTAGTAAACAGTTCACACCCAAATATCCTTGGTGTGGTATGTAGCTATGTGTCCGCCATTAACATCCTTCAGTTCATAATTAACTTTTCCAATTCTCTTAAGAACTATTGCCTTGATACCTGTAGGTGCAAGTTTAGCATTAAAATTATTGGCAAAAGAACTTTGAACAAAGTTACGGCGTACAACTTGTTGTCCAACATTAAATTCTCTAAATCGAGCCCTAAATTATAAGACCGTGCATTCTTTTCGTAAGCTTTCCTTATATTCAATGCAATTGAATCTCTTAATAATCTAAATTCGTCTCTTTTTTCCAATTTAGTGTCCGATTCAGCCAGAAGTTCTAAATTTCGTAAAATTTTATAGTCTTGTCCATGAGTTAACATATCTTGCCCAAAAACCAAGTTGTATGGAGTTTGACCTGTTGTTTGATGTACACTACTACGAATGGCACAATTTACACTGCTTAAATAACAATCCCATTGTCGCTGATCATTCCTTATATACGATCGCAATGCCTCATTTATTGATCTATTGACACGCTCGCTAGCATTAGCCTGTGGGCTATAAACTGCAGTAAATTTATGACTTATTCCATATTTATTAATAAATTCTTTGAATTCTTTGGCTTTAAATTGACTACCGTTATCAGTTATAATTACTTCTGGAACACCAACACAGTTAAATATTTCGTCTTGCATGTATTCAATAACATTCTTGGAAATAAACTTCTTTAACGGCTTTAAAAATGTGAACTTGGAAAAGTGATCGAGTATTATGAAAATTCCGATGTTTCCTTTTCTTGTTCTAGGAAATGGTCCGATAAAATCCAAGTATAGTCTTTGAAATGGTCTTTCAGTCTTAACTATTTGTCCTAATGGAGGTCTAAGTGTTGAAGTAGGTGTTAAGTCGCAATTTAATATATATTCCTTAATGTCTGTCACAAGTCTTGGCCAAAAGAAAAATTTACGTACTCGTTCAACCGTCTTTGCTATACCACCATGAGATGCATTGGGTATATCATGAGCTACATATATAATATTTTTTCTTAATTCTGTAGGTACTAGTAATTTCCATGAGTCTGATTCGTCTAAGTTCCCTGTGGTAAAGTCTGTTCTTTTATAAATATATTTATCTATAACTCTATAATCCGGTAGTTCTGTTTTCATAAAGTCCTCCCTCAACTGTTTATATTCTAGCCCGTCGAAAGCTAAAGAGTTTAGGTCAACTGATGGCAATATTTCTAAGTCCACTTCCGCTATAGTCTGATCATTTTCGAAAGCACGCGATAATGCGTCTGGTACTACGTTGTCTTTACCCTTCCGATGTTCAATGGTAAAATCGAAACCTTGTAGCTTCAGTGACCATCTCGCTAATCGTCCTGCTAAATCCTTTTGTCTCATTAGCCATTTAAGACTGACATGATCGGTAACGACTTTGAATTCTTGACCTTCAATATATGCTCGAAACTTTCTGATAGCTAAGATAACCGCAAGACATTCCAGTTCTGTGATTGAATAATTCCTCTGTGCCTTATTTAATTTTTTTGACATAAATGCAATTGGACGTTCGATCCCCTCAATATCAAGCTGTGCTAACACAGCTCCAACACCATAAGTACTAGCGTCACATTGGAGGATAAATGGTTTAGAGAAATCTGCATGAACCAGAACAGGTGCTGTAATAAGTTTCCCTTTAATTTTTTCAAAGGCCCTTTGTGCTTCTGCAGTCCAAGCAAAAGACTTTCGCTTTGTCAACAAATCAGTGAGGTGAAAAGTTTCAACAGCGTAATCATCAATAAAACGGCGATACCACCCTGCCATCCCTAGAAACTGACGTACTTGTCGAACCGATTTTGGAATAGGAAATTCTGAAATTGCTTTTACCTTATCAGGATCTACTTTAAGCGCACCATTACCTACAATGTAGCCTAAATATTGGATTTCCTTAATAGCAAAATTACTCTTCTTAATGTTAATTGTTAATTTAGCCTTTCGCAATTGTGTGGCTACTTCCCGTAAATGTAGTATATGTTCGTCAAAGTCCTTTGAAACTATCAATAAATCGTCCAAATTAACATAAACGTTAGATTTTAAATTATACGGAATGACGATGTCCATAAGTCTGCACATTGTTTGTGGTGCATTGCACAATCCAAACGGCATTCTCGTAAACTGATACAATGGCCGATTAGGAATTGTAAACGCTGTTTTAGGTCTTGAAAATTCGTCCAATTTTATTTGCCAAAAAGCATCTTTAAGATCTACTTTGGAAACAAAATAAACTGGAGGAAGCCTCGATATCAGCCCGTCAATATTCGGTATCGGGTATGCGTCTTTAATAGTCACGGAGTTTAGTTTTCTACTGTCTACACAAAAACGTACTTTATTTGGCTTTACGATCAACACTCCGGGCGATGACCATGGAGAGCTTGCACATTCCTCAATAACTCCTAACTACAGCATTCTATCAATTTCGCTGCATAAAATCTTTTCTCTAGCAGGAGAAATTGGATAATACCTCTGTTTAATGGGAGTGGCATTTCCTGTGTCAATTTTGTGTTCAACTAAAGTTGTGCATCCTAAACTGTCCCGTTCCGAGTTTGGAAATGATTCTACTATTCTGTCTAGCTCACTTTGTTGTAATGCTGTCAGTGCTATTTTGTTCGTATCTTCGTCCAAAATAATTTCAAATATACGGTCCCCTGTGAAAATTTTAATACCAAATTTAGTCCAAAAATCTATACCACAAATTATGTCCTGTTTAATCGAGGGTATAACTAAAAATTCAAATGTATTTGTACATCCGTTAAAGTCTATTTCTAAATTTACTGTACCTGTAACACTTTGCATATGTCCGTCTGCAGTCCTAACGTTTCCTAAACAACGTCTATATCTTTTGTTCATGACCATAGTTTGACTAAGTTTGCCTCCGATTACACTAGCATTCGCGCCACTGTCCAATAAAGCTAAATGCTGCTTATCATTGATTTTCAACATTAAAAATGGTCTATTGTCATTTACTTTATTAATAATAGAAGAAATGGAACATTTCTTATAAAGTTTTCTCTTCCGATAAAAGTCCCTTATTCTTAATGAAGATCTCTTATGCTTATTTTCCTTAATATCTTAAAAATCATGTGCCTAATTTTGTTATATTCTGCAACTCTAACATGATAAGGTCTTTGTAGTGGATGAATTTTAATAACGTCAGTTTGGGTTGTTAATTTTTGTGCTAATGAACTATCTAGTTTTTCGGATGCCCGTCCTTCGATGATCGGACATCCCTTTGAAAGTTTCCCTGTTTTCTTGAACATTTTGCACACTGTGGTCTATATGTATCCTTTAAACCACATCCATAACAAAATATGGTGCGTGGTTCTACACAATCCATAAAACTATGGCCGATTTTAGAGCAATTCCAACATTTACCTGTTTTAGCAACTACACAAATCTCCGTGTCCTCAATGTCAATTTGTTCACTTTCGCAGTCTAATTCCGAAATTTGTCCCTTTTGATTGGAACGTTTGCTAAAGTTTATAGAAGCAAAATCCTTTATGAATTTTTCATGTTTACGAACTTCCCTCCTTAGTTGTGATACATGAGTAATATCAATATGTAATAGTTCGTGCCTTATTTCAGGTCTTAAATTATGAAGAACAGTTTCACAAAGATCACTATCCGTTAGTGGAATCCTAAGTCTATCACAAAGTAACACAACTGCGTCATAAAAGTCATCAAAACTCTCATTAGTTTTTTGCTTTCTGCGACGAATGTCATCTTTTATATCAGAATCAGAATAATAGTCCTTATACTGTCTTTTTAAAAATTCTGTCAGTTGTAGCCATGTAATATCATCACAATTGCGATGGAATCGCCAATACCACTGTAAAGCTTTTCCCTCAAATAAGACGTGTGCATGTTTACACAAAACTGTGAAATTACCATGTAAGTTAGAAGTAGGTGTATTCACCCTATAGATAAATTCCTCGACCGAAATATCATTTGATTCACCAGTGAACCGAATTCTCCAGTTTTTGATCACGTTTAAAACTCTTTCTGTATCCCTATCAAACTCTACCGGTAATGTTCCTGATGTCTGCGGTAGTGACTGAGCAGGTGAAAAAGTCCTCGCATTTGACAGCGATAAATTACGTATATCATTCGAAATTTGGTGTGAAATTTCACTCCTAAATTCACTAAGAGAATCTGTTATTATTTGTCTAACACTTGAAATGTCGAGCGAAGCTACATTCCTAACCCGTTGCCGAGTCAATGGTCCCCTAACATCTTCTGTCGTTTCATTTGTTGGTTCGCTTCCAACAGCGGCTAAGTTTTCACAACTACGAGTAATTGGCATTATAAAAACGAGTTGAAATCTAATTAACAAAATTATAAATCTAATCTAAATGCAAGTAAATCTAAGAAAGTAAAATATTATTTAAAAAAATCCAACTGATTTTATTCAGTAAATAAACAATTAAAGTCAATAAAAATTTACATTACTACTCGGTGAAGTCAACTTTCTAAATATATAAAAAAAATTCGATATCAATTAATATTGATCCATCAACAATATAGAAATAATAAATAATAAAATATTGAAATAAAATTACATTTCTGCGTGGAATTCTTTGATATATAAAAATCAAAATAAATTTTCCATACAACAAAAAAAAATAAAGAAAAGCGATAGAAATTTTGTAATCCCAATAAAGGAAGGAATCCAGTATATACTAGGTTACAATATGTCCATTTACTGAGAAGACCAAAAGAAACACAAAAAAAAATATAAGCAGATAGGAAATAAAGTAGGAGTCGTAAAAGAATGTATTCACTGTAAGCCAAATTACATTAATATCAATTTACGAATCCAAACCCTGATTAATAAATAAATTAAAAGGAAATGGACACAAAAGTTTTCATTATCCATTATCTCCTGTACAAATTAAAATTATATCATCACCCACACTTAAGAAAGGTTCAATAGGCCATCAGTCACTAGGTGTCAAAATCAAAAATTTTCTAATGTTACGATAACTGAGGCCCCACGTTGGGCGCCATAAAATCTCCTGTAACGAATTTTCTAAAAAGAAAAGGCGAACTGGTATAATTCCTTTTGGGGCAGGGCTACCTATAGGAACCGGCCGTGCTCAGGGCTGGGCGTGTGTTCTTGCCCCATCGGAAATATTTATACGTTACATGAAAATTTAATTTAGGTAGCAGAGTATCAAATCAAATAAAAATACCAAAATGATGACATAAAAGAAACATACAAAAAAAA
Organism: Cordilura impudica; assembly: GCA_963682025.1. Lineage (NCBI taxonomy): Eukaryota > Metazoa > Arthropoda > Insecta > Diptera > Scathophagidae > Cordilura > Cordilura impudica. The sequence goes on from OY821522.1 coordinate 4,610,369, forward strand.
AAAAAAAATATTGTTGATGTAAATGCAGTAGCTAGTTGTAATTGCTACTCACTCATATACCCACCCACCTTGCTGACTGTAGAGCATTCGGTAGTCAGCCCATATCGAAAATGAAATTTATACTTACATCCCTATATTGACTTCACCTTTCGTAATAATTACACAAAAATTTATAGTTTCATATTGAAAATCTTCATTTCACAAATTAATAAAATAAAAAAAATCTAAATTTAATTTATAGTAATGAATGTGAATTATAAAATTAATTGTCATAAAAAAAATTATTATCAAATTATTTGAAGTTAAAAAAATATATAATTTTAACAATGAGAATGGTCACCTTTTTAATTTAACATATTGTATTCAAATATTTAATTCATTTGATAAGAAAAGAAAAGCTCAAAGTAATTATAAATTTAAATTTGCAAAAATAATGATTGACGTTTATAATGTCAAAATTTATTTCAAATGTCTATTTTATTATGATAAATTTTACGTTTCAAAATCCTCTCAATTTAATAAAAAAAAATTCAGACATTTTATTGGGAGGGAATTTATATATGTATGTGTTTTTTTTTTCTTCCCTTTTTTTTTATGTGTAATAAAAATTTGAAAATTAACAATATACAAATTTAATGTAACTTACATTTTATCCAAAGTTATCTGCAGGCGCCGGTAGACGTAGAGGATGTTGTTACTGTTAAACTTTAAATTAAATATCAAATTTCAAATTTTGTGTATGTGAAATAATAAAATTTAAAATATAATTATGAATTAATTTGAAGTTATGTAATGAAATAAATAAAATGAAAATTATTAATTAGATTATTTTGATGATTAAGTTAAAAGAATTAGATTTTAGATTTAAATAAATAAAAGCAAAAATAATTGAATTTTAAGCAAAAAAAAAAAAAAAATTAAAATAACAAAAAGTTATAAAATTTAAATTTATATCGATTTCCCGTTAAGACTCAATAGTCCCTTGTAATTTTATTTTCAGAATTGCGTGAATTCTTACGAATATTTTACCATGCAAATAGAATATCTTGTAATGTCCTTGTTAATCTTGATATTTGTGTTGTGGAAAATTAACTTTAGTGATATATGCTTGTTATCTTGAAGGCACCAAATTTTAGTAGTCGGAAATGATTTTATTTTTGTGTAAGCCTTTTGGCTACGCAAAAAGAATATATAGGACACACACAAGTAATCCTATTTTAATATAAAAAAATTGTAAGAAAATTGTTCGTAACAAAAAAAAAAAAAAATATCACATATGTATATAATTACCTTGACCTTCCTCTTTCTTATTATTTTCATAAAATTTATGAATATTTATCATAAAGAAAAATATTTATACCAAAAAGAATTATTTTTTTCTTTTGACAATATTCGCTGAGTAAAATTATTTATTTTCCACTAATTATTCACTTGGTGTTCACTCTTTGAATATTTTCCACTAATGAACAATATCTTTCCTTTCCAAATTTGACAAATAAAAAAAAATCGACAACAGACAGAAACTATAATAACTAGATTAAAAATAAGAAATAAAAAATCAAGTAAAAAAATTTTTAACAACGACAGTGTTTGAATTTTTATTTCTTTTCTTTTTATTTTTTTTTTAAATATGCAAAAAAAAAAAATTTATTGAGTAAAATTGGAAAACATCACAAACACTGTCGTAAAAATTTGGAACGGATAGGGCTGTCGCCCGTAAACTAGACTTGTGCCTCTATTTCGATGAGTTGCAAACGGATTGACAACTGTATCACCCCAAAGATTCAAATCCCAAACAAAATAATGGGATTCCTGTTCCAAAAACTTTTGTTCCACGAATAATAATTTTGAATCTTGAGCCAAATCAAAGTTATGAAAGCTTAATAAAAAATTAAATGTGTTATATTTAAATATAAAGAAATAACTAAAAGATGTAATATTTTATTTGACCTGTCGTTTGTTAATTAAAAAATTATTTAATCGTATTTTCAAAAATTATTTCTTATTTTTATTCCAATATTTCGCTATTCAATTTCAATTAAATATTCTTCCTTTATTTACATATTTTAACAAATTTTGATATTTACATATGAGATCTTATCTTTACATATAGATATTGCAACAAATAATACATAGGATAAATAGTTTTCATTTTATTTTTTAATGATTTTTGAAGAAAAATGGGAGGAAAAAAATTTATATGATTTAATAAATTCAAATACTATCTGAAAAATATTTATGTGCTTATAGGAGGTTTATTAGAAATAATAGACCTCTATAAGCATATAATTTTCAATTTGGTGATTTCTTTTTTAATTTTACGTTATTTCTCTGCATTCTCTTATCAGTGGGTAAGAGGAATTTTCAATTTTGGCAAAGTAATTGTTATTAATCCTTGTTATGAAATCGATAATTTTTTCGTAACCTGTTTCCTCATGAAGATTTGTAGGATACCTCCAGGGCTTTTAATTTATCATTTTAAGACATTTGTTTTGTATAATTTGTAGGCGTTTTAGGTGGCAGTTGGCAGCGTCACTCTAAATAGGACACGCGTATGTTAATATCGACCTTATAACACTTTTGAAGAGTATATTTTTGTTTTTGGGGTTTAGAAATTACCTTCTATTTAGTAGTGGCCATAATGCTTTAAATGATTTTATTGCTTTTCGAAACGTAGCCATAATATGTTGTTTAAATGTTAGCTTTTTGTCCAAGACAACTCTGAGATATTTGACATGATTAAGTACATTTATAGTGTTATTTACAATAAGATGACGTCTTGGCAGTCTTTTGGGAGACTTGTTGAATGGGAAAATTATTGCCTGGGTCTTGTTTGGATTAATTTTGATTTTCCATTTCTGAGTGCACTTGTAAGTTTGTTTGAAGAAATTAACGTATGTATGTATCGAGTAAAGCAACTGTGACAAGACTGATCCTTGAGGTAACCCTGTGGTAATGGTTTATGGAGATGATGTTTCATTATTAATCGCAGCTTTAAAGCTTCTGCCGTGAATGAAATCTGAAATAAGTTTGCATAAATATTTTGGTATATTTGCATCAAGAAGTTTAGGCCATTATGCCAAACGGTGTCAAACGCTTTATCGATATCTAACAATATTAGACCCGTTGAACGTTTACTGTTTTTATTGGTGACTATTTGATTTTTAATTCTGTTTATTTGGTGAGTAGTGCTATGCCCTTTTTAAATCCAAATTGTTCTTTAGCAACAATAGAATTGGTCGTTACAAATTCACTAAGACGAGAATGTAGTATTTTTTCAAATATTTTACCTAAGTTACTTAATACACTAATAGGTCTATAGCTATTTGGGTTATTTTTTGGCTTACTAGGTTTGTTGATAGCTATAACCTTAGCATTTTCGAAATGGTTTGGGAAATAGTTGAGTTTGATGCAGCTGTTAAATATTATAACCAGTAATTTTAGAGCTTTGAGTGGTAGTTTCTTTAAGAGCAGGTTCGGAACATTGTCAAAACCAGGGGATTTTGAGGATTTTATTGATGAGACAATATTCATTACTTCTTCAAGAGATGTATAAATAGCTGATTCAGAACTAGGATTTCCCTTTTTAAAATTATTTACTGTTGTATTTAATGTATCCGCTGAGTGGTTGTAGTTCGAAGTGAGGTTATTTGCTTGGACAAATGTATTTGCCAGGATTTCAGCCTTGCCCTTATCAGATGTTATTTTTGTATTTCCAATTTTAAAGCGAGAGATTTGATTTTTTCCCTTTCCTCGCAAGTTCCTGCTTATTTTCAAGAATTTTTTTTTAATTCAATTATATATTCTTCCTTTATTTACATATTTTAACAAATTTGATATTTACATATGAGATCTTATCTTTACATAGATATTGCAACAAATAATATATAGGATCTAAAGACATTAAATAGTTTTTATTTTCTTTTTTAATGATTTTTAAAGGGAAATGGGAGGGAAAAAACCTTTATATGATTTAATAAATTCAAATACTATCTGAAAATATTTATATGCTTATAGAAGGTTTATTAGAAATAATAGACCTCTATAAGCATATAATTCTCAATTTGGTGATTTCTTTTTAATTTTACGTTACTTCTCTACATTCTCTTATCAGTGGGTAAGAGGAATTTTCAATTTTGGCAAAATAATTGTTGTTAATCCTTGTTATGAAATCGATAATTTTTTCATAACCTGTTTCTTCATGAAGAAGATTTGTAGGATACCTCCAGGGTTTTTTATTTATCATTTTCAGACATTTGTTTTCTATAATTTGTAAGCGTTTTAGGTGGCAGTTGGCAGCGTCACTCCAAATAGGACACGCGTAAGTTAATATTGGCCTTATAACACTTTTGAATAGGAGATTTTTGTTTTTGGGGTTTAGAAATGACCTTCTATTTAGAAGTGGCCATAATGCTTTAAATGATTTTATAGCTTTTTGGCACGTAGCCATAATATGTTGTTTAAAACTAATATAAACGAAAAAATATTCGTAATTATCTTATGTTAAATTAAAACGCCTCTTATCGGTTTGGTGTCAATCTATTAATTAATTTCTTTATTATTTTTGTGTCTTCTTTTTATTATTCATTTTTCATAATTGTATATTGTAATTGTATATAGAAAAATGCCTGTGTAAACAAAACATAAATAGCATACAATTAAACAGGTGAGGTATAATGTGATTATGTGTTTTGCAATACATTTGCTGTATCGACAATTGGTTAAACGTAAACACTTCCGTATATAAAATACGGGCATTGACTTTAATGTAAATTGTCGCATCAGCAAATGTTCGGACTAAATTGTATTTTGATCGATGAATTTATTTAGTGACTAAAAGAAGTCATCGTTCACTATATGTACAAAATCACATTACACCTCCCTTTTTAAATTGAATGATCTTGTCATTCATGAAATTATTTATCGTATTTAAATTAAATTTTATATGTCTTGTAATAAAGATTTTTTTTTCTTATTTCTATGGGAATTTAGTTATGCATACAGCTAATTTATCTTAACAAGCATTTTTGGACAATTATAGAGTTATTTATATATTGAAGTTAAGTAATTTAATTTGAATCTAATTTAGGATTATTGACATGTCAGGTTCCTTTAAAACTTAAAATTTTTATTGACATGTCAGGTTCCTTTAAAACTTAAAATTTTTATAAAAACTTAATATTATGTAGTAAGGTAATAAAATTATTTAATGAACTAATTTATTTAATTAACAGATATTTGAAATTAACATATATTTAAAATTATTTTGACTACAAACAAATGATTATATTTTAAGATTTTTTTTTTTTTTTAAATTAATTTATGATTATTTGTTTGAAATGAATTAAGATTAAAATTATTTGAACTACAAATAAATGATTATATTATATTATGTTTTAATGGGAAAGCTACATCACCTCCCTTTTTAATTCGAATGACCTTGACATTCTGTTTAATAAATTACATGTATATGGTTAATATTCATTATTAAAAAAAATTCAAGTTAATTTAGTTTTGTTTAAAGTTATAGTTTACGATATTTTTATTTAAAATTGTGCAGTTTTAAATTTTCATATTATATTTCGTTTTTCAAATTAAAGTTATAATAATTTAGTAATTGATGCATATGTATATACTCGTACATATCTGAGTTTATTAATTATAATTAAATATTTTATTTAGAAAATAATTTTATCTTACTTTTAATCAAATTGATTTTGGATAGAAAAAAAATAAAATTATTAAAAATTATATTTATTTTATTTAAAATATTTTATATAAATTTTGTTAAACATTATTATTATTTATATTTATAAAATTCTCGTATATATAAAAAAATGTTATGGTAATAGTTTATTAAATAATACGTATATATGTGAGTTTATTAATTATTTGGAGATTTTATTTTGTGTTCAATAAGATTCTGGGGACAGTTAGAAATGATTAGATATGACTTTTTTTTTTTTTTTTTTCGGTTTGGTGGCGATCTATTAATTAATTTCTTTATTATTTTTGTGTCTTCTTTTTATTATTCATTTTTCATAATTGTATATTGTAATTGTATATAGAAAAATGCCTGTGTAAACAAAACATAAATAGCATACAATTAAACAGGTGAGGTATAATGTGATTATGTGTTTTGCAATACATTTGCTGTATCGACAATTGGTTTTTTTTTTCAATTATATATTCATCCTTTATTTACATATTTTAACAAATTTGATATTCACATATGAGATCTTATCTTTACATATAGATATTGCAACAAATAATATATAGGATCTAAAGATATTAAATAGTTTTTATTTTATTTTTAATGATTTTTAAAGGAAAATGGGAGAAAAAAAAACCTTTATATGATTTAATAAATTCAAATACTATCTGAAAATATTTATGTGCTTATAGGAGGTTTATTAGAAATAATAGACCTCTATAAGCACATAATTTTCAATTTGGTGATTTCTTTTTAATTTTACGTTAATTCTCTACATTCTCTTATCAGTGGGTAAGAGGAATTTTCAATTTTGGCAAAGTAATTGTTATTAATCCTTGTTATGAAATCGATAATTTTTTCATAACCTGTTTCTTCATGAAGAAGATTTGTAGGATACCTCCAGGGCTTTTTATTTATCATTTTAAGACATTTGTTTTGTATAATTTGTAAGCGTTTTAGGTGGCAGTTGGCAGCGTCACTCCAAATAGGACACGCGTATGTTAATATTGGCCTTATAACACTTTTGAAGAGTAGGTTTTTGTTTTTGGGGTTTAGAAATGACCTTCTATTTAGCAGTGGCCATAATGCTTTAAATGAATTTATAGCTTTTTGGCATGCAGCCATAATATGTTGTTTAAAAGTAAGCTTTTTGTCCAAGACGACTCCGAGATATTTGACTTGATTAAGTACATTTATGGTATTATTTCCAATAAGAAGATGACGTCTTGGCAGTCTTTTGGGAGATTTGTTGAACGGAAAAATAATTGCTTGGGTCTTGTTTGGATTAATTTTGATTTTCCATTTGTGAAAATATTTACTGCAATTAACAAGTCCCTTTTCCATTTTCTTCAGGAGTGCACTTGTAAGTTTGTTTGAAGAAATTAACGCAGTATCATCTGCGTAGTAAGCAACTTTCATATACTTCGGAACTTTGAAATCGGATGTATATATCGAGTAAAGCAATGGCGACAAGACTGATCCTTGAGGTAACCCTGTGTTGATGGTTTTTGGAGATGATGTTTCATTATTAATCGCAACTTTAAAGCTTCTGCCGTGAATGAAATCTGAAATAAGTTTGCATAAATATTTTGGTATATTTGCATCAAGAAGTTTAAATACTAGGCCATTATGCCAAACGGTGTCAAACGCTTTTTCAATATCTAACAATATTACACCCGTTGAACGTTTATTGTTTTTATTGGTGATTATTTGATTTTTAATTCTGTTTATTTGGTGAGTAGTGCTATGTCCTTTTTTAAATCCAAATTGTTCTTTAGCAACAATAGAATTGGTCGTTACAAATTCACTAAGACGAGAATGTAGAATTTTTTCAAATATTTTACCAAAGTTACTTAATAGACTAATAGGTCTATAGCTATTTGGGTTATTTTTTGGCTTGCTAGGTTTGTTGACAGCTATAACCTTAGCATTTTTGAAATGGTCTGGGAAATAGTTGAGTTTGATGCAGCTGTTAAATATTATAACCAGTAATTTTAGAGCTTTGAGTGGTAGTTTCTTTAAGAGCAGGTTGGGAACATTGTCAAAACCAGGGGATTTTGAGGGTTTTATTGATGAGACAATATTCATTACTTCTTCAAGAGATGTATAAATTGCAGATTCAGAACTGGGGTTTTCCTTCTTAAATCGACAATTGGTTAAACGTCAACACTTCCGTATATAAAATACGGGCATTGACTTTAATGTAAATTGTCGCATCAGCAAATGTTCGGACTAAATTGTATTTTGATCGATGAATTTATTTAGTGACTAAAAGAAGTCATCGTTCACTATATGTACAAAATCACATTACACTAAGCTTTTTGTCCAAGACAACTCCGAGATATTTGACATGATTAACTACATTTATGGTATTATTTCCAATATGAAGATGACGTCTTGGCAATCTTTTGGGAGATTTGTTGAACGGAAAAATAATTGCTTGGGTCTTGTTTGGATTAATTTTGATTTTCCATTTGTGAAAATATTTACTGCAATTTACAAGTCCCTTTTCCATGTTCTTCAGGAGTGCACTTGTAAGTTTGTTTGAAGAAATTAACGCAGTATCATCTGCGTAGTAAGCAACTTTCATATATTTCGGGACTTTGAAATCGGATGTATATATCGAGTAAAGCAATGGCGACAAGACTGATCCTCGAGGTAACCCTGTGGTAATGGTTTTTGGAGATGATGTTACTGTATTATTGGCCAAGAGGGCCTACACTTTATATTAATTAGCCAGAGGGCTTTAACAAATAAAACTAGAGGTTTTATTATAATATAAAAATCTATAAAATGTTTATTCCAACTTTACACGTTGAGAGTATGTATATAAAGAAAAATACAACAGGAAATATATTTTGACATTTACTATGAAGCTGTTACGTATTTCATATGGTAACACTTATATACATAAAGACTAGGCAATATTTTTTAGTATAAAAATTAGGGTAATATTTATTTGAATTATAGATTACACTACAGTTTCATTATTAATCGCAACTTTAAAGCTTCTGTTGTGAATGAAATCTGAAATAAGTTTGCATAAATATTTTGGTACATTTGCATCAAGAAGTTTAAATACTAGGCCATTATGCCAAACGGTGTCAAACGCTTTTTCGATATCCAACAATATTAGACCCGTTGAACGTTTATTGTTTTTATTTCTGATTATTTGATTTTTAATTCTGTTTATTTGGTGAGTAGTGCCATGCCCTTTTTTAAATCCAAATTATTCTTTAGCAACAATAGAATTGGTCGTTGCAAATTCACTAAGACGAGAATGTAGTATTTTTTCAAATATTTTACCTAAGTTACTTAATAAACTAATAGGTCTATAGCTATTTGGGTTATTTTTTGGCTTCCTAGATTTGTTGATAGCTATAACCTTAGCGTTTTTGAAATGGTTTGGGAAATAGCTGAGTCTGATGCAGCTGTTAAATATTATAACCAGTAATTTTAGAGCTTTGAGTGGTAGTTTCTTTAAGAGCAGGTTGGGAACATTGTCAAAACCAGGAGATTTTGAGGGTTTTATTAATGAGACAATATTAATTACTTCTTCTAGTGATGTATAAATTGCTGACTCAGAACTGGGATTTTCCTTCTTAAAATTATTTACTGTTGTATTTATTACTATATCGGCTGAGTGGTTGTAATTCGAAGTGAGGTTATTTGCTTTGACAAATGTATTTGCCAGGACTTCAGCCTTGTCCTTATCAGATGTTATCCTTGTATTTCCAACCTCAAGGTGAGAGATTTGATTTTTTCCTTTTCCTCGCAAGTTCCTGCTTATTCTCCAAAATGATTTATCACCTGGTTTTAAATTGGATAATAATTGACACCATTTCTTATTGCGTTCCGAATTAATACTTTTATCAATCATGTTACTTAGAAACTTAGTACATTGATTATAAAAAGTTTGCTCGGCTATATTTGAACATCGTTGGCTTTTTCTTTTAAAGCTTCTCCTTAGTTTAATATATTTCACAGTACTTTCTGGTAATGTGTAATTATTTTGTTGGGTTATTTTAGGTGTAGACGCATCCCTTGCTTCGAAGACTACATTTATAAATTTTTGTATTTCCTGATCAATTACTACCTTGGTATTGTATATATCCGAATTTAACGTGATTTTATTTTCTAAAAAATTCATATAAATGTTCCAGTTGGTTGCACTATAATCATAATAGTTGAGGTCAACCTGCGAGGCCACTGATCTTTTAAATGTACCCATAATGGGGCGATGGTCTGATGGTATTTCGTAATCCATTGTCTTTACGTCTATATTTAAAGGGGTATTGCTTAAAATAATATCGACTGTGGATGCTTCGCGATTGTGTTGATGGGTTGGACTATTAGGATAGTGTATAAAAAAATTGCTTGATTGCTGTAGATTGTTGAGTGCTATTCCTGCAGTATTATTTGAACGGCAATTCCAAGAGCAATGTTTGGCATTTAGGTCACCAAAAACTATGTATTCTTTGGTGGAAGGTGTTAGGTTCAAGATATCAGCACAGAAGTTATGGGTATATCTTGGTGAATATAACGAAGATACAACAATAGGTCTATTATTTATAATAACTTCAATTGAGATGTTTTCGATTGATGAAGTGTTTGATATAAAGAGGTTTTTATGAGCGACAGAATTATGAATTAACAGAGCTACTCCTCCTCCTCTAGCATCTGTTCTGTCACTTCTATATAAATAATAATTTTTAAAAAAGGGTCTATGATTTTCTGAAAAAAATGTTTCATTCAAAGACGCTATTTTAATATTTTCTCGGTCAAATAGTATTTCAAATTGTTTTAATTTAGAAAAGTTTGAAATGCCATTAGCATTCAAGTGAAGCATTTTGAATTCGTTTAAATTATTAGTATAATCCATGGGCGTATTTTACCATTGACATTACAACTTTGATTTGTTGTACTTTTGAAGTGCACCTGTGCAAATCATCCATAGCTGTAGTGAAAATATCAAAAAGCTCATCAATGCTAAATAAATCGTTGTTTGTTTTCAGCTGATTAGCATATGTAGCTTTGCTGTTATTATTGATGTTATTGTTACAATTTGTGTTGTTGTTTCTTAAATTAGGAAAATCTCCCACATTAAATTGAAATGAGTTATTTTGTAGTTGTCTGCTTTTATTCAGACTTTTAGAAGTAACTCTTGTTCTAGTTTCCAAATAGAGAGAACGTAACGGACAGTTGATATCGTTTGCAGAGTGATCAGTTCTCTCTTTTCCTTGTTTTTTGCAATTAAAGCATGTAAAAACAGCTGGCCTTTTTTCATTTGTGTTAAACGGGCACACACTTGTATGATGTTGTTCTGCACATATCATACATGCAGCAATTCGATGGCAATGTTCACCGCCATGGCCATACATCAAGCAGTTCCAGCATTGAGTTGATTTGTTCTTGGATTTCGATTTATATTTTTTCCAAGAAATTATAATATTAGAAATTGTTCGTACATTTTTTAAAGCAGTTGGATTAAAATTTTTACGCACAAATTGAACTTTATAAACTGCATTATTGTTTGAACTGAATTTGGTAACTATTTCAGTTACGGAAGAGGGGGATAGGTTGTAGTTTTTTTAGCTCCTTGGAGATTTCCTCAGAGCTTATGCGGGGTAAACCGTGTAAAACGATGGTGTATAACCTATTTTCTTTGGAGCCATAAGAATGAAACTCCATCTTATTCTCTTTAAGTATTTGCTTGTAGCATTCGTACATTTTATTACTAGGAGCAAAAATTTTGGTACCAATTGAAGTACGTTTGAAAATGCAATCCTTACCAAGCAGCTTTTGTATTTCTGTAAATGAAGCGTTAGCTTCTACAACAATGGGTGGAGGTTTGTGTTCCTTAACATCATTAATATTTGATACGGGAGTTACGTCCATATCATTGAGGCCAGCAAGCAGGCTTAATCTGTTGCTTGAAGTTGACGCCATGTTCGGGTTAACAAAACCCGGAGGAAGTTTTGTCATCTTATTCACAAGTTTTCTTTTTGATGAAGATTTGGCCCCTCGGGCCATCGCAAAATTTTTATTCCTGTTTTAAGCTGGATTGTCAACAACGTGAGTTCAAATGAGATCAAGAATAGGCAATTGCAAAAACAAAAATATACACTTGTTTTTAATTTTAATAGTTGTACTCTAACCGCTTTGATTTTTTACACAACCGTTCGTAAAGAGAGTTAGATTCGAACTGCTTATTTTCCAGAATGATTTATCACCTGGTTTTAAATTGGTTAATAATTGACACCATTTCTTATTGCGCTCCGAATTAATACTTTTATCAATCATGTTACTTAGAATGATTATAAAAAGTTTGCTCGGCTATATTTGAAGATGGCTTTTTCTTTTAAAGCTTCTTCTTAGTTTAATATATTTCACAGTACTTTCTGGTAATGTGTAATTATTTTGTTGAGCTATTTTAGGTGTGGACACATCCCTTGCTTCGAAAACTATATTTATAAATTTTTGGATTTCCTGATCAATTACTACCTTGGTATTGTATATATCCGAATATAACGCGATTTTATTGTCTAAAAAATTCATAAAAATGTTCCAGTTGATTGCACTATAATCATAATAATTGAGGTCAACCTGCAAGGCCATTGATCTTTTAAGTGTACATATAATGGGGCGATGAAATTTCGCTATTCGTCGAATAGCATCCTCAGGGATTTATATAAAATATTATCGCAAAATTCTTAAAACTATTGTGTCTCCACCATCGTCAGTTATTGCACAGTGCAATGTTTTTTCTTGATATAAACAAATGTTTTTTATATATGTAAACTTTATGTACAAATGAATTTTTTAATTCGTTGTGTTTGTTAAAAAACTTCAAAGAATGTTTCTGTTATTTTTTCTGTTTAGGGTATTGAATAAATTGAAAATTGAATTAGAAAAAAAATTTGAACTTAGTACTCTGTTAGTTGAAAAAGTACCCTTGAAAAATTTTTTTGATACCGAACTAAAAATCTCTTTTCACATCCCTGGCGTGAACGTTCTTCATCGCTGTTCGTTGTTTGTTAGAACGAAGAGCTAACTAGCATTAGCTCTGTTTAGTGTTGTACCGACTCTTTGATACCCTCCATTCGTGTTCTAAGCACAATACTATAAGCAAGTTTATCAACACTAAGTCGTAAAAATTTGGAACGGATCGGGGTGTCGCCCGTAAACTAGACTTGTGCCTCTATTTCGATGAGTTACAAACGGATTGACAACTGATTCACCCCAAAGATTCAAACCCCGAACAAAATAATCGGATTCCTGTTCCAAAAACTTTTGTTCCACGAATAATTTTGAAACTTGAATCAAATCAAAGTTATGACCGTAATTAGACTTTAGACATGGGCAATGTGCCAACTTAAGCTTAATAAAACATTAAATGTGTTATATGTAAGTATAAAGGAATATCTAAAAGATGTAATATTTTATTTGACCTGTCGTTTGTTAATTAATAAATTATTTAACCAAGCTCAAGGTCGTATTTTCAAAAACAGTGCATTAACTGACGATGGTAGAGATATAATAGTTTTAAGAATTTTGTGATAATATTTAATATAAAGCCCTGAGGATGCTATTCGATGAATAGCGAAATATTCGCCCGTAAACTAGACCTGTGCCTCTATTTCGATGAGTTACAAACGGATTGACAACTGTGTCACCCCAAAGATTCAAACCCCAAACAAAATAATAGGATTCCTGTTCCAAAAACTTTTGTTCCACGAATAATAATTTTGAAGCTTGAACCAAATCAAAGTTATGACCGCAATTAGACTTTAGACATGGGCAATGTGTTATATTTAAGTATAAAGAAATAACTAAAAGATGTAATATTTTATTTGGCCTGTCGTTTGTTAATTAAAAAATTATTTAATCGAGCTCAAGGTCGTATTTTCAAAAATTATTTCTTATTTTTATTCCAATATTTCGCTAATCGTCGAATAGCATCCTCAATGATTTATATTAAATTTTATCACAATAGTTTTAAGAATTTGCACAGTTCGATAACTGACGATGGTGGAGACATAATAGTTTTAAGAATTTTGTGATAATATTTAATAAAAATCCCTGAGGATGCTATTCGACGAATAGCGAAATATTGGAATAAAAATAAAGAAATAATTTTTGAAAATACGACCTTGAGCTTGATTAAATAATTTTTTAATAAAGAAATAACTTTTAGTATTATTTTAAGTTTTTCACATTTTAAGCTAACGATCATGACTGATGTAAAACTTTCATTTTTTTATATGGAGCAACTGTATACGAGTATTTAAATATAATTTAAAAACAATAACAAGTCACTATGTTAGACAAAACCACATTTATGTACTTTTTTTCTTATATCAATTATAAATTTGGAAACAACTCCATATTCGCTTAGCCCAAATGTTTTTTGTTTTGGTGTTCTTAAAAACTAAACTAGAGTTGTAAAACTATTGAGTATTTTAGTACAAGGCGGGCACTAAATACCGATTGTTGGTTTTCACTACTGGAGAGTAACTACTTAATCTTTACACGCAAAAAAGCTTGTCAAAAATTAAGTAGCTTTGCATATAAATTATTTATGTGAAGTTCTAAAAATGATACTACACCATTTCAAATTGAAATTGAGAACTTTTAAAATGAAATTGAGAAAACTCCAATTGAAATGGAGATATTCTGTTTGAAATTGGGAAAATTACAAATGAAATTGACATTTTCCATTTGAAATTGAGAAAATTTCAATTGAAATTGAGAATTTCCATTTGAATTTGGGAAAATTCCAGATGGAATTGAGATTTTTCATTTTAGATTGAGAAAATTTCGATTGAATTTTAGATTTTTTTTAACTATATAAATAAAAATTAAATGCTGTGTATTGCTAACGGCATCACTTGAGAACGGCTTTACCGATTTGGCAAATTTTTCTTTTCGAATGTTTGTAATAGTTCGAGTAAGATTTTTAGAGAAAGGAAAATTATCCACGCCCACTTCTACGCCCACTGAAAAATTTATGAAGACAATATAGTGGATTACACCATATAAAAGATTTGAAAGACAAATAAGTTTATGTTCTAGAATAAAACTGCATAAAAATAAAAGAATTTAATGAAAAAAGGGACAATAAAAAAAGAGACAAAAAATTTCACAAATCTAAACTAAAAAATTATGTAAGCAACTGAGTGAAAATCTATTACACGAGAGTGCACATAATAGCCGTATCACAGCCTAACACAGTCGTGACAACTTGACAGCTGTCAAAAAAGTAAACACGAACCGTATGGCTTTGTTTACCTTTTTTTTTCTTAGAATTGCTATAACAACTTTGAGAAAGAGATTAAAAAATAAAATATACAAAATATAATGTGTGCAAGTGAACAGCTACACATGTTTGTAACCAGCATAAAAAACAATAATAATGGAAAAAATAGTGAGTATTTGCTATTGATAAACATTTAAAAAACATTAATAATATCGTATTATCTGTTTTGATATAAAAATATGTATAAAAGATGTATATTAAAACACATAGCTTGTGATTTGTTTTACGTAAGACAATTACATTCAAGACTACTCAAGCCAGGGCCGAAGGAAGAAAGCAAAAATTACTATTGCTGGCACAAAAAAAGGCGGCCAAGAAGGAAGATGCAAAACAACGATGATGAGCAATATGAAGATACTGGATAATGTAGCCGACATGCTGGATGGTGAAGATTCGAAATTTTTGCAATCGAAAAGAGGCAAAAACAACGAAAAGTAAACATGCTGCTGGTGATGATGAAAGGATGATGAAAGTAAACATGATATTAAGAATTGTTTCCGTTTTGTGTTTGCCAATGATAAAAAGCTTCACATGATTTTTTTCACAATATGTGCGTCGCGTTAATCATTTAATCAACGCCAAAAACAACAATTTCAACTTGGAATGTATAACTTGTTTGTGGGCTTTGAAGATAAAAAATATTTATGTAGATGCAGAGAAAGAAAATGAATTGAAACAAAAGAAGTTGGAGGCTCATTGTAAACGTTTGTTGAGTTTATCGAAAAAGGAACGCAAACAACATAAAAAGTTGGCTGAGTTAAAATAGGAGTTGAATGAGACAAAAGCCAATTCTAAGGTTTTGAGTGACATTTTGGAGGGTTTTGCTGATGCTTGTAAAAATTTGTTTTAAGACAATTGCATACAATACTACTCAACCCAGGGCCGAAAGGAAGTAATCACAAATTACTATAGCTAAGCTTTTTAAGCTAAGCTAACTTTTCGCAAGTTGAATTGTGGTATTGTATTATTGTTTTTGATTATGACTTGCATGTAGAGCTCGTGTAATGCTTCTCATCGTAATTTGTCTGGTAATATTCCCATCATATTGGGTACTATACCGTTAGCTTCATACATAAAACATTAATTTTCTACTTTTTTATTCCTGTAAGTAGACGGACTTGTACACCTTGGAATGAAGTTAATGAAGGATTTAATTTTGATAAAAGTAAACAATAGAAGCAACAAAATCAATACGAATAGAAAAAATGTAAGTTGGTGCAATTGGCGGTATGGTCAGAGTGGAATTATGTTTTTAATTTAATAAAATATGTGAATTATATTTTCAACAGCTCGAAAGCAAATAAATCTTAGTAAGAGAGAACGACCAACCATTAGCACAAATGGTAGCGCAACCTACATATTCCACAAAAGCCCATCAATCCTTAAACAAATTTTAATACATAAGAGAAGGATGAAATAAAAAATGTATTTGTAGATTTCCACCGTTTTTAAACATGATGTCCCCAAAATGATGACAATGTATGCTCAATTTATGAAAAGTAATTTATAGATCCCTTAAAACGCGTAAAAAAGTCGAAAGTAAAGCCAAAACTACAAATGGCGAAAGTTAAACCTCTAACTACATTAGTTTCTTTTGATTACTTTAATTTAAAACTAGAATTTAATGTAAATTTTTAATTATCTCTGCATCTATGCAAAAATAAAACGAAACTACGGGTATTTATTTCAAAACTAAAACAAAAGAATGGTTTATTATTTGAAAAACTTTTTTTGATACTTTAACATAATGAAATGTATATATTTTTTTGAATTTTTCGATCTAACTACGCAACATAGATTAAAATATAAAAAAAATTCTTCAACTGACGTAAAGCACATTTATCAGCAGTACATTGGCAATCCGATATTTTCTACCGAAAAACTTGTACGGTAACACGAACACGTCGGCCATCAGTTAATTTTTCGGGTTTGCTGAAAATTAAAAATTTGATCCCATGTACAATTTAAATGTTAAAGCATAAAAAATAACATAAATTTGGCAGTTCTTATCCAAGTAGTTCCCTTATTTGTAATTTTGGCACCGAATTGCTAAATTGTTCAATTTCAGGACGCATCATATTATTGCAAACCAACTACACAGCATCTAAAGACATATTCGAGTCTAAAAATATCGCACCTGCAACAGACTCGAAAACATCACCTAATTAATGCCTTTGGTATTTCAACGTCTTCATAATATTAACCTCTTCGTTTACTTATACTATAACCATTTTTCATATGAATACGCACAAAACGATCAATAGCTTCGTTACGACCTGAGACATGTGTATAAAATATTTGCGGTTTTCATGCCTTACAGCTAATTACGCAAATACGGTATTGTTAACTAAAGCAGATCTCAAATCGGTTAAGGCCCCAGGTGAATGTTGCCTAGGGTCTTCATACAAAAGCCTTATCAAATTATCCAATACAGCATCACCCAGAATTCTAAACACAATCTATTGGGAGTATGAGGCATAAATAATGGCTTGCAACAAGTACGATCTGCCGCGGAATTTATATTTCAAAGCTTGTTCAAATTTCGTATAACCCGGCGCTTCTTCACCATTGGGTGTAGTGTAGCAGTGGAGATTTGGACGAAGTCTAAGAGCCATAAACAGTAACAACAGTCAGGAAAAGTACTACTAGGTTCACTAGCTTCTTTAGCATCATATGCTATACTCCAAATAAGGTTTCAACGCAATCGGCAACAGATTTATCTAAACGAGAAATAAAAATTAGTTTTATTTATTTCCAATATATTTTATTTATATTTCGAGTTTTAATGAAATTACCTGGAATACTATATTTTTTCTATAAATTTATTTACTGTAATGTGTTATGTTAAACACACTCACTTTAATTACATTATTATTTTGTCAGCAAATATCAGTTATAATGTAAATCTTATTTAACACACTTATTTCAATTTATAATACAATTAACTGCAATAAGAACGCGTTAATTTGCCCACAGAAATTTCAATTTGTGACAATGAATAAGCAGAAATATATAATAAAAAAAATATACAACGTGTATAAGGGTGACAGCATATTACATTAATATAGTTGTTTCATCTGAAAGTGGTTGTAAAAATATTATGAAAATTTTTGTAGTTCACAAACAAAAATGTAGATGTCGCTAGTGTGTGTCTGGACTGGTTGGACGGTGAGCCGTATAGAAGTAAAGCCACGTGAAGAGAAGAGAACGTTGATTGTAATAGAGCATTTAGAGAAGAGATTTTTATTCAAGTTTTATCTGTAAAGTAATTTTTATTATGCTTTGTTTCGCATAGTCAAATATAATTGTTAAGTAAATTGTTGAAAAGAAAATGTTTTATGTAATTATGTGTATTTTAATTGTCTTGAATTTTATATCATGAATTTTGTTTAACAATCTAAAAGTCTCAATTTGAAACTCTAATCTACATATCGCACCTGTACCTCTGAAGTGAGTCAACTCAAATATTTACTTTAATATTTACTATAAATGTAAAAACAGTTGTTTCATTGTAAAGAATTGCGAATAATAAGTATACAACAGTAGTTGTTTTTGCGATTTTTTCAGTGATCATCAAAAATAACAAGTTTTTTGGGTGCAACTCAAAATATGTCTTTTTAGTGGATTCTAAAGAAGCTACTCTTATAACGCAAAGAGGGTTACAACTGTATTTTTTTTTACCAAAGACAAGAAAAACCGATGTAAGATTTTTACAGTGGATAGATATGACCACTGTGTATCGTTTTCTTGCAAAAAGTGAAAATTGAATAATTTTGAGTTGACTCACATTAGCGGTACAGGTGCGATACATATATATATATAAATGAAATGTTGTGTGTAGCTAAGCGCATTACTTGAGTAGGGCTGGACCGATGTTGCAAATTTTTTTGTAAGTATTTATTATAGTCCAAGAAATAAAGAAGAAATATAAAAGTTTTACGGAAAAACGAAAAATGAAAGAAAACAAAATGTTTTTCCTATGGGATTTTCGTATGTAATATTCCTTGTTGGGTAATATGAACATATCATAATTTTTTTAATAAACTCTCCATCATAACTGACAAAATCAACGACATATTTGGTTTAATCTTTTTTGGTCCTTTCGTGATGCTCTCGGGATGTTGTTTCGCGATTTGATCAAAAATTCAGTTGTTTTATATATACACCAATTTATTTATCACTTATGCAAACATTGTTCGACTGCTTTTTGCCAAATTGTGAATTAAACTATCGGTTAAATAGTGGTGGAAAATTTTCTAATTTAAATTTTTACTTCAATTGATTTTCAATTGATTTTCAGTAATAATCAATTGTATTTCAGAAAGCATCAATTGATTGTCAGAAAGTATCATTTGTATTTCAGGAAATATCAATTGATTTTCAGTAATAACCAATTGTATTTCAGAAAGCATCAATTGATTTTCAGAAAGAATCACTTATATTTCAGACAATATCAATTGAATTTCAGAAAATATCAATTGAGTTTCAGAAATTATCAAATGTATTTCAGAAAATATCAAATGCATTTCCGAAATTATCAAATGTATTTCAGCAATTATCAAATGTATTTCAGAAACCATCTAATGTATTTCAGAAAACATCAAATGTATTTCAGAACACATAAAATGTATTTCTGAAATTATCAAATGTATTTCAGAAAACATCAAATGTATTTCAGAAATTATTAAATTTACTTCAGAAAAAATGAAATGAATATCAGAAAATATTAATTGAGTCTCAGAAAAATAGTCAGAACGCTATATAAAAACATATTTTTTTTAAGTATTACACTGTGTTTGTAACATTTCTTGAAAACTACATATCGTCACCTAAAATCCAAAAGGCCGTAACTAATATTTTTATTTTTTTTACAGAAGAAGCAAGAAACATCATAAAGCAAAAACTACTTTAAACTTAATACCCAAATTTTAGAATCAAGCTGAAAAATTAAAATGGATTTTTATTTTTGAAAATAAATTTAAATTTAAAGCTCCGTAAAAATAAATAAAAATAATAATAAAGTGTTTTTGAAAATATATAGTGACTATTAAAAAACATAAAATAAACAAAAATTAACAAGTGAAAATAAAGAAATAAAAAATAATAGTAAAATAAAAATATTAAGTGAAGACAAAACTGGTGTATTGAGATATGGCTGAATGCAGCAAATGCAGATCAGCAATTAGGGGTGAAAGTGCTATTAGATGCAATGGTGTGTGCGATAAAGTTTATCACCTTACAAAAAAATGTGCCGGTATAGATCAATATCTGCGATGATTGCATGCAATATATCCAAATTGAAGACCCTGTTTTAAGGGATATTCAAGATAGCGTCAATAAAAACAAGCAAACATTATTGGAATACAAACATGAATTTGAGGACTCATTAAAAAAGAATGAAGTTGAAATAAAATCATTATTGGAAGCAATTGAAAAACGCTATGATGATAGATTTAAGAAAATAGATAATATACAAAAACTTTGTGAAAAAAATGTGCAAGAAGTAAAAAACTTATATGGAAATGTAAATCAAATGGAAAATAAAAATTAAGATATGTATAATGCAATTGAGAAAAATAATATGATAATGTGTAATGAAATAAAAAGAGCGGTCAAAGATACAACCGTCAAAACAAAACTGTCACTTGAAAACAGTGTCAAATAACATAGTGATACCAGATGTTTCAAAAAATGTCTCCTTAATTATAAAACCTAGAGAAAAGCAAAGTGCAGAAAAAAACAAAAGCGGAATTAAACAAAAAGCGAAACTATTGAAGAACGAGATAAAATTAAGGAGGCAATACAAAATGAAATAAGTGAAAATTATGAAACAAAAGTTCCAAAAAAGATCGATATGAAAATTATAATAACTGATATGAATTTTAAAATACCTGAAGAAGAATTAATAGAGAAAATAAAAAACAAAATGATATAATGAAAAATTGTGAAATGGAATTAGTAAAAATATTTGAAACAAAAAGATATAATAGAACAATATAATACAAAAATAAAAATTGACAATGAGTCGTATCCAAAAATCATAGCAGGTCAGATGCTTAATGTTGGATGGGATAGATGTAGAGTTTTCGATGGTACAAATATAATACAGTGTTTTAAATGTCAAGGATATAATCATAAATCGTCGGAATGCAAAAATGAAGAAATATGTTTCAAGTACCATGGAAAACATAAGAGTAAAGGCTGTAAAAAGGAAATAATAATGAAATGTGTTAACTGTATAAATGAAAATAGAAGACTTAACTTAGGACTTGATGACAACCATGCCACCAATAACCGGGAATGTCCGGTATATCAAAATAAACTTAGTGTAAGAAAGAGAAGAATAGGTTTAACAACCTAACAGTCAAAGAAAATACATGGAATATATACTAACATTCAAGGACTAATAAGCAACTTTAATCAACTAGAAGTTATTGCTGAAACCGTTAAACCAGATTTCATAATTCTGACTGAAACCCATCTGACTAAGAAAATAGATGAAAAGGAGATTGAAATAAAACAATATGACCATTATATAGCATTATCAAATTCATCTAAAACTGACGGAGTAATTATTTATTTCAAAAAGCAATGGAACTTAAATAAAATTAAAGACAATGTAAATGACTCAAATTATTGGATTAGTGTTTATATGGCAAAATGTGTAAAAACTTCTTTTATAATAGTAATAGTATATAGATCACCGAGCAGTCATAAAGCGGAATTTTGTGAAGCGTTTCAAGAATTTTTAGAAGAAATATGTGAAAAAAAATTGCGATATTATAATAGCTGGAGATTTCAACATAGATTGGTTAAAAGATTTTTATAAAAATAAATATTCTAGAATAACACAAAACTCAAAAACCTTAATAGACTATATTATAACAAATAATGAAAGGATTTCGGCAAAAATAATACAAATAATAAAATAGCGGATCATGAATCCATAGACATTTTTATTGAATACGAAAGTATAGACCGGGAAACACAAATTAAAGAAATAGACATTTTTAAATATAATAAAAATAATTTTAATAATGAACTAAGTGCAATACTACAATGTAATGAAATAAATGATTTGAATGGTTATGTTAACAATTTTGATACCTGTTTAGAAAATATAATAAAAAAGTTAACTATTAAAAGAAAAATAAATGAAAGCAACAATAATAAATGGTTTAATAGCGAACTCAGAATACTGAAAAGAGAGAAAGTTCTTAAATGCAATAGTTACAAATTAATAAGAAATACATATAAAGTTAAGATTGAAAGCGAAAAAAAATAATTATATAGACAATAAAATAACCAATACAAATAACCAGAAAGAAATGTGGAGCAAAATAAAAGAACTGGTACTAAAAAAACCCCGAAATGTGATAAAAACTGTGATATTTCAATTTTGAAATATCCGAAAATTTTAATAATTTTTTTTGTAAATAGTATTAAGGAATAAGAAACTTCATTGAAAATGTGCAATATAACAATAACATTTCTGTGATAGACTCAAAATTCAAATTTCGTACAATATCTTTACAAGAACTAAAAATTATATGTAAAAATATGAAAAACAAACCAGACTACAACAAAATATCAATCAAAATCTTAGATAATTGGAACATAACAGGCAATATTATGCTCAATATTATAAATATGTCGCTTAAAAATGGAGTTTTCCCTAACAGCTGGAAGTAATCAATAGAAAAAGTTAAAAATACTACCAAATGTGAGGAATACCGTCCAATTAACACATTAAAAACATGTGAAAAAAATTATTGAAAAGATAGTTAAAAATCAATTGGAATACTATATGGAACAACACAAGTTACTGTCAAAGTATCAATCTGGTTTTAGAAAGAGATATTCATGTGAAACAGCGGTCAACTATGTTATCAATAGATGGAAATATAAGATGAGGAATAATAAAGTATTGCCTATTTTCATAGACTTCAAAAGAGCGTTCGAAACAATTGATAGAAGTATCCTGCTGCAGAAACTCCATAAGTATGGTATTTAGGACAAAAAATTATAATGGTATAAATCATATTTAACTAACCGCAGACAAATTACAAAAGTTAATAATGTTGAATCTAATGCAATAGCGAATGATTTTGGAGTGCCCCAAGGCTCAATTTTAGGAGCTCTTTTATTTATTATATACATTAATGATACGGAAAAAGTTTTAAACAAATGCGAAATTGTTCTATATGCAGACGACACTCTGATTTTTACAGAAGCAATGTGAAGAAATGTGTCATGAAAATTTAACAACGGATATGGCTAATATCAATAATTGGATAAAAATGAATAAACTAAAATTAAACGAAAGTAAAACGAAATTAATGGAAATAAATATGAATACTAACATAACATTTAAAATAAATAATGTAATAATAGAAAAAGTTGACATTAAATGACTTGGTTTCTTAATAGACAAAGACTTAAATTTCAAGGAACATCTCGAATATGTATGTAAAAAATAGGTAAAAAAATCGGATTTTTCAAACGAATAAGAAATAAACTATCAATTGCAACTGCGATAAACATATATAATACAATAATTAAACCACATTTTGAATATGGATCAACTGTGTTATACACATGTTGTTCAGAGCGGCAAATAACAAGACTACAAAAACTACAAAATAAGGCGATGCGTACAATTTTAAAATGTAATCGATTTACCTCTATAAATTTTATGTTAGACACTCTGAAATGGCTGAATATACAACAAAGATTAGAACTAAATACAATAAATTTCATACAGATAATGAAGAATGGAGATGCACCCGAATATTTGGTCGAACAAATAAGGTACGTTGGTGATGTTCAACCGTACAGCCTGAGGAATGCAACGGATTTCAGGCTTCAACGAGCAAATACTAATGATATGCAAAAATCACTTTATTATAAAGGATTAAGACTTTACAACATGATGCCAAATAGTATTAAAAATTAATTAAATGCAAATATTTTTAGAAGAAAACTTGTATTTTTATAATAAATATTAATATAAACCCGAGCTTATATATGTAATTTATTAAATGCAATGTCATGATAAAGTATTCAAAATACTACTTAAAATTAAATAAATTATTCCAAAACCATAGTTCATACAGCTTATGCTGCAACAGAGCTTATCCAGTGGTTCGTACCAGGGATGAGTAATCTCTAGCATATGCGGACCTATGCAGGGGTGGATTTATTTCTATAATATCTCAAAGTACTAAATTAAAATTTTTTTTCTAATTCAATTTTCAATAACCTAAACAGAAAAAATAACAGAAACATTCATTGAAGTTTTTTAACAAACACAACGAATTAAAAAATTCATTAGCACATAAAGTTTACAGATATAAAAAACATTTGTTTATATCAAGAACAAACATTGCACTGTGCAATAACTGACGATGGTGGAGACACAATAGTTTTAAGAATTTTGTGATAATATTTAATATAAATCCCTGATGATGCTATTCGACGAATATAAATCCCTGATGATGCTATTCGACGAATAGCGAAATTTCATCGCCCCATTATATGTACACTTAAAAGATCAATGGGCTTGCAGATTGACCTCAATTATTATGATTATAGTGCAACCAACTCGAACATTTTTATGAATTTTTTAGACAATAAAATCACGTTATATTCGGATATATACAATACCAATGTAGTAATTGATCAGGAAATCCAAAAATTTATAAATGTAGTTTTCGAAGCAAGGGATGTGTCCACACCTAAAATAGCTCAACAAAATAATTACATATTGCCAGAAAGTACTGTGAAATATATTAAACTAAGAAGAAGCTTTAAAAGAAAAAGCCAACGATCTTCAAATATAGCCGAGCAAACTTTTTATAATCAATGAACTAAGTTTCTAAATAACATGATTGATAAAAGTATTAACTCGGAGCGCAGTAAGAAATGGTGTCAATTATTATCCACTTAAAACCAGGTGATAAATCATTCTGGAAAATAAGCAAGAACTTGCGAAGAAAGGGAAAAAATCAAATCCCTCACTTTAAAATTGGAAATACAAAGATAACATGTGATAAGGGCAAGGCTGAAATCCTGGCAAATACATTTGTCAAAGCAAATAACCTCACTTCGAACTACAACCACTCAGCGGATACATTAATAAATAAACAGTAAATAATTTTAAAAAGGAAAATCCTAGTTCTGAATCAGCTATTTATACATCTCTTGAAGAAGTAATGAATATTGTCTCATCAATAAAATCCACAAAATCCCCTGGTTTTGACAATGTTCCGAACCTGCTCTTAAAGAAACTACCACTCAAAGCTCTAAAATTACTGGTTATAATATTTAACAGCTGCATCAAACTCAACTATTTCCCAAACCATTTCAAAAATGCTATAGATTTACCTCTATAAATTTTATGTTAGACACTCTGAAATGGCTGAATATAAGTTAACGTGCGCACGATAACAAAACGCCCCTAATGTTTTTTAATGGAATTATTTGCATTACGCAACACCCCTAATGTTTTAATTTTTGTTTTATGTTTTCTGTGATTGGCCAAATCAACGTAAATTTTAATTTGTGAAACTAAACACATTTTGTTAAATACCAATATCTTGTTGCAATAAATTTCACAATAGGTACACTTTT
Organism: Cordilura impudica; assembly: GCA_963682025.1. Classification (NCBI taxonomy): domain Eukaryota; kingdom Metazoa; phylum Arthropoda; class Insecta; order Diptera; family Scathophagidae; genus Cordilura; species Cordilura impudica. The sequence continues at coordinate 4,636,033 of OY821522.1, forward strand.
ATAATTGCAATATCAACACAATATTCTTTTTATTTCTTTAAACACGAATATCGTAATACAATAAATTGTATTTATGTGACTGCAATATTAGCATACCTTTTATGATTGGCCAATATCAACAAAATTTTGTGAATTTTAATAAAGTGCATTGTCAGCACTATTAGCTTTAAGTTTTTTAAATAAATAAAATTAAAAACATTCTAACAGCAACCACCAAAGAATCATATATTAATTTTATTAACTGGCGCCCGAACGTGTGAAAATAAAAAGTCCTTATAAAGGATAACGGAACATAAAATTCCTCAACGTGTGAAAACAAAAAGTCCTTACAAAGGATAACGGAACATAAAATCCTTAACGTGTGAAAATAATAGCCCTTATAAAGGATAAAAAAAAATTTTTTTAAATAAAAATAGACTCAGAAATATAATATAAAGAGAAAACTGTTAAACAAAGACTAAGTGCTCAAGTATAAGTGAATTTTTTTTTACAAAAATTAACTATTAAGCCAAAAAAATAAAAAAACAACTTGTCTTAAAGACCAAGAGCCCAAACGTGTGAAAATAAAAGTCCTTATAAAAGGTAACGGAACACAAATTTCTCAACGTGCGAAAATAATAGTCCTTATAAAGGATAAAGAAAAATTAAGAATAAAATAAACTCAAAAATATAATATAAACTTTTAAACAAAGACTGAGTGCTCAAGTATAAGCGATTTTTTTTACAAAAAAATTAACTATTAAACCAAAAGATAAAATAACAGCTTGTCTGAAAAACCAAGCGCCTTAAATTTTTTTGAGCTAAATACATTACTTGGTGTGGCCGATACACCAGAAGGAAGAAATCGGAGCGGCCAAAGCCCGATCAGGAAACATTTATAAACTTCAACTGAATAATCTATTGGAAGTCAAAAAGCCAACGTCAATCAACACATCAACTACCTTGAAATCTAGTGGAATTCAAGTTTTATTATTATCATGAAAACACTGTAAGTACATTTTTGATTCGACTTTCAATTTTTTTTATTATTACGTTTTGCTGTTTTGTTTGTGCCCGCGAATTATTTTGTTAACCTCAATCGCTGCGAATATTTTTTTTCCCTTTTCTCGCTTACCGGTTTAAACGAATACACCCCAAATCATCTCCTAGCGACCTTTTTTTTCTCTTCTCTTTATCCTTCCCCTCTGTGACTGACGATGAATAGGGAACAAATTGTGGACATAGTCAGTGCTTCAGTGGAGGCACTTACGGGACAGTTACAAGAACAGTTAAGAGATCTCGCGCGTCAATTCGAGGAACTCACTCCACGGGTGGAGGCATATGAACCTGTAACGGTCAACCGTTTCACTAGAGGAAACTTGTTGGATTTGGTGAAATCCTTACCAGAATTTAAGGGAGAGAGTCAAACCTACCCGGCATGGAGAGACGCGGCGCACATCGCGTTGTAATATTATCCGGAGGGCACGGAAAACTTCTATATCGCGATGGGTATTTTTAGAAATAAAATAACCGGGGCAGCTAATGCAAAGCTGTCATCCTTTAACACGGTGCTGAATTTCAAGGCCATTATTACTCGGTTGGATCAGGTTTACGCGGACAAGAGATTGGAAAACAAGTTGAGCATTTTGAGACAGGGTACCTTATCCATAACGGAGTTTTACGACCAAATAGATCAACATTTAACCCTCATTATAAATAAAAATAAAATGACCTACTCAAGTAATGCTAAGGTTATCGCAGTTTTAAATGAACGAGCCAGAGAAAACGCGCTCCGTGATTTCATATCTGGACTGCGTCGTCCACTAAGTGACATCATGTTTTCGGCGAAACCAAGTGATTTGCCAACAGTCCTGGCAACGGCGAGGAACTGGAAGCGGATCAGCGCAGACAAGAATTTGCGAAGATATTTGCGACAGAAGACCTTATAAAAGCTGCTCGAACACAGCGTAAGGACGCGAATTACCCATCAGCGTCACACCCTGCATACAGGCCGCGGCCATTTAGTGCGAAATTTTTTTTTTTAAAGCCTCGTTCCGCGAAGCCGAGTGGCTTGTCTCCAGATTCTAATATTGGCTAGTTTTTTTTTTTTTTTTTTTTTTGCAGCGACACACCAAACCCTCTGGTGGAATCGAACCCACGACCCCCGCATGATAGACGAGCACACTACCTACTCACCTACCGGGGCGCTTAACGGAAATAGAAACCCCAAATCCGAACGACCCGCACCAATGGATGTGGATCCAGGCTCCAGCATGTTCAGAATACCCACAGCTCACATGGCGGTTCAGCAAAACACCCAACCACCTCAGGCTGTTTTTAATAATAAAAGAGTATTTGAAGGTTCCGGAAGAACCGCACCTGTGCAGAAAGCACAGAGAATTAATCACATAACGGCAGACGAGGCTCTTGCGGATTATGAGGACGACGTAAATTCTGTCGATGAATATTCACAGCACACAGAGTCGGACATTGAAGTGACTTTTGAAGAACTTAATTTTTTAGAATAGAACCCCCCTACCATTTGTTAAGAAGACGATAAGAGGTAGGGAACTTAGACTTAATCGATACTGGCACTACAAAAAACTTTATTCAAAATTTCGATTTTCTGGTGGGCATTACCCCATTGGAGCGACCATTTAACGTTAATTCTGTAAACGGACCCATTTTAATCAAAGGGAAGTGTAAAATGGTTATTTTTGGCCATATGACCAATTTCTTTATTCTTCCATCATTGAAGACGGTTGACGGTATAATAGGTTTCAGGTTTTTAAAGGAAATTAACGCTGTGGTGGATACGAGGAACAATACACTGACATACAATAAGGGAGGTAATGAATTGCCGTACGGGAAACTCGATCTCGTGAACTTTCCTACTTTAGATAGTGAACACGTACCGCAGAACATCCAAGACAAATTTAAAAAAATTCTCGAGTCTAATGTAAATTCATTTGGGGATCCAAATCGGGCACTACCGTATAACACTGCAGTAGAAGCGAGAATTCGAACTAAATCTGAGGACCCCATATATGCAAGATCATACCCATATCCGGCTTCAATGGCAGATTTTGTGAATGGAGAAATCGAATCTCTCCTTCGAGACGGTATAATTCGGAAATCTTCATCGCCATACAATTCGCCGATACACGTCGTTGGAAAGAAGGGTGTGGACGAAAAGGGAAATCCGAACCAAAGACTAGTCATCGATTTTCGAAAACTCAATGAAAATACCAAACACGATAAATACCCGATGCCCGATATATCTATTATCCTTTCAAACCTCGGAAAATCGAAGTATTTTTCAGACTGCCATTCGGCCTCAAAAATGCCCCTAGCATATTCCAAAGGGCCATAGATGACATTCTGACGATATAGGGAAAATGTGTCAGGTTTACATGGACGATATCATTGTCTACTCATCGGATGAACATAGCCATTTAAAGCATGTGGATGCCATTCTGAGGAAACTCGAAGCCGCAGGCATGAGGGTTTCACCTGTAAAATCCAAATTTTTTTAGATCAGATGTCAATTTTCTGGGATTTGTCGTGACAAGAGATGGAATCAGAACATGTCCGGAGAAGGTCAAAGCAATAACCGACTTTAAGGTCCCACAGAATTTAAAGGCACTTAGATCGTTTCTTGGGTTGTCCGGTTACTACAGAAGGTTTGTCAGGGACTATGCCCGTATCGCAAAACCTCTAACGAAGTATCTAAGAGGAGAAAACGGTCATACCGCAGCCAACAATTCAAGAAATATTAAAATATGTTTGGATGAAGAAGCACTGGCGGTTTTTGATAAATTAAAAAAGATATTGGCTTCGGAGGATATTTTGCTGCCATATCCACACTATACTCAAAATTTCGAATTAAAAACAGATGCATCCGGTTAAGCAATTGGGGCAGTTTTGTCCCAAAATGGTAGACCAATCGCCATGACCTCCAGGACTCTTTCGGACACGGAAATGAATTACGCCACTAACGAGAGAGAACAGCTTGCCATCGTGTGGGCCCTGAAGAGCCTTAGGCATTTCCTTTATGGCGTTTCTGGAATCCATATATTCACTGACCACCAACCATTGACGTTTGCCATGTCCGATAAGAATCCCAACTCAAAAATGAAAAGGTGGAGAGCGTTCATCGAGGAGTTCTCACCAAAATTTTTTTACAAACAAGGACGAGAAAATGTGGTAGCAGACGCCTTATCTAGGCAGTATGCTAATCAAATGTCAGACGACGACACTCAGACGGCACATAGCGAAATTTCTTCCACAAAGAAAGAAGAAATATAAAAGTTTTACGGAAAAACGAAAAATGAAAGAGAGCAAAATGTTTTTTCTATGGGATTTTCGTATGTAATATTCTTTGTTGGGTAATATGAACATATCATAATTTTTTTATATACTCTCCATCATAACTGACAAAATCAACGACATATTTGGTTTAATCTTTTTTGGTCCTTTCGTGATGCTCTCGGGATGTTGTTTCGCGATTTGATCAAAAATTCAGTTGTTTATTTATACATCAATTTATTTTTTCACTTATGCAAACATTGTTCGACTGCTTTTTGCCAAATTGTGAATTAAACTATCGGTTACATAGTGGTGGAAAATTTTCTAATTTAAATTTTGACTTCAATTGATTTTCAATTGATTTTCAGTAATAATCAATTGTATTTCAGAAAGCATCAATTGATTTTCAGAAAGTATCATTTGTATTTCAGGAAATATCAATTGATTTTTGGTAATAACCAATTGTATTTCAGAAAGCATCAATTGATTTTCAGAAAGTATCATTTGTATTTCAGAAAATATCAATTGATTTTCAGTAATAACCAATTGTATTTCAGAAAGCATCATTAGAAAATATTAACTGAATTTCAGAAAATCATATCAAAACGTCGGAAATAATAATTTTAAATTTAGAAGACATCAATTGCATCTTTAATATACATATAAATTTTATTCGTTAAACACAAATTTAAATTCCAAAACAAACACCAAATATGTTTACATTTAAAAAATGTTTACATTAAAAAAAAAATATTGGCATTCAGGAGAAATTAATGGCTTTTCAGTAACTTCTTTTAACGATTGTCGAATCGTTAAAAAAGAAAAGCAAAATTATCAGTAAAATTTTTAAACGATATTCGCTATTGTTAAAGTCAGCTGTTGTTGTTATCTAAACGACAACCATTTTTGTGTTGTTTATTCAATCGATAAAAACTTAAATTTTTAGGTTGAAATGTCGTCATACATAAATAAAAATCATAAAATAGTGAAAATATTTTGCTTCTATTAAAAAACTTTTTTATATAAATAAAAAAATTAAATAGCATATTCAATTCATTATTTCATTTTCAAATAAATAAACAGAAATATTAGTAAAAAAAAAATAGAGATATTAAACATAAACATAAAATCATCCTGTCAAACACGAAGTAATTTGTTTTTTTTCTATTCTTCTTTGTGTTTTTCGCTTATTTTAACAGAGATGCCACTCGTTTACAATTTAAATAAATAGAAAAATAGATTTGTCGACTGTCGTTAAGATGTGTGTACTTAGTGAATCACTTAATCCTCAGTGCAAACAACAAAAGCTGTCGATATATTTTGCGATTGTCGGATCGTTGAAATTCTGTCGGATCGTTGAAATTCTGTCGGATCGTTGAATTCGCACTACAGAAAACATTAATTTAAATTCAATGAATTTTAGAAAACCTCAAATGATATTTAAGAATTGCGAACATAAAAATTGTTACATAAATAAACGCAATTTGATGAGAATGTTATTTATACATATATTATTTTTCACAATTTTTTTTTTGATGAATATTTGAAGTTTTTCAGAAAAAGATAACAAATTATTTTATTTAAAATGTTTGGGACATTTGGTTTTTTGCGTTTGGCATCCCTAATTTGAATATTTATTATTATAAATTTATTCTCTATGTTTTCCAAATATGGCAATATTTTAATAAAAAAATTGAGAGAGCTTTTTTTTGGTTATTATTTTGTTACTCCATCCGACCTATATGGCCGCAATGAAAAAATATTTCGCCAGTTAAAAGAAACTATACAGCCATCTCCAATTAGCACGATTTTATGCATATAGCCACCCTACACAACCATTACCTTTGCAATGGAGGTTAAGGCGAGCTATTTAATTAGCAAAAACTAAATTAAACGAGAAGTTATGTCATATAATCGGAAACGCATGCATATAGGAAACGCATGCATATTTTCCCAATATTTTGTTTACATTTATTATCAATACTCAAACCGAGGTGGAGGGTATCAAAGATTCGGCACAGCCGAATTTAACACTCTTACTTGTTTGCTATATCAATTATAAATGTGGAAACAACTCCATATTCGCTTAGCCCAAATGTTTTTTGTTTTGGTGTTCTTAAAAACTAAACTAGAGTTGTAAAACTATTGAGTATTTTAGTACTGAAAAGTAACTACTTAAGCCTTACACGCAAAAAAAACTGGTCAAAAATTAAGTAGCTTTGCATATAAATTATTTATGTGAAGTTCTAAAAATGATACTACACCATTTCAAATTGGAATTGAGAACTTTTAAAATGAAATTGAGAAAATTCCAATTGAAATTGAGATATTCTGTTTGAAATTGGGAAAATTACAAATGAAATTGACATTTTCCATTTGAAATTCAGAAAATTTCAATTGAAATTGAAATTGGGAAAATTCCAGATGGAATTGAGATTTTTCATTTTAGATTGAGAAAATTTCGATTGAATTTTAGATTTTTTTTTAAACTATGTAAATAAAAATTAAATGCTGTGTTGCTAACGGCATCACTTGAGAACGGCTACCGATTTGGCAAATTTTTCTTTCAAAATGTTTGTAATAGTTCGAGTAAGATTTTTAGGGAAAGGAAAATTATCCACGCCCACTTCTACGCCCACTGTGAGAAAATTTATGAAGACAATAAAGTGGATTACACCATATAAAAGATTTGAAAGAGAAATACGTTTATGTTCTAGAATAAAACTGCATAAAAATAAAAGAATTTAATGAAAAAAGGGACAATGAAAAGAGACAAAAAAATTTCACAAATCTAAACTAAAAAATTATGTAAGCAACTGAGTGAAAATCTAATTGTAGGATTACACGAGAGTGCGCATAATAGCCGTATAGAAGTAAAGCCACGTGAAGAGAAGAGAACACGTTGATTGTAATAGAGTATTTAGAGAAGAGATTTTTATTAAAATTTATTAAAATTTGATCTGTAAAGTAAATTTTATTATGCTTTGTTTCGCATAGTCAAATATAATTGTTAAGTAAATTGTTGAAAAGAAAATGTTTTATGTAATTCTGTCTATTTTAATTGTCTTGAGCTTTATATGATGAATTTTGTTTAACAATCTAAAAGTCTGAATTTGAAATTCGAATTTTGTGTATTTGATTTGTAGAATTTAATCTACCTCAAAATTTACAAATTTTCAGTAGAGGCAAAAACGGTTTTTTTAATATTTACTATAAATGTAAAAACAGTTGTTTCATTGTAAAGAATTGCGAAAAATAAGTATACAACAGTAGTTGTTTTTAACAATAACAATTTTTTTTTTGTGGAAGTCAAATTTTCATTTAAATAAAAAGGACGATCTGAACCAAGACCAATGTGGTCTAAAACTAGCGTAGATTTTTTTAATTTTTCGAAAATTTGCAATAGTTTTCAAAATAAAATTTTTGTCATAAGGAGAAAAAAGCTTCACCATAATTACGGCATCGGGCGAAAAGGTTTTATCTTTATTGTTGTGATTTTGAAGGCGGTATATTGATTTTACAGCAGGTGTATTTATTTGCAGAAATTCACAAATGGATTGAAATATATCGAATAAATTTTCATCTCTATTGTAAGGTATGCCATTAATTCGCAGATCAGAAGCAATAATAGAATTTTCTTGGCGCTGTATTTGTGTTTTTAGAAAATTTACTTCACTTTAATCCCATAATTTCCTCCGCCACTGTCTCAATTTTTGTTACTCGTTGATTAATATCGATAATATCACTCTTTAATTCATTAAATCTCTTTTCAAACATACTTTCCAGGCGAGCTTCACTTTTTTCAAACATTTCCTTTATAAGACCAAGCATATTCTCAAATCTCTTATCAACAAGATTTAATAACTTAAATGGTGAATCATTTGTTGATAGCCTCTGTGTTTTTAGTACATTATCAAGAAGAGAGTTTTGTAATGATTCTCTACATCTTTTTGGCGCGGCTGTTAATTTTCTCAAATTCACATTGCTCTCGGTAACAACAGATTGATCATGCATACTAACACTGTTGTCGTCGTGGGTGTTGTTGTAACTCATTTTTACTTTAGTTATTATATTTATTTTCTTATTTATTTTTGTTTTGACAGATTGTTATAGACTGTATTGTTCGTATTTGTTGTTTTCTTCTGTGTTTGCAAATATTAAGCTTTAACTTATTTTATATATGTAAATAAGGCACTAATTTAAGGTACTGGGTACTGTTCTTGTATTTAAGTTTTTTAGTTTGTGGGTAAATTAGTATTAAATGATTAACAAATTATACCTTGAATTATTGGCACAAAACACTGAATTAATGAAACTCTTCAGTTCGAATTGTTTATTTGTTGTAGTTAATGTATTTTGATAGTTTTTGTATATATTTATCCACAGATTATTTAAAAAAAGAAAAAAAAGTTACAGTGCACAAAAAACACGTCCACTCTCTTTGAAACAATACTGCTATTCTTCCTTTATTTACATATTTTAACAAATTTGATATTTACATATGAGATCTTATCTTTACATATAGATATTGCAACAAATAATATATAGGATCTACAGATATTAAATAGTTTTTATTTTATTTTTTTAATGATTTTTAAAGGAAAATGGGAGGAAAAAACATTTATATGATTTAATATATTCAAATACTATCTGAAAATGTTTATATGCTTATAGGAGGTTCATTAGTAATAATAGACCTCTATATGCATATAATTTTCAATTTGGTGATTTCTTTTTTAATTTTACGTTAGCAGTGGGTAAGAAGAATTTCAATTTTGGCAAAGTAATTGTGATTAATCCTTGTTATGAAATCGATAATTTTTTCATAACCTGTTTCTTCATGAAGAAGATTTGTAGGATACCTCCAGGGCTTTTTATTTATCATTTTAAGACATTTGTTTTGTATAATTTGTAAGCGTTTTGGGTGACAGTTGGCAGCGTCACTCCAAATAGGACACGCGTATGTTAATATTGGCCTTATAACACTTTTGAAGACTAGGTTTTTGTTTTGGTGGTTTAGAAATGACCTTCTATTTAGTAGTGGCCATAATGCTTTAAATGATTTTATAGCTTTTTGGCACGTAGCCATAATATGTTGTTTAAATGTAAGCTGTTTGTCCAAGACAACTCCGAGATATTTGACATCGTTAAGTAAATTTATGGTATTATTTCCAATAACAAGATGACGTCTTGGCAGTCTTTTGGGAGATTTGTTGAATGGAAAAATTATTGCTTGGGCCTTGTTTGGATTAATTTTGATTTTCCATTTGTGGAAATATTTACTGCAATTTACAAGTCCCTTTTCCATTTTCTTCAGGAGGTCACTTGTAAGTTTGTTTGAAGAAATTAACGCAGTATCATCTGCGTAATAAGCAATTTTCATATATTTTGGGACTTTAAAATCGGATGTATATATCGAGTAAAGCAATGGCGACAAGACTGATCCTTGAGGTAACCCCGAGGTAATGGTTTTTGGAGTTGATGTTTCATTATTAATCGCAACTTTAAAGCTTCTGTCGTGAATGAAATCTGAAATAAGTTTACATAGATATTTTGGTATATTTGCATCAAGAAGTTTAAATAAGAGGCCATTATGCCAAACGGTGTCAAACGCTTTTTCAATATCTAACAATATTACACTCGTTGAACGTTTGTTTTTATTGGTGATTATTTGATTTTTAATTCTGTTTATTTGGTGAGTAGTGCTATGTCGTTTTTTAAATCCAAATTGTTCTTAAGCAACAACAGAATTGGTAGTTACAAATTCACTAAGACGAGAATGTAGAATTTTTTCAAATATTTTACCAAAGTTACTTAACAGACTGATAGGTCTGTAGCTGTTTGGGTTATTTTTTGGCTTGCTAGGTTTGTTAATAGCTATAACCTTAGCATTTTTGAAATGGTTTGGGAAATAGTTGAGTTTGATGCAGCTGTTAAATATTATAACCAGTAATTTTAGAGCTTTGAGTGGTAGTTTCTTTAAGAGCAGGTTGGGAACATTGTCAAAACCAGGAGATTTTGAGGGTTATATTAATGAGACAATATTAATTACTTCTTCTAGAGATGTATAAATAGCTGATTCAGAACTAGGATTTTCCTTTTTAAAATTATTTACTGTTTATTTATTAATGTATCCGCTGAGTGGTTGTAGTTCGAAGTGAGGTTATTTGCTTTGACAAATGTATTTGCCAGGATTTCAGCCTTGTCCTTATCAGATGTTATTTTTGTATTTCCAACTTTGAACTGAGCGATTTGATTTTTTCCTTTTCCTCGCAAGATCCTGCTTATTTTCCAAAATGATTTATCACCTGGTTTTAAATTGGATAATAATTGAGACCATTTCTTATTGCGCTCCGAATTAATACTTTTATCAATCATGTTACTTAGAAACTTAGTACATTGATTATAAAAAGTTTGCTCGGCTATATTTGAAGATCGTTGGCTTTTTCTCTGAAAGCTTCTTCTTAGTTTTATATATTTCACAGTACTTTCTGGTAATGTGTAATTATTTTGTTGAGATATTTTAGGTGTAGACACATCCCTTGCTCGAAAATTACATTTATAAATTTTTGGATTTCCTGATCAATTACTGCCTTGGTATTGTATATATCGGAATATAACGTGATTTTATTGTCTAAAAAATTCATATTAATGTTCCAGTTGGTTGCACTATAATCATAATAATTGAGGTCAACCTGCAAGGCCATTGACCTTTTAAGTGTACATATGATGGGGCGATGGTCTGATGGTATTTCGTAATCCATTATTTTTACGTCTATATTTAAAGCAGAGTTGCTTAAAATAATATCGACTGTGGATGCTTCGCGATTTTGTTGATGAGGGAATAGGGTTGGACTATTAGGATAGTGTATGAAAAAATTGCTTGATTGCTGTAGATTGTTCAGTGCGATTCCTGCCGTATTATTTGAACGGCAATTCCAAGAACAATGTTTGGCATTTAGGTCACCAAAAACTATATATTCTTTGGTGGAAGGTGTTAGGTTCAAGATATCAGCACAGAAGTTATGGGTATATCTTGGTGAATATAACGAAGATACAACAATAGGTCTATTATTTATAATAACTTCAATTGAGATGTTTTCGATTGATGAGGTGTTTGATATAAAGAGGTTTTTATGAGCGACAGAATTATGAATTAACAGAGCTACTCCTCCTCCTCTAGCATCTGTTCTGTCACTTCTATATAAATAATAATTTTTAAAAAAGGGTCTATGATTTTCTGAAAAAAATGTTTCATTCAAAGACGCTATTTTAATATTTTCTCGTTCAAATAGTATTTCAAATTGTTTTAATTTAGAAAAGTTTGAAATGCCATTAGCATTCAAGTGAATCATTTTGAATTCGTTTAAAATATTAGTATAATCCATGGGCGTATTTTACCATTGACATTACAACTTTGATTTGTTGTACTTTTGAAGTGCACCTATGCAAATCATCCATAGCTGTAGTGAAAATATCAAAAAGCTCATCAATGCTAAATAAATCGTTGTTTGTTTTCAGCTGATTAGCATATGTAGCTTTGCTGTTATTATTGATGTTATTGTTACAATTTGTGTTGTTGTTTCTTAAATTAGGAAAATCTCCCACATTAAATTGAAATGAGTTATTTTGTAGTTGTCTGCTTTTATTCAGACTTTTAGAAGTAACTCTTGTTCTAGTTTCCAAATAGAGAGAACGTAACGGACAGTTGATATCGTTTGCAGAGTGATCAGTTCTCTCTTTTCCTTGTTTTTTGCAATTAAAGCATGTAAAAACAGCTGGTCTTTTTTCATTTGTGTTAAACGGACACACACTTGTATGGTGTTGTTCTGCACATATCATACACGTAGCACTTCGATGGCAATGTGCACCGCCATGGCCATACATTAAGCAGTTCCAGCATTGAGTTGGTTTATTTCTGGATCTAGATTTGTATTTTTTCCAAAAAATTATGATATTGGAAATTGTCCTTACATTTTTTAAGGCAGTTGGGTTAAAATTTTTACGAACAAATTGAACTTTGTAAACAGCATTGTTGTTCGAACTGAATTTGGTGACTATTTCGGTGATGTCCTCAGAGTTTATGCGGGGTAAACCGTGTAGAAAGGTTGTGTATAAGCTATTATCTTTGGAGCCATATGAACGAAACTCCATTTTACTCTCTTTAAGAATTTGCTTGTAGCATTCGTACAATTCTTTAGTTGGAGCAAAAATTTTGGTACCAATTGAAGTACGTTTGAAAATACAATCTTTACCAAGTTGTTTTCGTATTTCTGCAAATGAGGCGTT